>JAWLRI010000360.1:217755-222061 GCA_034781795.1 Crypturellus tataupa | reverse complement strand
GAAAAGAAAAGAAAAGAAAAGAAAAGAAAAGAAAAGAAAAGAAAAGAAAAGAAAAGAAAAGAAAAGAAAAGAAAAACTCTTACAATTAAACTATAATGGAATTTATAGAGAGATGGATATAATTTATTTTGGTTTTATTTGTCCAGGGCTATAGCATGTTAGCCTGGAAATATAATCTAAAACACACCACCTAGAGTGTCGCTAATGGGACGTTTAGGCCAAAGGGACTTATTCCCACTACTTAAGGATAGGAAAAAGTTACTATAAAATTTCTTCACAGAGCATTCCTCTAAAAGTGAAATCTAATTAAATAGTTTTACTGTTAGTTTAAAATATCATACAAATAAAGTTCCTTAAAATATGTGAAGATATGTTTGAAATCAGCTAACGTGGCACCTTGGAGCTGTCAGTCTTGGGATCAGAAATTTCTGTTTATCTAGAACGTGAGTGACTCTTAATTAGCCATTAGCTGATTTTACCTCACCATTAAGAGTTGTTTTCAACTCTTAGTTGGAAAGGTGCTGTTGGCCCAGTGGTGTAAAGGTGCTTTATGATCTCACAATTTCTCTCCCAAATCTGCAAGCAAAAGTGTAGTATGGTATGCAAGCTGAGACGTATGCAACCATATTTTTAAAGAGCTAGGTAATGCTCACCTTGAAATACTGGTCTTCTTGAAGTCAACAAAAATATTTCTATTAATTTCCAATAGGGTGTATCACACTCATAGAGAACCTGCATGCTTGCTGAGTAATTCTATGGCAAGTAGGTCCTTTTTTGCAATCATCTAAAGGAAAATCATAAGCAGTTCAGTCTAACTGAGCCCTTGAAGTGCTTATGAAGTATCTTATGTGTACCATGTTATTTTGTTGCTTAAAGTACTGACTTGCTCAAAATTTAGCCCTCATCTCTACTTCAGATTCCTGACTTGGCAGGTGTATTGCTCAAATCCTCCTTTTCTTTGGAAACAAGAGCAAGCACATTTTCATTTCACAATGAAAAAATGCAACTAGAAAAGGAAAGTAGAAAGAAGTAAAAAAAAAAAAAGAAAGAAAGAAAGAAAGAAAAAAAGAAAGAAAGAAAAAAGTGGTTAAAGACAAAACATATTTCCAGATGGTCTTTCTTATATTGTACTACTTTATATACAGGGCCATCTGTAACTCTTTAGTTAATTTCCACTGGTCTAATTCTGTACTCATATGTATGTATCTAGAATAGATTTGACCAAAATATGGACCTTATGTACTGTTTGTGGGATATTTTCAGAGTAATATATAGCAAAGCTTGGCTGCTCTGCCCTTTGCATGGCTGCAGGATGCCAAAGACTGGGGAAATGGCCTCCTCTCCTCGTATCTTATCTGATTCTTCAGAACATCCTAAACTCAAATGAATAGAACAAAAGGCACCATACGTAGATACTCTGGGAAGCTCTGGATGCTCATTTTAGCCCACAATATTTATAACATACGGCTCATATATTAGGGTTCAAAATCCCATCCATTTGCTGCGTTTAAAAATAGCTTTCATCTCTTTTCCCAAAAACAGTCATTTAAAGCTTTCAAGATAATGGTGGGGAAAAAAAAAAAAAATGTGCCAAGGCGTTGATGTAATGGCAACAGCATTTATTCTTTTCACATTGAAATGTCAGTTTTCAAAAGACTTGGAACTGCAGAGTGGATTTTGTGTTGCATGCATTTCTCATTGATAATGTTGGGAAAAAAAAGATAAAAAAAAAAATGGAGGAACACCTGAAAACAGCAACCTAAGGTGTTTATCACTCATTTTTTATGTTAAAAATGTCTCCTTATCTCTTTAGACAACTTGAGTAGATTGTAAAACACAAAACAACTAGAAGTAATATATATAATATTTTATATAACTTATATAATTTTATAATGGATAATTTTATATATAATCACGTAATTTATAATGTTTTATAATTTAATTTGATTTTACTTTAATATATAAAAGTAATTTTGTAATTGCATTAAGTGTAACCTTTTTTGTCTTTGAGAGCAATTCAAATATTTGCTGTATTTAAGATATATAGTGCAATATAATTATTTTTGTCACCTCCGATTTATTGATTTATTTACCTAATTTATTTTTAGTGGTTAATTAATAGTTTCATTCATTAGAAAAGGCTCTTCAAGGCTTTTTCTGGATCTTAGCTGTACAAAGAAATTGGGGGTATCATTTCTCTTTGTCTCTGGTTCCTTTTTTTTAATTCTGAGGCTAACCTTTAGGAGAACAGTAACATTGTTGCTGTCTCTGTCTGCTTGTAGATCTTTCAGAATGGGTGTTTTCAGGCAATGAAAACCACAAAGCATATGGATCAAAAAGAATGGGATTCAGGTGATGAAAGAGATTGTTTCTTGGTGCCTGTCTTGATTTTCCTTTGAGTTTGTGCTGAAAGGTTGAGGTTGCCGGCAGACGATAATTTTCCAAGTGCCCTGGATGGTTTAACCTTCCTCGTGTTGTCTGGAAAGTTAGCTGTAACCATTTCTTTCCAGCTTTAGGCTGGAGATTTTTGTCTTTGTTAGGAAGAAGCACTGTAAAATCCTGCTATTTCTATGAAAGAAAACAGTGAGCTGCAAGCATCATTCTCATTTATTTCTCTTGAAAAAAAAAGGTACCTTGTCTCAGAACCAAGCCTGGAACTAGGTGAAATCTCAGATTTCTGTTATAGCAGGATGCTTATTGCATACGTTTTATTTAATGACTAGCACTACTGATCACAAATCTTGATGGTTGTGTCTGCAGAACAGTCCTAAGCTGCACAGAGACCGTAGGGAGATGGGCTGTCTGTACAAGGGGCAAACATCTAAGCCATTGACTTCATGTTTCACCTACACGTTAGTTTATGAAGTGGAAGGGGGTTTTAGAATTCAACTTGCGTAGGGTGCTTTCAGCAATACCCAACTGCTTTTAAAACGAAGAATCAAGGAAGCGTAAGCTCCAGTGAGACTGAGAGACAAAGTTAGTAGGGGACTCTGGGAAGCGTTTCTAGTGTGCTTTGAGCTAGGACATTTTTCTGGCCTCCAGTGTTGGAGAGCAGGTGTTGGCATTTATGTTCCAGCTGTGGAGATGGACTGTGGGTGTCTTTGTGGGTAGGTGTTTGCATGAGCTGCTTTGGCGTCACTTTTGGGCATCTCCACAGGACAAAACAGGGCCCTTGTGCAGCCCAGATAGAGGGATGTTGCTACTGACGTCTGCTGAAAAGGTCTGGCCAGAAGGTCACCATGATGCCACCATGTTCCGCTTTTTCTCTTTGCTGTCTTTTTCTTCACGTTTTTCTCCTTACTTCTCGAAGGAAATAAACATCTGAGTTGGCTGCAACCCTGTAACAACTCTCACCCAAAGTGATAGGCAAAATAAATGACAAAATTAGATTTCCCGGAATTATTCATCTCAGATAGACTGCTATAAATTTACCAACATTTTAATCATAGATGCTGAAAATGAAAGAATAACTTTCCTTCCAAATTAAATATTCATTCTGCTTGTCTGGGTCTAGTCCAACCAATTGTCTTATATTCATCACTGTGTTATTTAAGAGTCTCCAAGCATCAATTAAATGTGATTTTCAATCTATTGAAGGACTTATTGGTGTTTTACTCAAGCAAGTAGTCTTTCTTTTGCTGCTCTTCTATATCAAAATGTGATCTTGCAGTTTTGGTTAGTACAACATTAAATGTATTCCTTATATCTTTGTGCAATATCTACTGGACAAATGCAGTAAAAGGTTGTGGTTCCTAATAGTATCATAGCACACAGCTCATACTGTCAAGGGAATTTAATGTGAGGAAAGGAAAGGAAAATCCCTAAGCAGGTACCATCCCACTGGTAAGACAAACTGAGGAACAAGTCACGGAGTTCAGTATTATTAATTTAGCTATGCAATCAGCTCTTATTTTCAGGGGATTAAATATCTTAATAGGTGTTTTTAAAAAACAGTGAAATCCAGTAGTCAGCTGGTATGACATTTGAAATTTTTTAGTTCAGCAGATAATAAACTTGTACAACATCTATATGGGCAAATAATTAGCTGATAAAAAGCAATGGCTTGTAGGTTCTGTACAATCCAAAATGTCAAAAAATTCACTTATTATGTCCTGAAATGAACCTAAAAATAATTGTGACAAGTGACAGGGCTAACGCAATAACCTGAAAAAAATGAATTGCAAAAAATGATTGCAGCTAGCAGAGTTGTGCTCACAGTCTGAGTAGGGGCTTTAGACAAGGGGCTTAGTGAATAATGAACATAGGTGCCAGACACTGAGAAGAAAAATGTGATGAGATTTCAGCA
>JAWLRI010000360.1:155255-212755 GCA_034781795.1 Crypturellus tataupa | reverse complement strand
TCACACTGTCTGCTCTGAGCATAGAATTTAATTTTGGGTGGCTTTATTTGACTGTTTGCATTAAGTAGTTTGTTGCTGGTTACTAGTGCTCTTTGAGGACTAGATACCCAGATGTATCAACCTTACCTTAATTTGAGGCTCCTTCTTCTCATAGATTGCTGTATATTCATCACCTAATAAATATCAAAGTGAAGAAACTGAAATAGGGAATTTTGGGGGAGGAGCCAGCAGACATCTAGCTAGCTGTTAGACTGGTAGAAAAAAAAAGAGCAGCTTTCCACTGTCAGGATCAGCATTACCCTGACAGTTGCAGCAGCTCTCAAGCCTCTGGATTTGTTTGCAGTGAGAGATTTGTTGTGGATTTTTAACAAGGCTTCTGTGTGTGTACCATGCTTAGTAAATATTGGCCTTCGGGGTATTTTTCAGTCCCGCTGAATGGACTGTTAGTTTCCCCAAACTGCAAAGTGCAGAAAATACATTTCACTGATTTTTTTTTTTTTTTTTTTTGCAAGAGAGATCGCATCACGATTTGTGCTGTACAAAAGAAAAAATTACAGAAAAGATCATATTGAAGTAGTAGGGGTGTGGGTTACAGAATAAAGATCTCAGGAACTCTAATGCTCAGTTGTTAAATCAATAAATCAGTGGTATAGCAAGTGTTAACTTTATAATATAAGAGCTATGAAAAGCAGATTTTTATTTTACTGGTAGTACTATGAATATGAATATATGGTGAATCACTAAAAAAATTGAAACTTTTAGCAGAAGGTGAAAATTATAAAATTTGTAAATGCTATATACAGAATGAAGTTTAAAATTGTCTTAAAACAGAGGAAATGAAAATAAAATACCATGTATATGAACCACTGTGCTACAGTGTGTGACTAAAGCAACAATGGAAAAAAAATGGACATTGCGATGGTCTCAACAGCTGCCCCTTTTACAGCGAACGTTTTGCTAACCAGTCGAGTCTAATATTAAAATATTTCTAGTGCCCCTGTGAACTGTTGCAGGTTTCTCTGGATAGTTTTTATGAGCTATTTTCAAATGACTGTGAGCAATTGGTTGAAGCTTTTGCACTTGAACATGGTTTGTAAAAACAAAAGGCTTTCTGTGATAGTGTGGGCATGCTGAAAGCAACCCTGCACAGGCGGATTCGAACTTTCAGCGCTCGAGTGATTTTTTTTCGCCGGTCATAGTGCAGCACTTCCCAAAGACTGCAGCAGTCATACTGAAGCACTGCATTGTTTTGGATCTCTGATATTCTGAAAAATGAGAGTGTATGAGACTGATTTTTTTATTATCCTCATATATTATAAGTGATGGTGGGGCAATGAATAGAGCAATAATTTGCTGAGTATTCGCACCCTATATGTATACTTTCATTATACATTTATAGAAGACCTATTGTTTTGTGTTTTCTGCTGGAGGCTAGTCTTGTAAAAGAATAGTCTAGAATAGAATCACTCAGTGCATGTGTTGTCCATTTGCCTGTCAGCAATAGTTTTGACAGAAAAAACAAGGAGTTTGAGTGACTGCTGGTCTGTCTTAAGGTATGGTAATGAGGCTAATTAGGAGAGATGAGAGCTGAACTGGATATGTGAAGGCAATTATCCGTGAAACTTTTGTCATGCTTTATCTTTATCAGATCTCTCTTTCTCTCTTTTTGGCATGTGCCAGTGACACAAAGAATGGAAATATTTGAAGTGATACATATTTTAGAAAAGTGAAGTAAAGAACTGAGGCAGAGGGAAAATTAAATGAGAACATCTCATTATTGAACTGTACAATTTAACAAGGATTTTGTAGCTCACCAAGAGAATCTTGTTTGCTGCATTCACCTCACATTTGCATGAATTTAAATTCATGTCCTTTTGTGATAATGAACTCACTAGACACCTACATCTCCCCTGTTAGTGTACATTGTTTTATTTGTTCCTTTTACGTGTAGTTGCAGCAAGTAAGTTATTAAGTGTACTTGAAAGCAAAGCACACAGAAGCATGAGAAGTGTGAAAATGCATTTAAGAGTAAATAAACAAAAATGCTGAAAATTTCTATTTTCTGTTTTCGGGAAGGTAGTACAATTTACTTTCAAACTGTTTCTTACACCACACCAATCCTGTACAAACTGATTAAAAAAAAAAAGCATTAAGCAGAGCAAATGAAAACCAGGTGTCACAAGTCTTGATGAATCAATGCACATACTCCACAAAGAAAGAAGGTGACAAATGAAACTTGCACATTAATGAGACCATAACCAGGCTCAATTACTAGGCCAATTTGAAAAGCCAGAGTAGCTTCATACATTTTCTTTTTTTTTTTATGTTGGAGGGAAAATATAACATTCTGTAAGTGCTCCTCACATGTCTGCCCCCAGAACAAAGTCAAAAGACAGCATACTTCTAATGCTCTTTTAAAGAGCATATAATGTTAAAGAAGAAAAGGCTACACAACACACATACAATGACTCACTTTAAGAGAAAAAAATCTTGACAATTTAGATCATTTTAATGAACTAGGGCTTTCCATATTACTGAAGAAACATGCTTGCAAAGTCAGATTACTTACCAAGTGAAATCTGTCTTTAAGTAGCACCTAGGTTTCTCTGTTGAACTTGCTAGAAATATTCATGTATGTGAAATGGATATGAAATATTTAACAATATGTATTGTATATGTATTTTCTGTTAAGCACCACTTTGTTCTCAGATTTTGTTTGTAGTACTTGCATTAAGAGCTCAAATATTTTCATATAATTTACTGCTGTCAGCAACATAACACATTTCCAGAATACCACCACAAAACACCTGAGAGCCATGATAATAACTATAAAGATAACATAAAAGAGTAAATTATGTAATGTATCTTTAATCCCATATACTTTTAGTGATGATACAGAAAGTTGCTCGATTTCAGATAAATCCATTTACCACTTCTTACTGGGAGGTTTCCTTGTTCTATGGGATAAAACAGAGCTGGCTGTAGTTGCCCTCATTGCTCTCTTGTTTCTTTTGTTTCTTCCTGGCTTTTCACTCCATTCTTCACACAAACACATATTCTTGTTTCTACTCTAATAAAAAAAAAAAAAAAAGAAAATCTACTGCAGATTTTAGTCCACAGCCAGTAGCTTCTTAAATTGCTACTACTGGTTTTCAGTAAAAAGGCTACTGTTGACTTCACGAAAGCAGTTAGAGAAATCTTCTTCCATTGGCTTTCATGTGATGAGAAGATAAGCCCACAGTCCCTAGGAGTAAAATACCTGGCTTGGCAGTTTTCTACAAAATGGGAATGATGGGATGTACCATAGAGAGCCACTTTCAGACATTAGCAAAATAGTGCTGGAGTACAAAGAACCCCCTCCATGCCTGAAACCCTTTCTCATTGTATGCCACATTTGGTATTCATAATCATAAAAAAACCTGGAGGGCAGCTCTTTTTGCAATCTGTATCCAGTACCAATACAAAACAAAACAAAATAAAATAAAATAAAATAAAATAAAATAAAATAAAACAAAATAAAATAACCGTATTTTTGTGTACATGAATGATTTTATCGTATTTTTTTTCTATCCAGTAGACAGTGATGGTATATAAACGCGTAAGGCATTTTTATTACAGTACCATACAGTTGCAACAGGTTACCTATGATACTCGTAATGAATAGGGTACTAATGAAGTGTCATTTCCTAACCTTATTTGGTTTGTGTTGCAACCTTAATGATATTTCAATTTTAGAATAAACTTTCAAACTGGTGTTCAGGGATTTGGCCACACGACTTGCATTAACATTAATCAAAATCATGTGCCTAAATTGCCACCACACTAGAAATACACCTTCTGATTGTTCGAGTTCTGCGCATGGGTGTGCGGATGCAAAAGAGGATTTTACTGGCTTTATTTTTGTGCAGAGTTATATTTGTGCTCTTTGTACTTGAAATAAAAGATGATGACCTGAAGGTCTTTGTTCACAGCCATATCGGGAGGACAGTGGCAATCCATGTTTTCTCACTCTGATCAGCATGCAGCCAACAAGTCCTTTTTCCTGCTATGCTGAGATCTGAACTTTAAGTGTTGGGGAAAGGGACTTTGTTGATGTATTGATTGCTCTTCATAGGCTAGATCTTGCAAGTGAGAATGAAAGGCTAGGTCAAATAAAAGAGGGCTTCATCTCAGTCTTCATTCTCAGCACCAGCCATGTCCTTGTGAAAAATATTGACGTTTGACTGTCAGTTTGAAAGCTGCTAGAGTTTTGCATTCTTACATACTCCCTGTTTGTCTTTGCATGCAAAGTGTCAAATATTACTGTAACTGTGGAGAATGATTTTGACAGTTCTTACAGTCCCAGGGAAAGCAGAGTGCCCAGAGTTTAGTGAGAAAGCCTGTTTAAAAGTCTTTCTGACTAATGAAGTGGACTCAAGGGGGTAGACTCATGTTGTGGTTGGGCATAGATTGAGAAGTTTGGGATTTTCCTTTTCTCTTGTTGACCCATTGGTGGTTGGTGGTCACTGATTCAGAAACATGACCAATGTCATGGGTTTAATACCAGAATATCTCACAGAACCAAAGAAAGTCCTCTCTTCTCTTTAGTCCTCTTTAATATGAGACAAACTTTCCTCACTAAAAATAAAAAAGAAGCTGCATATATTGTTCCACGATCAAACTGAAAAGGGTTGGTTTCTCTGTGGGAATCAGAGCTCAACTGTTGCTAAGTGGACCATGATACAAGTCAGTTGTGTTTATGCTATGCATTTTGCTGTCTTCTTAGGAGCATCTTAAGAGAAAAGAAAGCTTGAAAGATTATTTTCGTGTGTCAGTTGTTAATGCACAAGTACCCCATCCTTTTGCATTGGAAGAAACTTCCAAAAAATTTTTAAAAAGTCTCCTTGAATATGCTATCTTGGAATG
Organism: Crypturellus tataupa; assembly: GCA_034781795.1. Taxonomy (NCBI): domain Eukaryota; kingdom Metazoa; phylum Chordata; class Aves; order Tinamiformes; family Tinamidae; genus Crypturellus; species Crypturellus tataupa. The sequence goes on along the minus strand of JAWLRI010000360.1, from coordinate 207,850 downwards.
ATGGCTGCAAACTGACTGAAAAACAGGAAAAATGAGACCATTTTTCATTTACTGGATTTCAAAACAGTTACTTCATAAAATAAATAATGACTTTCCACATTGCATTGCCATTAGTCCATATATGTAATGCAAATAAATGAGTAAAGACTTTTCATATCCTCCTAAGTTTACAATGATTCCACCATGTAAAGACCAACCATTTCTATCTGTAGTGGTGACTCGGTGGTGACCCAAAGAACCATTTAAGAAAAGTTCAGTTTTGTCCTTTTGGCTGACAGAGGTTCTGACTTTCAATAAAATCAGGACCCGAGGCATTTTCTTAATTTTTGTCTTAGTCCTGTAAAAGCTTGTGGATGTGCTTAACTTTACACAGGTGAATAATCTTACAAAATTAAATTAGATCTTTCCCAGGTTTAAAATTCAGCACAACATTTTTGTAGGGCCAAGTTCTTTCTATGCTGCTATAAAATTAATTTTTTATTTCAACTTTATCACATTCAGATGCTTTCTTTGCTCTGTTCTCTGTTTTAAAACAGCGCTTTCAGAAATATAGTGTTCCCACTGTGGCATTGGCAAGAAAAAGAGAAAAGATGTATTTAAAATTTGTACGGCTCCAGTGAGATTGGTAATAAAGATTGCCTTAATCCTAGAAGCTGGCCAAAGAAACATTAAAATTGCTAATGAAAAGCCGAGAGGTATTGTGTAATGAAACAGTTAAAGTAGCACTTGTTTCCTGGCATGTTGTTGTTTTTTAAATTGTTTCAAGAGTATCTCTCAATGTATAGTACTTTTCAGTTTGCATCTGTCTGCATGGAGAGCAAGCCTTTTACCCCCTTTTCAAAGCCTTATGAAGCTTGCAATGCCGGATAATTAAAACAAATATTGAGTAAACTGCTTTATGGAGATATAAGTTTGGTGACTGAATTTATAAAAAATTGTAACCAGATGTTGTGCAGAAGCCATAGTAGTTTAAAGATCGTGAGCTTTTTTTTTTTTTGTATGAAGCAAAAATATTCTAATTGAAGTTGTCAGCAGGAGTGAGACTAATATGCCTGTATTTGATTAAATAATAGTTTATTTAACATTCAGTGTGGCCCAAAATTGGCTGAGACTGAAATACAGAAACTTTTTACTTTATATTTCTGTATTTAAATAGAGTGAAAAGTAAACTTAGTTAATGCTAACATTTTTGCCCGGTATTCCCAGCTATGCCATTATCTATCCACTTCTGTGTCTCACTGGAATGCCATGCTCTCCGTTGCACACACATTTTCTTCCTCTTTCTTTACTAACTAATTGGTTGGTTGATGGCAAAAAATGGAAAAAGAGAGATGGGCCATAAAGTCTGGAATGTCCTGGTTACTCAGGGTTATTACTGAGATCTGGGTGAACTTAAGAGTGGAGCACAAGCTTCATCCAACTTCCCTTCTCGCTAGTTCTTGTGAAGCATGGAAACTAAGGTAGATGCAATCAGGGATCTTTGTGCACGGAAAAGAGTTTTGTGTTTTAAAAAATACCAGGATAGTGAATTATATTCAGTAGGTTTCCTGGAAAATATGTAATTTATCCAGAGTAGCAATGTTAAATGAATAAAATCTGAACGAGTAAGAGCTAAGATTCTCTCACGGGTTTTTTGTTGAGTATAGAGCTATTTTTTCCTGTTTCTTCACTAATTAACATAGCAAAGTGTCTTAAAGTCAGATTCTGATTTTTACTTTGTTTTCTTACTACTTGCTGCCTGAAGGACCCCTCAATCTTTAATGCTGCTCTTTGTAAATAAGGGGATCCCCACCTTGCCTTCCATGAATATCCATCATTAAACTGTAAGAATTTGGTTCTCATCCATTGTGGACGTTTGGCCACAACGTTGGGATGAGCCGCGTGGAGTGACGCCGCCACAGGAGCTTCAGGTGCCCGTGCAGTACCCTCTAGCGACTCGAGCTGGCTGCTGCGTGAGCAGCCACGGGAGACACCTGAGCAGCCCCAGAGCCCTCCCTGCCACCTGCCTCGCTGTCCTGGGCATCACCCGGCTGCCCCTCGCGCCTCTGCCTCTGCACCTAGGGCAAAATGAGCTTCCGGGGCTTCTACAGCTTGCCAGGGAGTAGCAGAGGGGGTCACATTTGTAGGTGGCTTGCAACATCCTGGAGGAAACTTGTGGCCCATTGCAAGATCATTAACTAACATAATTGTAGTAGGAATGACACTCCTGTCTGTGCGTGCAATACAGTACTAAAGTTACTATCATTTTTGGAATGCAAAATAGATTAGGCCATTTTGAAGATATATCCGCTCTTTCATGGTTTTGCCACACATATGCTAGGGCTTTGAAAGTAGCTTGCAAGTACATAGTAAAATCAGCCAAGAAGTTAATGTCAAAGAGCAGAAAACAAGCCCAGTGTAATCAGTATTTTAACTTTTTAAAAAATATATATTCTGATGGTTTCCACTGATTTTTACTATTTTCTGCTCTCCCTGTGCTTCAGGCAATTAGTGGAGTTATGTTAGATAAGAAATAGGAGTGAGTTTGTTCTTGGATTTCGCAAAAGAAAAAATAGTTGCAACACAATTTTGTTGAACACCATGAGGAAGATGCTCAGCTTTGTACTGCTCTACAGTAACCTCTGAAAGTCGCTCCCTCTTTACCTTAAAATGCTACTGATAAAGGAAACCAGGCCTAGGGTTTTTCTTTCAGGTATTATTTCTCAGAGGGATGACTTAACAGTGTGTGACCTGTTTTTAAGATGACGTTTTCTTAAAAAAAATAAATACATGTCACATCCTCTAACTTACTTGAAGGTACCCGAGGGAGCAATGCTCCCTCGGCACCACGCCTGGACTCAAGGTCAGCTTTGAAGGGTTTGGGATAGTGGGCGTAGACAGGTAGCGCTGGCAGCCTCCCAACATCTCCTCAAATGGCAAAAAGCTTGTTACCACATGAATCACTCAGTGTTCCCCACACCTTCCTCATCTTCCTGCTGATTTTACTATCAGGATTTCACAGCCCTAAGTTTCCACAGTCATGGCCATTTCCATATGACTAGCCACTAAGGTGTGAAATCCGAGTCCGTGACACAGAACCAAAAAATGTTTCCTATGAAATAGTGTAGGAAATAAAGCCCCTTCTCTTTCCAGTTCCTGAAAGAGGGATTTTGGCAAAGATACTGATGAGAAGGGAGACTTTTATTTTTTTTTTCTCTTGGAGAAAAGGCATGGCATTATAAATGTGCTTCTTTCGGCTGTGCTCCTTTTTCTTTCTCGCTCCTGAAGATTCCAGTAGATTATAACCATAAAGAAAAGGAGTGAAAATAATTGGACATTCACTGTTAAGGATAAACCTGAATTGCATTGAAAAGTGAATTCTTAAAAGTGTCATTTTTTTTTGTCAGTGGAAGAGAAATGCCTTTGAGTACAGCCCATCAACAAGTAGCAGCTACAATTTTGCACGGCAGAAGCATGGCTATAATTTTGAACAATATCTGAGTCTAAATATTTTTTTAATTATAATTATTTCAAAGTTGTGTACGTGGGTTTTCTAGAGACTTATTGCAAAGTCAGATCAATCGTGACACTGGCAGACGGAAACTGAGGGAAAGCAGAAACTGTTTCCAGACTTCTGTTGCTTGAGTAGCAAAAGCTACATAATATATTGATCAGTGGAAAGATATCAAACAGTTCAGCTCTCAGTCCTTCTCCTCATTCTGTCTGTCACAGACAGACTTTTTGTAATACAGGGATAATATCTCTTAAAATACAAACTTTTGGGCAATCCAGAATTCTTTGCCTCTGCAGTTTTAAAGTAGATGTGGCCACAGTGGCCCCCAAGTGAGACTGCTGGACTGTTAAGCTGTCGCCACTTTGCTAAGGAAACTGGGAGCTTGTTTTTACAAAGCAGCGCTGCACCTTCAGCTTCATTTAAGAAGCCTCCAAAGGGTGTGAAAAATAACTTAACTGTGAACTTGCAGGAGGATTTTTGCTGTGCCTCACCTTTAAGCCTGTGCTTGTTTTCTTGAGCATGGCTTTGCCAGTCCTTTGAAGTCCTCTGAACTAAAAGGTTGGTGATGTGACAGAGTGGGCAAATTCCTTCCTCCGTGTACAGAGCTTAGGGTGGAAAGCCCCAGTAAGTTACGTCCCTCATGTTGCTGATGTCAACCTCATGCCACTTAAGAGAGTGACTGCCAGTGGCAGTAAATTTGCTGTGCCACTCGCATTAGAAACATTGCTTTGGGTGAAGTAAAATCTGGAGGTGGAATGGGGTGAATCTGACATTGCAGATTTTGAAGCTAAGGTTCTAAGGAAACGAATAGGCACTTTCTTTGGAAGTGAAAGGTAAGAGGAAAAATAGGGCTAGAGCCAGCAGACACACTGGTGTGCAGTTTTGGTATTCTGTCTGGGCAGAAGTGAGTGAGTATAAAACAGTATAATGGGCATAGCCAATTCCTGCACTGCAGAGGTCTAAGAGCTGCAAATCCTGCATGTATATTATTAAGATAAATATTCCTTATTGATGTGTAGGTCTGTAACAAACAAACAAACAAAAAACCTGATTTCCCTACTGTGTGGTTCTCCTAAAGAAGGGCTCATCAGGTTAGCATAGTTCAGGGAATGAAGTGGAGCTTGATGAGTAAGGATATTATTCAGAGTATTCCTTTCCCCATACCAGATACAGTAACTTTCCTCTTTGTTAAGTTTTCAAAACATTCATGCTGACTCTAGTAAAATTGTATGAGGAAACACCTTTAAAAAAAATCTTGTATTATACCACAGATTTTAAGGTCTTCTGTAATACGCTATAGCTTCATCTTGAGTACCATGAAATGTTTCCTATCAAACTAGGGAGACCATATGCCCATGTTGGCCTAAACATCTCAGTGCATCATGTACCCAAAATAGAAGCTGGTAAAGATTCTTCAGAGATTGTGCTCACTTGTTCCAAAGACCTGGTCTGTTTATGGAAAGGATGCTTGCAGTACATAAACGCTATTTAAGGAGAAATGTCTCCAAAATGTAGAACTGTTGTTCTCTTTCCTTCTCATCTTAATGTTACTTTTAAGGAAAGCTATACAGCACCCCACATGGAGTCTCATTTACAAGTAGGAATTAGGATTTTGATAAGAAAAAGAAACAAAGAATAATATTGGTTAAAGCTAAACTACATACTTCATTCAGTTTCTCCTTACAGTGTTGGAACTTAGAAGTAGATTAATCCATTCTTTAATCAATTTAGCATCTGTGTACTTTACCAGATTATAGGATGAAGTGTTGTACTCTGTAATATTCAATCTGTATATTTATCTATTTTAATTAATACTTTTATAGACATAGAATTTTAAATATTTTATCTTTCAAGACAAATTAGTAGAAAATAATAAGAGAATAAAATTAGCAGAAAGGAAAAAAAAGGGCCCTAGCAATCCATATCCCGAGAAGGACACTAAGGAAAGTTTCAGTTTAAAAAAATAATGTTTACCAGCATCATGGAGTCACGTGGGTTAGAAGGCAGTTGTAGCAATCGCATAGTCCAGTCCCTCAGCTCCAAGCAGGGTTGTCCAGAGCCTTGTCTACTCACCAGGGATGGAGACCTCCTGGCCAATCTCTTTCAGTGCTCAATCACCCTTACAGTAAATATGTTTTTTTTTTTTTTTTTTTTTTTTTTTTTTTTTTTTTTTTTTTACATTTACATGGAAATTAGTCTATGTCAATTTTTGCCAGTTGCCTTTTGTCCTTTCACTGGACACCGCTGAGAAGATTCTGGCTTCATCTTCTTCTCCCATCAGTTATTTCTTTGGACACATTGATCAGATCTGTCTCGAGCCTTCTCCTCTCCAGGCTGAGCAGTCCAGGCTCAGCCTTTCCTTGTGTCAGACATTCTCCTGTCCCTTAATCATCCCTGTGGCCCTTTACTGGACTCACTCTGTGTCTCTCCTCTACTGGAGAGCCCAGAACTGGAAACACCACTGCAGATGTGTCTCGTCTCGTCTCGTCTCAGCTCACCGCGGCTGGGCTGAGCAGAGGAAGAGGAAGGATCATCTCCCTTGACCTGTTGGCAATGCGCTGTCACTTGTCCACTTCTTACTTCAAGATGGGGCAACTTAAAAAAAAAGTAGAAATTATTACTAGCACATCCTGTTTCTATCCAAATTAACCTGCTTCATTTGTTCAGCAGATAGATACACTCTTACTTTTCCATATAACTGCAGTCCATTCTTATTGCCTAAAGCTATCAAGGAGGAGACTATCAAATATTTTTGTCAAAAGTGGGATCATAGGACAGAGTAAGAGAATAGCTTAAAACTAACCACGGAGAAAGAGATTATGTCTTATTGTCTTGTTATCTGGAAGCATGTGAAATGGATTGGATTAGATGAAAAAGACCATTATAGAAAGGCCACTACTTTTCAATATTTACCACACCGTGGTATCTGGGATACCACAGTTTCTCCCTAAGCTTACAATAGGAAATAACTATGGTAATTGTGTGGTATGAGTTGGCAAACGTTGAGTTTTCTGAATGGAAACCATTCTAGCAACAGCAAATAACAAGATCTGCAATAAGGGTGCAGTCCTAAGCATATTGAAAGCTACAGGTAGACATAGGCAGCTTTGGAGCTTTCCCAAGGGAACTATGTGAGATTGAAATTTAAGTTACTACAATTTCCAAAGAAGTTGATAAGCTATGGCTGCCTATATGAAACATTTTTCTTGTCATATTTTTCCTTAATTAAAATAAATGATCCTAAGGGGATTTTTTTTTTAAGTAGAAGTAACAGGTAAATGAACTCACTGGCTTTCACTGAGGAGTAGACACCTAACTGACATTTCCTCCCCAAGTCCTGAGGACATCTATTAAAAGTTCAGATCCTCATCTCATAACTGTGAATGAAACGTTATTCTTCTAAAGTAAATTCCAGATTTGGGGTACAAATTTGGGAGGGTGTAGGTAATCCAAAGTCAGAGAGATTGAGGCTTCTAAGTCACTTAATGGCTTTGAAACTTTTGCCCCTTAGGAGCCTTTTCCCTGCTGGTTTTGGCAGCCTTCAGACAAAATCTACAAATGAGAGTTCCTCCTTTCAGCTGCTGGCTTTCTGATCCATTTTCTGTATAAATAGAGATCATGTGGACTTTAATAAGGTCAGGGAGTGTTTTTTACATGTCTGTGATTTTTTTTTCCCTCAAAACTTAATTTTGCCCATCTGATTTCTATGGAAGTGGGAACAGATGCCAGAAGCTGAGAACTCCAGCAGCTTTGTGCTCATTCGTAGAGCAGAGTACTTGAGGGATTGGGACCCTCAATTACTATCATATGCAGAGTTACATATTGGCGCCTAGCTGAGATCTGCAAACGCTGCCTGTTTCTTACCATGTCAAAGTTGGGAGATGTATATGGAAATACAGACGCGTCTCTGCTCCATTTTTGTCTCTTCGTATGATGACTAAGATTACTTCATAAAAGAAAAGGTGCTTGATATGTCTTCTCAAACATAAAGTATTGACGCCCAAACGTAAGTCCCTAATTCCATGTTTAGGCACCTTCCTAACTGGCTCTTTATCTCAGAAAGTGAGTCTGTTTATAACAAAGTCTAACTATTGATTTAACTTCCCTATTTGAGACACCAGGGCTGGGATTTTTCTGCCTTGTGCCAAGACATGAAACAGTCAGAAGCGTTTCCAGCTTTCCCAATGTCTCTTTCAGCGTGCTTAAGGCTGTTCCGAGGATACTCCTTTTATGCCGTTGCTGATCAGAAGAGGAGTCAACTGCCGTATGCGTGGCACACTTTAGGTGGTGTTTGCAATTTAGAAGAGTGCAAGAGGCTTGTCACAATTTTTTCTTGGTTCATTCTCTAGCAACTGCTCAGTTCATGCAGAAGGATACCTCATCCAGAAAGGAGCAACGATCCGTGTGAACCAACGCTGATTTTTTTAGGCAGCCATTCAGAATTGTAACTGCTGCATGAATCTGCCTCATCAAACTGTTAGCAGTGAAAAGTTTATATTATGGAGGGGCAAGAAGTGCAGCTCCCAAACTAGGTTCCCTCTGCCCAGCTTATATGCAGTAATACATCTGTCTGACCATTTTTGTAAGAAATCCTATTAATTATTCTTAAATTGTTATTATTCTTATATTTGTTTATTCTTCTTATTCTTTTTTATTATTCTTATATTTGTTTAAGTACAGACTTAAAACAGTGGTTGCTGAGTGATTTAGAAATGTAGGAAGAATTTTGTCTAGAAATCAAGTGATTTTTAGTAGTGATTTTTTAAAAAGACTGATAGAACCTGTTGGGAGACTCACATAGTGATTCTGGTGAGGATGCTGAGATGCTCCTGGTAGCTTTTACTGTGTTAAGTCATAAAACTATGAAGGGGAATCAGGAAACAAATTAGTTGGACTGTAGCTAGCATACTTGTGAGTACACCTTGGCAGAGAGAAGGTAGTCCCTTGGGTTGATATATATATATAAGGGAGGGTGAAAAATGGTGCTACATTTTGGGAAAACAAAGACAATCAGGGCTTTCTTCTTGAGCAGCTGCAGCCAGCTCCACTAATCGAAGTGCAAGAGCAGAAACTGGCAGCGCAAGGTATGTGTTCGTTTTTACAGATGGCAATGCAGACAACTTGGTAATTGAAAAGGAAGTCGCGTACGTGAGCTGTTTGACGGGCGACAGCCTATTACAGTACTTTCCTGTGTAATTGCCTCGGTGAGTTATTGAAGGCAGAATTACTGTACCTTCTGAATACATTTCAGTTATGCCAAAATTATATCAGTATCATTAGGGAAATTCAGGATTCCAATATGCTTTTTTTTATTATTATTATTTTACTAGTCGTGTTCCTAAAACTTTTAAAAAAATATTTTACTGATTTATAGTTGCCTTCGTGGAGGTCTGTGTTGTAGTGCTGGTAGTCCATAGCAAAATACAGCAGAAGCAAGTTCATATCACATTGTGATAGCTGTTGTTCAAGATGCTGAAAGAGGTTTAAGGATGATCGGTGGCTGTGATTTGAAGGATCAGGCCTCAAGTTATACTTTATGCAACTTTATGCAAGTTATACTTTATGTAAGTGATACTTTATGCATAAAGTATACTTTACTCAAGTATACTTTATACTCAGGAAAAGCTGTTTCAAGGAGGTTGCTCTTTAAAACATCACAGTTTGTGTAGCACAATTTAACTCTTTGCAAACCAGGCTAACATGAAGTAACTTTCCACCAGAAAATAATGGCGTTCCTTACTAATGATGTTTATGCCATAAATATTTATTTGTGAATTTCTTTAATCTTTTTATGTACTTCTGTCCCAACAGAAGGTCACTTATATTTTTAACACATCCACTGTTTTAAAAATCAATCCATACTAATCATAACAAGGAACTCTGTCCTCCGTAAAAATGCCTGTTGTTTTCATATTTGTGCCATTGACAATCTTAAGAAGGAAATTGTGAAATTACCCTTTATCACTATTTGAATTAACAAGGAAACACAGTGCAAACTGCATAATTTTCACAGATGAATGCTTAAATGAATGAAAGATAACAAGTCAAGGAAAAGTCACTTTAACGTGTGTTGTGATTATTTATGAGATCCCATAGTTGCAGGTAACTCTAAATAGTTTATTAAAATGATGATGAATTCCTGCCTATGGAGTTTAGAGTTGAAACTGGATGTCTTCAGCATAGGGAAGAAGATAAAGAGGTTGCAGCATGGGGGAGGAAATAAGGGTGAGGAAGGAATGGTGGTGAGGTGATTCAATGATAACTTACTTTGTGGTGTGTTTTTTTTTTTTTCTTTTTTCCTACCTATATATTTTGTAATTCAATCATTTTATACTGATTGGCTCGTGTTTTGTCACAGTAGACTAATATCTTATTGAATATCTTATAGTAAACTAATATCTTACTGAATTCTTCTTTTTTAATAAGATGCAAAGACATTGTGGTTTTTTGACTTCGATTTATTTTGAAACAGCAAGGTTCTGCTGTCTTTAAGGTAGCTTTACAGAATACGGTGAAATGCTACAAAAGCTGGGGAAAATCTGCTTGCCAGCATTTTTCCTGCTGCTAAAAAATTATTGTATGCTACATGCACATCATATGCAGATGAAAATGTTTGCTCTCGGAGGAGATCAGAGGTAGGATTCTGAAATGCTGCCCTAATAGTGACATTTAACTTAACTTACAATATATTGTTGGTGGGGTTTTTTCTCTCAGAAAAACTCCGATTGCTTTCATTGAAAGGTAGTAATACAGAGTATATCATCCAAAGGTGCTGTCACAACAGAGCATTAAAAAATCCTCTAAAATGTTATATGAATTAGGTGTGTAATTTTAACTTCCTTCTTGGCATTTTTACTTTCTTTCTGCCCTGCCTTTCCTAACCTCTTTCTCATATATCTTTCACATATAGTTCTCATGTAATTATTCATGAAAATTTCTTAGATGAAGATGCTGATTTTGGCACATTAAACTGATAATTCAAGACATCTATTAACTCACAGTTAAGGTTGAAAATAGCCTCCTTTAAAACTTTGCTTTATATGTTTCTCTTTTTTGTTTGTTTGTTTGTTTGTTTGTTTTGTTTTTGTTTCTGATAACCTGTGCATTGGGGCTGAAAATTTGCTGTGCCTGGAAACTTTATAGTAAGCAATATTCCTGAAAACTTTCCGAGTTATAGAGGAAAGAAAAAGCCATTGGCTTTCTTTTTAATTTAAGTATGCTTACCGCAAAAAGTAACTAAAATTTTAAAATGTAAAACTTTACAGGAAAATAGTTGTGGCTGTTTTCATAGCTGAGAGAGAAAGCAGTTTTGATTAAGTGCATTTCGAAAGTCCTTAGTGAGTCTGAAGCCAAAAGAAATGAGGACTGTGAGGATCTTTTCCCATCCTAAGCAGAAGGAAGTAAACTTATTCCAGCATCCAAGTGCTGCATTGCTGCCCAGTTTTTAGACTGAACCTCTTCAAGAAAAAAAGAATTAAAAGGAATCCTTCTTACAGGGGACAGCAGTAGATGGTACTTGGAGATATCAGTTTTGCAAGGAAAAGAAGAAACTCCTAAATAACAGCAGTCGTTTACTGCACCTACCCTGAGATGTAACCCTGAGCACATTGTCCTACTTTTCTGACCCCCCTGGTAGTGGAGGGATGGTGCTGGGCATGAGTCCAGCCTCTCCACGTTGGTCCACCCACAGTCTCCTGGCAAATACCAAGCCAAGAGCATGTGGGTTTTGCCGCGTCTCTCCTCTAACTGCTTGTGTTGCCAGACAGCTCCCAGAACCCGCGTTTGGCTCAGCCATCAGTGGGTCAGATGTTTGCTGCCTCTTTGGGAACGTCCGTGGTGTTGTGGGTCCTTACTGCAATGGGTGCCATTGCTGGCATGGTAGGAAAGCCAGAGATGGTCAAAAAATCCACTCGGGCTTTGTCGGATCATACTTGTGTGATGGGGAAGTGAAAGTAATCAGAAAAAAAAGGATGAGTTTTGTTGTGTCCAAAACCCAGAGGGTGATGTAAGAACAACGCTTGGCTGATGCCTGTGGAGCTTGTTCAAGTTTCTAAAAGCATCTTCTGGCAGAAATTTTGAAAACAGGATGTATTTGGCACTAGAAGGGTGTCAGGCACCCTTATTTAGTTGAGCTGGCTAACAAACCACCGTTCTTCCTTCAGAGGTGTTTTTTGACAATGCTTTTACAATATATATATATTGCTAAAGGACGTGCCTTTGAAATAATTACTCTAAGTTCTGTGCATTTGAAAATATTTTTGTATAACTTTAAAATGTGCTAACAGTTTTACATGTCTGAAAAGTTTTAAATTGTGTAAATTGTACTGTGTGCCGTGCTTTTTTTTATCTAATATAGTGTTTTATGAAAAACAAGGTACTGATCCTGCAAGTATGCCTGATTAGATTACATCTTGTGAAGTTATTTAGTGTTTTACTGTTTAGCAATAATAATTAGGAATAAGTTCTTTGTTTTAAAGATGTATTAGTCAAACAGTGAAAATAGTGTGAGGAGTTAAAAAATACCAGGCATTCAGGCTTGACAATGTATGTACCAAGTTTCAGACTTGTTCAATTTGAAATGGTCAAGATATGAAACCATAAAAAATGTGAGTAAATACTCTGCATATCAAGGGTTGTTACGCAATTACATGGTTTCAGTACGGATCTTACTGAGGGAAAACAGTAGAGAGCTGCAGTGCGTGTTCAATGAATAATTACAAACTTTCAGAGTTAATTACAAAATCATAACCCATTTCTTGCCTTGCTACTCATAAAATACTAAAATGTGTTCAGCCCCCTCCCCTGGGCAAAGTTACTGAGGCTGGAGATAGGTCAGAAAGTATCTGAAAACATAAAATCTCCCACCCCTCCACCCAGTCTTCTATCTCCAAATTGTAAGCAGCTGAAATGATTTAAGCAAAGGTGGTTTTTTTTTTTTTTTTTTTTTTTTTTTTTTTTTTTTTTTTTTTTTTTTTTTTTTTTTTTTTTTTTTTTTTAAGGGAGAGAATTACAACTAGGTTTAAAAAAACATGTGCCAAATTTCAGCCCAATGTGCTTTGAGACAACCAGGATATTAAGTGCCCAACTATAGGAATTGGACTGGAAATAGAGCCAGGCTATTTGTGATATCCATCATTTCAGGATTTGGGATTGTAATATAGCAGTTATAAAGCTCCAGATAATTAAGAGTTTGCCTTATTAGATACATCTCTCAGTTATTTAGATAGAGCCTTTGGGATGCACAGGCCTAGGCTTATGCTGAGCTGAATGCTGGAGCGTGTGGTCGCTCTTCAGGACCAGAATGATTTAGGAGAAGAAAACTCCAGACAGTATAGACTTCTTCATCTTTTTTTTTTTTTTTTTTTTTTTTTTTTTTTTTTTTTTTTCTCTCTCCTTGCAGGCTCAATCAAAATTTCCCAGGTATATTTTGTCAAGTGGCTCGGTTCTGTGGTTAGTGAGATCTGGACATTGAATATTTAGTCTGATGGTGCCACAGGCCTGTTTCATCCCAGAGAATCCATTCTAAATCTGTTTGTCCTGATTTAAAGAAAAAAAACCTATTAAAAAAAAAAGGCAATTTAAAACTACTTAAGCCAGCAAAGTAACATCATTTAAGTGCTTGCAAAGGTGACTTAAATCTCATTTTATTAATATATGCAATCTCTGTTGGAACTCTTAGATGAAGGGACAATCTTTGTTACTATCGGATAAGTTAGCTCAGAAGAGCTCAGAAAGATTAAAAAAAAGGTGAGATTTGCAGTGTTCAGAACTGCATATAAGACGAATGTAGAATTTTTTTATTCATTTTAGGAAATTTAGCTGAATTTTCTGTACTACATAGGAATTTTTAGCAGATAAATAGTTTGTACTTACAAGGCAAATTAGCACAGATACAGTGTTTTCATGCAAATGGCTATTTTATCTAGGTATTTTGTAGCTCGTTCGTAGTTAAATCATTATGTTATGTCATTGAAAGAATCATTATATTATTTCAAAGAAAGAAAGAATAGACAATTTTTTTTCAACGTCAATAAATTCTTTTCAGCTCCATTTTCTAAATAAACTCTTTCCCGTGTGTTAATGATATACTAGGCCCATATTGTTTGGCAATGGTTTCAAGGTTACTACACCTTCTGTCCCCCATCCAGGTGTGCAGACACGCAGAGTATATGCTGGATTCCTCTGTCTATTTTAAAAGACCTCTGTGACTACGTAGAGATATTTTCCCAAGCTTAAGGAACACAAACAGAAGTGAAAGGGTGGAAGGACTTACTCCGATTAAGACTGCATTTGCTTAATTCACCACACCAAGAAATAGTAGGCTGACAGACAAAAAGTAGGAATGGAAAGGAACAACTCGGCAGTTGTAGCTCTATCCTGGCCGTATAAAGTCATTTCTGGTTAGGAACTTCTTACCCACTAAATGGACCAAACTGGGGCTGGTTTAGTGAAGGTTTTATTGTATTATGAAGGAAACTATTTTAGCCGCCAGGTGAAATATTGCAAGGATATGCAACAGCAAAAAGAATTAGGAGCCTCAGTGTACTTATAGGTGAAGTGCCCAGCAAGGGTGAGCCACCCCTTGGATGTTTGCTGAAGGACATGAACTATAACTTAGTTCTTCCCCCACCCAAATTCAGGAGAATGTAGCATACTAAGGCTACTGATTTAGGAGACAAAGTAGGGGATGATGTAAGAGGGTGAGAGAGAGATTATCTTGATGACAATCTGGATTTTACTGTATCACCTTAAAGTAGCACAACCTGCTGTACTAATGAAATTGTGTTCTTGGTTTAAAAGGGCAATTGTTAGCCTGACTTTGTGCTCACTAAAAACATTTCCCCAATCTTGTTAAATTATTGCACTCATTTCAGATTTTTATGGCCATGCAGCTTACCAGCCCTCGTTTCTGTACGTTTCATTCATTTTCCTTGTATTGATGATTAATGGAAGATGTCGAACGTTAGATGAGCAGGCATCAGCAAATGCAAGATCATAATTAGTTTAGCTGACGAGGGCCTCTGATAGCACTTGCATCTGGATGGAAAAATTACCCTATAGGGAACTGGCTGCTCACCAGGTCTTTTTAGTGATACATTGTGAAACACCCGATGAATCAAATGCCCTTTCAATGCCAAGAAAGTGTTCCAGTCTTGAAGCCAAAATTATGTCTGCAGAAAGCTTTCCATTTGAAATGTATCAGAGTACAATTATAACCATTGTATTTTTTTGGCATGAGCACCAGTCTTCTACAGTATGGACTAAAGTTAAATAAATTACTTAAATTTTATGAAACTCTGAAATTTTGACTTATAGCGTTAGTAATTTTTAATTTATAATAAAATTAGTTTTCACCCAGGCTGTTTTTCCTTTACTCACCCATTCTTATCTTAGAGACTGAAGATTTGTGGTTTTTTTCACTTTGCAGAGAGACAGCACAGTTGAAATTGAGATTTTCTTTTCAGCAAAAGAATTCCATTTCCTGCTTATTAGTATTTGTGCCCACAAACACAGCCTGACTTTTGTTTAAATGAGAAGTTTAATGAAATCATTACTCTGTAGAAAGAATTTAATGAGCACTACTCATAAACGTGTCTACTTTTAAATATTCTTGGATCATTATTAAAGCTGATGAATGCACATCTCAGTCTGGTTAAAAATCAATTTGTATTTAGGAGAGCTTTACTGTGTCTTTCTTTGCCTGGCAGAAATAAAATAAATAAATAAATCCATTGATGCAACCATGTTTTCTGGGGTTTCAGATGAAGTTCAAAAGAGGACTCATTAAGAATACTGTACTTTTATTTGTTTGGCAGAGGTTACTCCTCGTTCTTAGGAGCTGTGGGAAATATATGGTAGTTTATGCTGATCGCAGAAATAAGTGGGAAAGGCTGGGACTGAATATCATGCATGCAATTAATGAAGTATAATCTCTGTTAAATTAGTGTGACGCAGATACAAACTGCAATTAATTAAAGTGGGGGTGCTGGAGAATTCCTGTTAGCAATCGCACTTACAAACCAAGCAGACCAAAGAGAAATAATCTGCTGGCAGACGGAGGGAACACGATGGGAGACGTTTACCGAAGGTGCCCTGCCGGCTCGCAGCGTGTTTGTCAGGATCCGCTGTTTAGAAACCATCGTGAAATGCACAAAACCTGAAGTTCAAAAAGTTAAAGCTGTTATGCTGAGCAGGCTTTGGTGTTTCGCACACCTCATCCATCACTCCAGGGTTAATTATAATGAAAATCAGCGGTGCCTATTAAGCACAATTGAACCTGACCTCATTATGGGCAGTGTGGTTTTAGACTGTCATTGTTGCCAGTGCGGAGACAAAACTCCTGTGTTGATTTGTCCTAACTTTGCGGATCATGTGACTCACCTCTGACCTGTTTTTTTCCCCCTGTTTTTCTTTCTTTTTTTTTTTTTTTCTTCTTCTTCTTCCCTGTTTCAGAGACGTAGAGGCTCGGGTGTTTTCTGTGCCAATTGCCTGACCACAAAGACCTCTCTCTGGCGAAAGAATGCAAATGGTGGATATGTATGCAATGCGTGTGGCCTCTACCAGAAGCTTCACTCGGTAGGAAGAACTTACTAGTTTGCTCAGAAAAAAAAAAAAAAAGGGAGAAAATTTAAAAAAAAAAAAAAGAAAAGAAAAGAAAAGGGGGTTATGCTGCAGAGCTGGGCAGCTGTGGTCTCGTCTGGTTGTGTGATTACTACCACTCCCTGGCCTGCAGTTAATTTCCTAACCGAGTTTTTCTGTATGATCACTTTGGGATCAGATGTGATTCATTACAAAACGAGCTGGGATGCTGTGGGTAGACATGTTTGAGATCACCAGTGATGCATTTAATTATTTTGATACAAAATAAGGGGAAAATGATTTCTTTTCTGGGAATTCCATTTAAAGGCATACAATATGCTGTGATGAAAGCACTCTATATTCAAGAGCTCTTGTGTTCATAATCAAATAAAAAGAAAAATTCTTAATGCTAGACATCTATCAAAAATACCCCTGTACTATTTTTCTGTTGTTTTCACTCCTCTCACCATCTCTTCTCTTTTCAGTAAATTTCTTAGAGATATGGCCTTTTTTGTTGTACAGTCCTTGTAGGCTGCTGCATGAGTCTGAAATAACTCAACTTCCAAGGAAGCTACTCAGCTGACAACACACAGGACCGTGAGAGAAAGATTCAGCTTCCTTCTGGATCAAGCATATATAATAATCATGGATTATCTATATTGATTTTGTTCTTATCGATTCTTGGCTTGATCCTGAAAGATGTTGAATGATCTGGTTTGGGTCCAGGAAAGCCATGCTTAAGTGTTTTCTTGGATCAGGGCCAAAATGCTCAGAATCTTTTAAGATAAGCACCAAAAGTCAAATTTGATCCCCACTACTTTTTAACAGAAACACATAAAAATGTCATGTGAGCAGGATTTGACTGTTTAATTATTCATTGTTACAACATCTCTTTGAACTAGAAATGTTTTGGTGTTTGTTTTTCACAAAAAGAAAATGGGACAGATTTTTTCTCCCTTTTTTTCTAAGAGTTTAGCCTTAGAGCCAAAATCAGAAATCTAATTTATAGCTCAGTGCATGTATTTTTCAAAAACTCCCATTTCATAAAAAATCCCACAAACATTTAAGAAGCTGTTTATCAAATACAAAGTAATTCTCAAAAGGCCTATTCTCATATCTCTTTAAATAAGAGTCATAAGCTCTTAGTTTTTGCAAATTTTGCTATTGGTCTTGTGGACGGGCCATGTAACAATCCGATTTATGCAAGTTCCGGTCCAAGCAGTAAAACCAACACCAATATGAAATGTCAGTTCTGCTGTCATTTTAAGATCAGTAACTGTTTTTTAGCTGCAGAACAAACCAGCCAGTCAGGTAATGTCCGAGTAGAAGATAGACAAAATTATGCATCATCTCTAGCCAGTCTCAGCCTGGGTCTTGACAAAAGTAGCATTTTCCTGGAGAGTTTTCCAAACTTTAGATGTGAAATCTGGTTTATCTGGAGAATTGATTATTCCTTTTTAATATATTTTCTAAACCATTTAGTGACAATTTACATGATTAATCGTACAAACAACTTCATGGATTAAAATCACCAGAATTAGTTTTTGAATTCAAAACATAATCCCAGCTAGTATTGTTTTAGCAATTATAATTAACAGTACATTGTCAAATTGCTATTTATGCATATGGAAAGCAAGAAGATGACACTTTTAGCCCCACTGTTCAAGAATGGCAGTAAGCTCTCATTCAGTGAGCATTGACATTTGTATTTTTAAATGAACTTTGACCAAGGCCTCTGAGTTTAATTAATCTTCCACTCTGCTGTGGCTTGACAGAAACTCCATTGCAAATTGGAGTCTGAAATAATCAAAGAAATCTCTCACTTGGGACACAGTCCAATGTAAAGCGATGCTATTTTGGATAACTCTAGAAAGATCAGAGTTTCTTACAACTATCTGTCTGTCTATAGATCTATCTGTATCTTCACACAATATTACAGTAGTTATTCATCATGCATATTTTTCAATTAAGGAACTCAGGATGGTGCATTTTTTGAGTAAAAGACCTGAAATTAAAAAAATTTAGGGTAACAGAACTGTTCTCTTTTGAAAGCAATCCTATTAAATTAAATTACGATACAAAGCTGAGTGAACTTTTTCACAAATAGCTTTTGATTGGGTTATCACTATCTAGAACTATGGTCCAATTCCCAAGTCAGATACTACGGTATCACTCACATACTACTGGGTGATAATGACTGAGAAATGTTAGCATGACAGTGATTCTCCCTAATTCACATTTCCATTTCTATGATGCCTTTGAACAGTTTTTCAATATGTTTTCAAAAAATTTTAGTCTACCTATTGGTCATTTAAGTGAAACGTACCTGTATTTTCACATTTCTCTCTACTAATGCAAATAACTGTGTTTTAAAAAATGTGAAAATATTCAAATGACCAATTTTTAAAAGAGCTTTAGTGAAAGAAGATGCCTCCAGATCACTGCAAACATGCATAAATTGTTAACATTTACTAACAGATAAAGATTTGTCTAATTTCCTAAGAATGCATTTGACCATTCATATTGCGGTTTTGTTCCTCGTTTTTGAATGGTTCTATTTGGGCCTTGGATAACTATTTTTTGTTCCATTTGGTTCCTTGGCCGCTTCGGCAAACTGCCTGAGCAAGGAACTCCATTGGATAATTCTCATTTAGACCTACATGTTCTGATCACATACAGGTCACACCAATTTCCCATTTTAGCTAGGAAGGCTAATCACAGCAATTTACTCAACTATTCAGTGGATTGTGTGATATTTTTTAAAACTGCTACTCGTGTATGTGGGAGAAGGGGCCTACCAATTGATACAGAGATTGCAAAAATGTCCCTTTGTGATCATACTTAGTATGCAGTTTGTTATATAAGTAAGAGTCTGACATATACAGGCCCTTTTAAAAATAAATTTCCACTAAAAATATGTTTCCACTGTTTTCTAAACTGAATGCCCCACAGAAGATCAAAGAAGATCACTTTTCTGAGTACTTCAATGACAAACAAATACAGGATATTGCTACCTATCTGCTCTTTGCTCTGTAAATAACAAAAATGACAGTTACTCCAGACACCTACAGAGTACTCACAGGAGTACAGTCACTTGCATGCTGAAGTATTTTTAAGTTGTATCTATTTCTTCTGTTTTAGATTTTAATAGAAAGTAAAATCTTAGCAAGTAGCTATGCTGGCTAAAATGTATTTAACCATTAAGAATTAGCCCACCGCAGGGAAATAAATAAGTGAAAGAAGAGAAGAAGATGGCAAGTCCAGAGAGAAACTAGATCTCTACAAATAATAGAGTGAGCTCTCTTCCAGCTCTGGATATTTTTATAGCAATTCAGAGTTATGAATATATATAAATTATGTTACATTCAAGGTACAAATTGTTTTGGGTATTGACTTCAGGCCAGAATTTAATCTGTACTTTAGAACAATGTTAAAAAGAAAATTTCCAAATACACATATAAGTGGAATACTGTGTGGGGCACTCCTCTGGCCTCCAACCAAAACAGGATTATGTGTGCATTTGGATGAGACAAATGGCTACTGCCAGCACACCAAACTGAATGACTTTTAGGTAGTTTTTGTTGTTTTAACATCTGCCCAGTAGAGCAACACATACCAATGTTACAGCACCATCTTTCATTCACATACCATTGCCTTCCTGTTGAGGGGCCTTTCAAAGAGACCTGGCAGCCGTCCTTCCTCATACTATTTTTTTTCCTCTCACACAAATGTATTTTCAGTTCTAATCTAAATAGGCCACCTATTTTGATCTGGTAGCAAATGGATACATAGGTCCTCACTTCTTACTTGCCTCTCTACCTCCTGCTCACTCTTTATGGCCCCATCTTTCTGTCCTCTGAGGGCTACCTTTTCTCCCTCCTGGCTTCTAGCAAAACATCAGTAACATTTAGAAAGCAATATGACAAATATCAAAGTGGCAGAGTTGGCACTGAATCCCCATACAGACGTTTTGGTGCCTAAGAATACCTTACCTGGGTTTTCTTCTTCACCTTTAATGGTCCCCTTCAGGCACCATTATCTCCTGCACACTCCACAGTGGACCTGCAGCCCTTTTTCTGGGTGACAGTGGTGCCTGTGTGCAAGCCATGTGTTTGCTTCCATTTCTAACTGTGACAAAGGGGGATGGGTATGAAGGTAAGTGTTGCTTTTGCTCGACTCTTGTCAGAATTTGATCTCTGCAGACCCCAGGCCGATGCTTCAGTGTCACACTACACAGAATTTTGATGTGGGAGAGGGATGGCAACTCCCCCTTAATGCACACTCTCACCACCCTCTTTCAGTGCCTCTGTTTCCTCCCTCCCACCCCCAGAGTATTAAATGTTTTGTCAGCTTGGTACTTTACACATTTTAAGTAAACAGGTATAGTATTTCTGAGATGCTTGACTTAATGGGATAAAACAGGCCCCTTTTAACCTACTAGCAGGTGCTAGCATTTTGGTCCACCTTTAAAATGGTGGACCATTTAAACATTAATAATGGTATTAAAAATGGCATTCCCAAGCTCTTTATATAAGAAAAGATGGGGTGGTTGAAGGAAAAAAAAGAATTGCATGAACATTGTCTCTCAGATGTGTTTAATGTCTCTTTCCTTTTTCCCTTTGTTTCCTATGTGCATGTTCCGTGCAGACTCCAAGGCCTTTAAACATCATTAAGCAGAACAATGGTGAGCAGATCATTAGGAGACGAACAAGAAAGCGCCTTAACCCGGAGGCACTTCAGGCTGAGCAGCTAAACAAACAGCAGAGGGGTAGCAGTGAGGAGCAAGTCAATGGAAGCCCCTTAGAGAGGAGGTCAGAGGATCACTTAACTGAAGGTCATCAGAGAGAAATTCCACTTCCCAGCCTCAGTAAATATGAGGCCCAAGGTTCATTGACTAAAAGCCATTCTGCTCAGCAGCCAATCTTGGTCAGCCAAACTCTGGATATTCACAAAAGGATGCAACCTTTGCACATTCAGATAAAAAGTCCTCAGGAAAGTACTGGAGACCCAGGAAACAGTTCATCGATATCAGAAGGGAAAGGAAGCTCCGAGAGAGGCAGCCCAATAGAAAAGTACATGAGACCTGCAAAACACCCCAACTATTCACCACCTGGAAGCCCTATTGAGAAATACCAGTACCCACTTTTTGGACTTCCATTTGTACACAATGACTTTCAGAGTGAAGCTGACTGGCTGAGATTCTGGAGTAAATATAAGCTGTCCGTTCCTGGGAATCCACACTACTTGAGTCATGTGCCTGGCCTACCAAATCCTTGCCAAAACTATGTGCCTTATCCCACCTTTAATCTGCCTCCTCATTTTTCAGCTGTCGGATCAGACAATGACATTCCTCTAGATTTGGCGATAAAGCATTCCAGACCTGGGCCAACTGCAAATGGTGCCTCCAAGGAAAAGGGTAAGGCACCACCAAATGTAAAAAATGAAGGTCCCTTGAATGTAGTAAAAACAGAGAAAGTTGATAGAAGTACTCAAGATGAACTCTCTACCAAGTGTGTGCACTGTGGCATTGTCTTTCTGGATGAAGTGATGTATGCTTTGCATATGAGTTGCCATGGTGACAGTGGACCTTTCCAGTGCAGCATATGCCAGCATCTTTGCACGGACAAGTATGACTTCACAACTCACATCCAGAGGGGCCTACACAGGAACAATGCACAAGCTGAAAAGAATGGAAAACCTAAAGAGTAAACCTTAGCACTTAGCACAATTAAACAGAAATAGGTTTCCTTGATGGGAATTCAATAGCTTGTAATGTCTTGTGAAGACCTATAAAGCACTTCATATAGAGAGCATGCCTTATAAAATCCCTCATTTTTTTCTTTTCTTCTTCCCTTCATTTTTTTCTCATCCTTTTTTTTTTTCTTTCTTTTTTTGATTTTTTTTATTTTTAATGAGTGGGTTACCAAGAAAGAAAAGAACATTTGGATGGTGGCCAGAAGAGGGAAAGGATAATTTTTATAGAATATGGCCCACCAAAGCTAGCCAGAATGCAGTGAATCATGGCGAATAACCTTGAGAAAATTTTACCGGACAGTTAATACCTTTGCTATTATGTAAGAGACATAACTAGCAAGAATGCAAAGATGTGTATATGTATATACTGCTGCAGGGGTATAGTGAACATATGCACATTGTATATAAGAACTAGACTTGTTAAATATACAGATGTTAAAAGGTCATTTTCTTTTCTTTAATTTGGGCTAATTTCTGACCTACAACATGCCTTAGTATCACTTGGTTCTCTAAGCTTTGGCAGCAGTTTCATCTAGGTGTTTCTCAGACTCAGCTGATAAAAATCAGCTACCATTTTATCACTACATTCTTTCTGGCACACTTTAGTCTAGGAAAAAACATTTTGTTCAAATGAAGTGTCTCTAATACAGAGCCACACTCCGGGTTTAATTTGCATAGAACAAGGTAACCTGCTGTATTTTATTTTAATATATTTTTAATATATTACATTTCTAAACCTTAAAGTCTAAGGTTACTTCTCCACAGGCTTAACATTGCTATACATACCAGTCAATCCCTTCAGTAGACTTATACCAGCTTTTGCTAAGTAGCATTAAATGTCTTCATAGTACTTTTTAATACTTAAAGCTTTGTAAAAACTATCCATGAAGGGAAAGCTCCTCAGCATAACTGCTCAGGGAAATAGGGCTAAATAACTAAATATTAAATAATTGGTTTAAGGTGCTGTTAGACGAGCCTCCATGCTTGCTACAAGGGTGTACAAGAACTGACTTTAATCATTTTCATTATAGTGTCCCAACCAGTAGTTTATTATTTTGCCACGGGGATGTAGAAGATATTACAAGCTACTGGATGCACTGTCAGATTAACTTATTTCATTAAAGAAGTTGGGAGAACAAATAGAAAAAAACCTTATTTTTCTAGTAAATATTAATGTATTACATTTCAAATAATGGTGCCTGACATATTGAATAATTATTTTCTACAGTGTACGTATGCAACAAAGATATTCCATCATGCATTAGAGTCAGTTCTGGCTCTGCCTCGCTGTTTACATTTGCAAATGTAGCAAACAAGGTAATGAAGCAACTATTTCTATTGCAGTAGGTATCTTTTTTTTCTGTGTGTGTGCATTAAAGTTATAAACGATAACATGAAATGAATGAAATTTGTTGATATTAATGGTATGGAAAAACAAGAAGGAAATGAAAATATTTTTATGCCTACTTAGGAAAAAAAAGGGTAGCACTATTCATTCCAAGTACTTTTGTATTCTTAAGCTCTTAACTCACATTGTTATGCTTAAAATGATAAACATATATCCTCTTTTTATTGCTTTGTCTGTGTTTCAGAAGAAACATTTCAGAAATTATTTTGATAAGTGCTGTTTGACGATGCAGCACTGATGTTTTATTGCATTCTGTAGTAGCATTGCACTCCATTTTTACAATATTACGCAGTTGCTTTTTTGTTTTGTTTGGGTTTGTTTCTTTTTCGCAGTGCAGGGTCTTAGTTCCTTATGGTTGGATGGCAGGTTTAGCTCAACTGGTTCATGAATGTTGCAGCGAATGAAGTTTAAAATGTCTTTCTGATATTATGTTGTCCTTTATTTCTCCATTCATACATTTTATTTTTTAAAATGTTCTATAAAAATATCTCTGGACTAAGTCCTCACTTGAGATTATATGTAAAGGGTCCTATTCTGATCTCACTTACATGCCGCCTTTCTCAGATTCTCATGTAATTGAAACTAAAGTATCATGAAAAAAAATGTGCTTGTATTTAACTTACCTGAGTCTGACCACTCTCCCTTCTAGAATTTGGTGCACTTATAAGATGCTTAACCAGATAGACTGGGAGGTGGAAGATAAAAGGAGAGGTGGTAGGAAATGTCTTATAGGGGTTGGCAAAAGTAAAAACAGGGAGGAAATGGCCTAAACATTCAGCACTTTGACAGTCTTTTGAGAAATAATGTGCCTAAATCAGCCTGCAACCAACATCACCATGCATGAGAAGCACTTACACAGCTGATCACCAAGTGTCTTGCTGACCTTGGCAGTATTTTAGGTGTTCCCTTTTTGCACAGATGAAACGTTATTGCACGGTTTCTCTGATTTGTTAGGCACAACCAGCCTCTAGTTCAGCATTAGGCTTGCAGTCCTTCCTGCTCCACCCATTGCTTCTCTACTGGTGAGTAGCGTATGGAGAATCCCACTCAATCTGCTTGTGGTTGAGTCCTATAACCCTTTAATAGTGTTCTAGGTTAGCAACGGATATTGGGCCACATTCTTCTTCTTCTATTTTTAGATGAATCTCCTGCTTGATACCAGTGCCAGATAATGTCTGGTTATGTTTTTACTATTGTTCTCCAATAATAAGTTCTGACTTGGTTTTTGTTGATTTATTTTTGTTGGGTATTTTTTTTGTTTTATGGTTTTTTTTTTTTCTGTGAGGACTGAAATAGATTGCCCTCATTTTGTTGCGTCAGGGTCCAGTCTGTGTCCTTCTCAGCTTTTCCAAGGAATACGCTAGGCTCACTTAGCAGAGATTTTATTGGCTTCAGAGGTAGCTGCCTGCCGGTTTTCAGTAGTTTTGACTTATTTCTTCCAAGACCTACCAGCTCCTGTGGCTTCCCCATTTGTGGAAGCTGCATCTTCATGGCAAAATAGTTTGTAGGGGACATGCACGTTTAAGACTTGAGCACCACCCTGTACTTCATAACACTTCTTGCTAAATTCAGAAACAGAGGCCAATAAGGGGAAATACACATATCAGGGTTTGGGGATGAGGAGAAATGAAGACTGAAGAGTGCAAATAGCAAGACAGTGTTCAGAATTAACATTGCACCTAAATGGTACCATTAAAATTCAAAAATAAAATATAATTGCTCTTGCCATGACATATTGAGATGTTTTAAAGTTTCTACTCAGTAAGATATGGGACTGTACCCCACCCTGTTCTCTTTGATCACACTTTTTTTTTTTCTGAGTGGGTGGGTGGGGGAGAGAAGGGACATTGATTTATTCTTCTCAAAAGAGGAGTGACTCCATCCCTCTTCAGAATGG
The DNA here is from genome assembly GCA_034781795.1 of Crypturellus tataupa. NCBI lineage: Eukaryota > Metazoa > Chordata > Aves > Tinamiformes > Tinamidae > Crypturellus > Crypturellus tataupa. The sequence continues at coordinate 182,719 of JAWLRI010000360.1, read as the reverse complement.
ATATTAATCAAAAGAAAAATAATTCCTGAAATTGAAAATTCTTGTCTAATAGTTGTCAGGTGAAAATCAGTGTTTAAGTGCACCACTAATTTTGATCAACCAGCAGCACTAAAATTAAACTTTCAAAAGAATCATTCTTTGTCCTCAGTTTCCAAACATCTTCATGGTGTTGAACTTCTCTTTATAATGAATGGTAGTTGGAGAGCTGAAAATGTATCATCTTAGATTGGACCCCCACAAGGTATAGACTGCAGACACAGGCTTTGCTGCATTGGTCATTAATCAGTTGTGGAATAGTAGCAAAGTGCCCGTTTCCATAAGGACTAACATGGTGTAGTCGGAACTGGGATGCAGCATCTTCTGCTGACCGAGCTTTCCGTCAGCTCTCAGCTCTCACTTACTAACTGCTGTACCCCGGATGAATGCAGTGGAAGGTGAAGCTTTTCCAGAGCACAGTTAGCGTTTAGGTGCTAAACTCCAACTGCCTTCCAAAAGACGTTTTGCACCTAATTGCCACTTGTGCTGCTCAAACTCTTCTCTTAAATTTTTGTAGACCAAGCAGAATGCACGAGGGATGCTGGATATATCGTGTCTTGCTGGAAACATGTGTCTTTTCTTAAGGATGATGGTGTCTAAAAATGATATTGCACAATGTGCCCATTTTAAGAGAGGAAATACAAAGATATCTACAAAAGATGGGCACAGTTTGCGTTTGGAAGGGTAGCAGGACAAATGCGACCCATGCTGACATGAACATAGTGCTGAAACACAGTGGTTGTGCACTGGGGAGACCTGACATGGCAACAGCCCCATGCAGGGGCTGTCAAGCCTGTATTTGGACAGGAAAAGGTTGCCCTGTAGTCATAACTACCTTGTGTTTTGTGCTTAGGATACTTTCTGCCATCTGCTTCTTGCCCAGCGCGTATAAATGTATTCCCATTCTTGCTCCTGTATTGATTTTTCTTGGCTGACTTAACATGCTAATTCCTGCTACTGGTCAGGAAAAGCCAAAGAGATTAGGAGTTCACTTCTGTTCAGCCAGAGGGGCAGATACATTTCCCTCTGCTTCTGTGGAGACAGTTATGCTTGGCAAAGGACAGTGAGCAATTTGTCAACCTATCCAAACTGTGATAGAGAAGTGAGAAATCCTACAGAAACTTTTCCATGAAGTTCAGCTGGGCCAAGGAGAAAGATTTGCATAATTTCCTCACTTCAGAGTAGGATCCCTCCCTCCCCTCTTGCTCACAGTATCACTTCCTCAGCCGGCTCTGAAAAGCTGGCAGTTGGTGAGATGCTACCTGTGTAACAGTCACATAGATCCTGCTTTGCTGAGAGGACTAGAGAAAATGATGTCATGTCCCCAGCCAAGTAAAGCAAGTTGCTTTACTGAGTGTACCCAAGCAAAACCGGCACACTTTGCTTTGGGTACACTTTGTAAAGCAGCTTGCTTAGAATAAGCATTGTAGCAGTAGTAGTTTTCCAGGTTGTATCCTATGATTTTGGTCTCTGAGCTCTATGTATAAAGAGAACAGGAGAAAAAGAAACATCTCAAAATGCCATTGTAAATTTAACTTATTAATAATTCACCAGCAGGAAAAAGAAAAAAACTTTATAAAAATGACTTCATGTTGCTAAAAAACATCTTTAGACTTGTAGCCCTGATTTGACTCTAGAATGTTGGCTCGTATTGTTTTGTCCTTACAACACATGGATGTGTTTTTTGTTCTGTTTTGTTTCGGGTTTTTTTGTTTTGTTTTGTTTTTTGGTTTTCATAGTGCATGTTCATTTCTACTCACAAACATGTTCTTGGTGTATTTCTTATGCAAACAATCTTCAGGCAGCAAAGATGTCTGTTACATCTAAACTTGAATAATAAAGTTTTACCACCAGTTATAAATCAGATTCATGTCATTGTTTCTGGGGAGAATGGACTGTTATAATGTCACTGCAACAGAATTGGGCTCACGTGAAAGCAACCCCGGCCTGAGCTCTATGGGACAGTGACTTGGCCTGTTGGCATCTCAGAGGGATGGCTGATAGCTTCCAAAAGGCAGGGTTGCCCAAGCAATAAATGCATGAAACCTCAGGAGCACCTTGAAATGCACATTAGCCTAGCCCAGTCCTTTCTCATTAAGGACTCTTGATGTGAGCCAAGGCTCACTCCAGTCAACGAAAAGATTACAAGTGAAGGCCAGTTTCAGTGGGGTTTGCACTCTTTAAATACTTCAGTGGCCTGACATTAGTTTTAATGTTAACTAACTTTAGTTCTGCTGCCCTAAAAAAGATCAAATGTTGGAGTAATTTTGAGAAACAGCTCTGAGAAAGTCTGATAGTGAAATGTGAGTGGTATCCTGAATGAACAGGCCTACCTTTCTGACAAGGTCCACTGTGGTCTTTAAACCATTTCCTGACCTCAGGACGGTGGCTTTGCATCACGACCACAAATCCAGGAATTCACGCTTGATGCCATCACTCTGGTCACTGATTCAGCAGTGACTCAAGAACTGAGGGTGCCACCTGCAAAGGTGCCACCCACTTCCTCCTGCAGCCTTGGAGGTTTCCTTGGACATCTTCAGTCTCAGCCCTGACCAGACCAAGGCGTCAGGCTGTTTGTTGGTGGTGCTCAGATGAGCTCACAGCTGATGGTATGGTGGTATGGCTCCTGGCCAGCATTTCCAATATGTTTCAGTTTCCTTTCTCCGTAGGTTTTGCCTCATCCCCATGGCTGAGACACTGTTCTCTCTAATACAAATAATGCTTTAATGTCAAATGAAATGTTGAAAATTGTTTTATGTTCTTAGAACACAAACATACTAGAGCTTGATTTTGGAAGTGCTGTTGCAGAAATAATTCCCCCTCCCCAATTTCATAATGCCAATGAATTCAGATGTGTTTTAAGTATCTTTTTAATTCATGGTCATTAATAAAAGCAATTAATAAAAAAAAAAAAAAAATCAGCCAAAAGGCTTTCAAAGGTGGTGATGGTGGAGATGAACCATTCTTTTTCATTATGCATTAAAAGGTCAGCACTAAAAACAAAAACAAATGAAAAGAAGTTGTATAAGCTTAAGTGTATATATAGTTAAGATCAAATAATCAAATATTTTCACCTGTTACAGGCACATCTTTTGAGACTCACAACAAGATTTACTTCAGATTTGCATTCTTATTACAAAACTATCCCCTCCTGATACATCCTGCCTTTAATCAGTATTAAAAATAATATTTAATACTGCACTGCTGTCTTCATATACTTATGTGAGCTCATGATTGTAGGAGCTGATGACCTCAAATTTTCCTTTGTGGTTGTACTGTTTGTATAGCCTACTTACAGTGCTAATGCCTTCCTCTTGTAGCAGCAGCTCCACATGCAAGCGGCTCGTATAAATGCACACTGATATTGTTATCGGGCCTTAATATGCAATTATAAGGTTTAAATTTGTGCCAAGAATCTAGGGACCTTTTGTTCTAACAGTAGTGTCCTTGATTATTTCCCATTTAGCTTTGCTACAGACATATCTTGACATAGGCCAGGACTGCATTGTCCCAGGTAGCCAGATGCAGAATATAAAAAAATTACCCAACAGCAGCAGTTAGTGGGTCCTGATACTAGTGACAGAAGATGTACATAAAATCAACAACAAAAAAGTAAAAGACTAGGAGTTGATACAGAAGAAAATTGGTAAAATGAACAAAATGAGTAAGGCATTTTATATGAAGGTAAGCAGAGTGTTTTCAAGATTATACACAGGGGAAGAAACCGGGTAGATGTTTTACAACCTTTTTTTATTTATATGGAGAAAAACAAAAGATAGGTGACTTTCCTTTTAAGAAATCTTATGAAATTGTTTTGTAAATTACAGCTCTTTCTAAAACTGTGTTGACAGTGGCTGGGACTATAAATTCAAAGAACCATCAAAATGTCAGTGACAGTTTAGTTTACTTTCCTGTACTGAAAGTGTAACTATGATGGGCAACTATGATGGACAGCTGGGACAGCCCAGACCTGATGGAGGTAGAGTTTGCACTGACACCAACTTCTCTTGATTTCCCTGAAGAGTTTTACAAATCCTTGTGCGCAGAACTACAGTTTCAGGGGCTCCTGCTTGTAAATGGAAGTGTCTCGTGCACGTCCAACGGAAGAGAAGTGTCTTTCACACTTTGTGGTTATGGTGTCAGTAAAAGTGTCTGATTCCCTTCCAACTGCTCTTATGGAATTGACAGCTTAATGGTGAGATTGATGTTGTGACAGTTCCGTCACGTACATACAGGTACTCCCAAACAGCTCCATCAGATCTGATAAAACATCAGTGGAGCTGGCTAGGTAAGAAATATGACCATTTGAAAGAAATACACTAAGAAGAACAAAAACTCTTTTACAACACTATATAAAAATGGTGACTTAAATCTGCTGCAGAAAGGCTAAGGTTAACACTTTGTTTTTCAAAGGCAATGCAGCTGTTGTGGTCTTGATTCACAGTGGTATCATTTTTTGTGTGTGATTTGTAGCACAAAACCAAAGTCCCAGCACAATGTTCGCTCTCTCCTCTGTCTTTCTTTTAAGAAAATAAGGCAATAAAAATGTGTAAAAATGAATTAGGAAGGCCTTCTAAATCATAATTTCAGGGAAAGGAACTAGATATTTTATTACCCTTTATTTTTGTTAAGAAAAGTTCCCACAAAGCAAAATTAGAAAATCTTCTTTTCCTTTTGAATCACAAGAGGGCATTTTCCTCCCCAACTGAATCTTATAGGTATATCTGAGGACAAATAAATACTTTTGATAAAAAGCTGAATAGACTGGAAAATATGAAAGCAAGAAAAGTTTTTCAAAGAAAAGGTGATTTTTTTTCAAAGTTACTTGTTCCCTAAGGATGGTATTCACATTGCATACTTAAGACACCCAAGTGTAAATACTTGCATTATGAACCTAATCTTCCTACCCAGACAGTTAAATATTCAGGACAGGTTCTTATTAAACATCCTCACCCACTCTCTGCAGGGGTCTGGCAGGATGATCTCCAGAGGTCCCATTTATCTTATGTAACCACACTGTGATTCTAATTGTTCACAAATTCAGCCAATTTACGTTTCTCCCTTATGACTACAATATCTACGGCAGGGAGCAGTTGGAGACAAAATACAACAAGAAGTGAAGCATGTCCATAGATGGCCATGATGCAGTGGATCAAGAGTCCTCCAACAGACAGGCCTCTGAGGCTGGCGTTGGTTACAAGCACAAAACTCCCCCTGTTTTAACACAGAGCTCTTCAAACAGAGCAGGACAGCTCTCCCAGCTATTTATAATTCCTTAATAACTCAGTGCAGTAAATCTCTGATAATTATACATTAACCTTTACAACTAAGCATAACATGCTAGGCTGCTGGCGTGCTGACATCACGGACTGCCACGTGGCCGGCACGGCTCTTCAGCTAACGTCCCCGTTAATCGAGCAGGGACCACTCACAGGCTTCATGCTGTACCCCTGCTGCAGGGCAAGCAACTGGAGACCCAGGAAATTCTGTCTGGGTCCAGCTAGGACTCTCCCAGACAGTTCCCAGACATGATATGGGAGAAGAGACCACTGAAGTTCTCCTGGGAAGGGGTACGATGGCTCTATGATATCTCTCCCTTTTCTCTTGAAGATGGTTTTCTAAGCACCAAGAGCTGTGGGATACCTCCTGTATTTTGTCAGGGCAGGACCTTTGCTGTCACATCTGTCTGCTAATGCACTCAGACCAGAGAATGGTCATGAGGATCTGAATTTCCTGACACACTTGTTGCCTTTGCAATATCTACACTCTTCTCAAGTAGAAAGTACTCTTCGTCATAGTACTGAAAATGACCATCCTTTCCAAGCTGTTGTAATTACAAGAATTTTTGAAACAGGTTGGTTCTTGCACAGAAAAGGACTTTTTCTTTTTTTAATGAATGCTTCAGTACTGTTGTATTCAGTACTGTTGTGATGATTTGATTTCTGAAAAAAAAAAAAAAAAAAGTTTTTTTTTAAAACACATTTCCTGTAGACTTTACTTAAAGCTTACTAAATTTTGCTTCACTTCCCATTCTAGGAAGCTTTAAGCACACTTAAATGGGTATTTTTGCTAACTCTGTCAAAGAAGCCACTTTAACTATTCATTATCTATGCTTTGGTGCAGTCTTTTAACACATCATTCTTGTCTTTGAAGAGGTTCTTGATCACTTAGCCTTGAATCCCTCTAAAAAAGTGAAAAAATACATTTTTCTGTGACATTAGCTATACATTTAAAGCCATAGCTTGCTGTGATGTTTTCCTCAGGCCTTCATTCAATATTCTTTCTGTGTGCCAGACAAAGTAGTCTATTAAAATGCTTTTCATGGAAAGTACACAATTAACTTTTCTGCTTGTTTCAGCCCAAGTACAAGAAAAAAGTAATAGAAAAGATTAACTTACCTATATAGGCCACCAAGTTTGCACTTAAGCTGGCTTTCTTCATTTCCTGAATGGAGACTGTGCTGCTGTTGAGAAGAAATGGAATAACACAGGAGATTTGCCTGAATTACTGGCACATTTAAAAGAGCAGACTTTATCCTGAGTTAGGTCTAAGATGATAAAGACATTTGGCAGCAGAACAACGACAGAAAGCCTAAGTATACATGGAAAGATAGGAATTTTACATTGGAACATGAGGCCTGGAAAAAGTATTAATGCAGCAGGAGTGAAATGTGTGATTGTTCTTAAAAAAAAAAAAAAAAGAAAGAAAGAAAAAAAGAACAGCAGGCAAATGCATACTTAAGAAAGGTTAATTGTAATAAGAGTGTGAGACTATTCATTGCACCAAGGCTATGAAGTCCCAGAGCTGTCAATAAGTGCTGGCCCTGACTGCAGTGATGCAAGATACAGTGGACCTGCTGAGAGTGGGTCTTGGGAGGGACAGGGCCATGGTCAGTCTCCATCAAGTGTCCAACACCACAACTTCACCATCACTTAAGGCTAGAGATGCTGCCAAACACAATGATGCCCCATGCTGCTCATCCACCTCTGGCGATGGCCCAGCGTGGTCCTCGCCTCCGATCCCGCTATCCACTTAAGGGCCACCAGTTGCCCAGCCATGTCTCTGGGTCTGAGCACCCCATCACACCACTAGCACCAGTTCCGCTCCAAAAACTGGGCTTTTTTCTTTTTTCTTTTTTCTTTTTTCTTTTTTTTTTTCTTTTTTCTTTTTTCTTTTTTCTTTTTTCTTTTTTCTTTTTTCTTTTTTTTTCTGTCCTTTCTGTCCAAAGGACAGAAAGAAACTGTGGAGCAGAGAGGAAGGAGGAAAAACATTAAGAGCTGCAGTTCCTTAATATCAAAAAAACTCACTCCTCAGCAGTAAATTTTAAAAATTATAAGACTCCCTGAGGTCTCACAGAAAGCAGAAAGGCAGAAAGGAGAGGAGCTACAGCCAAATGTTACAGTTCTGCAGCACTGCTCCACATAGACTTTAAGCGCATAGTCTTTAAAAAATGAATATAATTTGAGTCTCTGCTTTAAAATATATGACAGAACATGCCTTTCCAACAGCCGTATGGTTAGCTTTTCCTGAAAATCAACGCCCTTTTTTAAGATATCTGCTGTTGAGTGGCTGAAACACGTGGAAAACCTTGGCCTAGAATACTTTAAATAACTTCATAATTAACATCATGAGGATTTGGGGCTTAGATAAAGGCAAGAAGGCAGAGCCACAGCAGAGTGTGTTACTGTGTCTGTTTTTGTGTCTGTGAGTTCATAGAAGCAAATCTTAAGGAGTGTGCAAGAAGGATTTGTCTGACCACCTTCCCACACTGAGAGAAACCACAAGACCAACGTACTGATTTCTGCTTTTCAACTTGGATTACAATAATTGTATCTTTTATTTTTAAAGTGAAAAAAACCTGAAGGGATTATTCATGGAGAGGTCTTCAAAACCTCTTGAAATGCAATCTTCTATAAACCATTCTGAGTGACAAATCTAACATTTATTTTAGCAGAAGTGAAAATCAACTTAGTCAATTAGAAAAGTACATAGAATTTAGGCCTGAGCATTATCAGTACTTTAGCCAACATCTGGCAAGCCTATAATTCTTTTTCCTAACCTCACAAAACAAGAAGGAAGCTAAAACAATCTCAAATATACACTACTATTGCCCCAACAATATTGAGTTAAATGAACCTACCTGCAGAATTTGAGTAGATGGAGACTTGCCTGGCTGCATAAAAGACCATATGGAAATCTTTGATAATGAAGGAAAAAGCCAAGAAGCAATAACAAAATCTAGGCACAGATATTCAGAGCTGAAGAATTTCCCCTATTCCCATTGCACTACTGAGATAAGAAAAATGGAATATTTAAAAACATGATTGTTTTAATCTCTCCCAAGCCTTCTTATATCCACCAACTGGATACCTACTAGAGTCATAATCCTCATTTATTTTGCTGTCACTTGTTTTGATGCCATTTATTGAATCAACATAATTTCCTGTAGATTATAGGATTTCCTTGGAGATTTCCTGTTTAAGTATTGATTAGTCTCGATCCTCTTAAATGCATAAAATCTGGCCAGAGCACTGCACAAGGTCTGCATTGTGCATTGAAACAGGTCTGCCAAGAATAGCCAAAGAGAAGTTTTGCTAGCCTACAAACCTTTGGCAAAAGGCAAATAGAAATTAAAATTCCTCCCCTTTTTTTGTTTTACCTAGTAGATCCCTCTGGAACTATTCATTAATTTTGTAATTTTCTGACTGGTTTCTCCTTAAATTTTCCCTCTTGCTAATTTATGGGTGGAACTTTTAGTTTCCTACTTGTAGGCCCACTTATAGCCTCCTACTTTCCGAAAGACATTATGTGAATTTCCATTTTGAGAATACAGATTAAATCTACTATTATCGTTGTATATAGCACTAGTATATACTAGTATAGTATGTTCCTACCATCTTATTTTCCAGTAATGTTGGTACTGGAATGTAAATATAATGGATAGACTGATGTGAAGATATAAATGCAGGATTTATACTTATTAAGCACAATTTAGATTAATTTGAAATTATGTAAAACTGCAGCATGATTAAATGTATATGCAGCTGCTTGGTATTTTTGGTCAGTTGATTTCAGTTATTCAGTATGGCCTTTTTTACCATCTGCTTTTTAGTACTGCCAGTTTGGTAGATCAGCTTGAGCAGTGGCTTCAGTTTCATCTTCCAGCTTCATCAACCAGCTTTGATCTATCCATGTCATACAGAGTATTTTTCAGATGGTAAATATGATTATCTGGGTCAGATGACTTCTTAAAAAAAAAAAAAAAAAAGTCATGTGATATATGCCCTAATTCTTGTATGTCTGTCTCATATACAAAACAGTGAATCAGTGAAGCAAGAGGTCCTGTGAATTTCAGTAAATGCAGATTTTCATTTGCTGGATCATGTCATAGTCTTACTTTTTTTTTTTTTTTTTTTTTTTTTTTGGCCAGGAGAATGTTGTAAAGAAAAATGTTTCTGTAAACACAGGTTTTACCAGTCTTTTTACTGTTTGTGCTCCCAAGTATTTGTATGTTGGTCCAGTCAATGATTTGAAAAGAATCTATCCAGGAAAAAAAATATACAGTAAAAATATAATATATCTAGTTCAATAAAAATGATTACTTTTCTAAATCAGTCGAATTTGGATTTCTGATGAGATTCACAAGTGAAAAAGTGAGATTTTGTATATGTTCAAAGTTACTTAAAATACCCATTTCCACTGTTGTACAAGCTTTTAACCCTTATTTGAAAAAATATCGACCTCTAAAATACAGTCATCATGGTTATTTCTTTACCTTTTTGATATTTTTCACTGTGGGGTTAATTTCAGTCTTAGGTAAGAGCTAAAAGATGTATTTCATTGGATATAAAATTGATTAACATGATTTGGAATGAAAGATACAACACAGATGTCAAATATTAGAACTATTCACTTAATTAGTGAAACTAGCAAAGACTATGTGTAATAACCTGACTTTTTTTTTAAACTCTCCATATTAGCTACAACATGTTTTCTAACTCCTCAGTTTGAATTGAAAAATCTTTGAATTGAAAAACATTTTGTTTTCTGGAGATATTAAGCCACTTTTGAATACATATTTGAAATACTTGTGTACATAGAAAAAAATAACAGTAAAAGTAGGATTCATCATTCTCATGATGCTTAGGTTCATCGTATCTCCCCACAACACAAAGCATAAATGGTTAATAATTTGTTGACTACCTAATAGTTTGCTGACTGGATAACTCTAATTATGTGTTTTTGGTTTTGTTTTTTATTTTTTCAAGCTAGCTGTCATTTGATTGTTTCTCAGAAATCTATTACATTTATTTATCACCATTTTCAACATTTCTTGGAATTCTAGTGTCAGGAGAAATTCCAGCTAGCACCTGACTATGCTTTATTACAAAACTGGTTTTCTTATTGTTGCTGTTATTCCTTGCCTAATATTTTTTAACATCTACAGCAAGGTCCGGTCTGAAAACCATGCGAAAAAATATAAAGACAATCAATTTTCTGAAGTGCTTCAACTCTAAAAGCCAGACATAAAGAAGAGGGATGCACTAGGGCCTCCTGAAGTAAGGATGGCTTATGGTCAAGAGGATTATTTGAGGAGGTAAGTGTGAGTGACAGAAACTGAATCTAGCATTCAATTTCTTAAATCACAATCAATCTTCTTGTGAGCATTCTCAAAGAAACGGGGAATAATCTTGGCCTTCTCAAAGCCAAGGGCAAAACTTCAATTGATTTCAGTACAGCTTTTTCCGCTGTAGAATTTAAAAGACTCAGAGGGAGAAAGAATTACACTGGAGCGACTGGAATGCGGTGGACTTCCCAGAAAATGGATCAGGGATAAGTTCATTGTCTCCTGAAATATAAGATGCTGTTGACTATTCTGGACACAGAATACTGGCCCAGGCAGACCCTCTGATCTGCACATGTATATAAAATACTTTCTGCCTGCACAGCAACTTCTAATCACATTTTCCAAGTCCTGTAATCTAGCCAAAACAATAACAGTAAATCACAGATATTCAGATATTAGGCTTGTATCACAATAGACAGGCAATTCTCCTGAAAGATCTAACTCATTATATAGGCTTACAAGGATTTGATCAGTGCTTTTATTATGCCTAATGTAGTTTCGGCATTTGAAAAAAATGGCTGTAGATATCTTTGAATGATTTGAAACCACTGAATAAAAGCTCAAATACAGGGCTTTTTCCTCCTCTGCTTTCACTACTTTCTTAATCAATGATTTCATTTTACCTGTGCTAAGGGCATTATCCCTAACACCTTCTGCTGTGATTCTTTTTCTGCTTAAAAGCTTTCACTCCTATTTCTGTTATTTAGGCTTTGTTTTCCTTGTTATGCTGACAATTGACTTTCAGAATTTCTTCCTTGGTCTTTGCTGGCTGTGTAGCTTTTTCAAAGTACTGGATGTCAGCCCAGTTCTTAGGTCGAAGTGGATCCCAGATCACAGTGGTACTGTGATCTTTCAGCCCAACTATCACTTGACTGATGGTTACAGCACTGCTTTTGGCAGCAGGGTAGATCTAGCCCACATCAGCATTTTTTCACCGTTACTTAAACAGATCTTGTCTTTAAAACAAGCCCTAGGATTGTCTTCTTACTTTTCCATATTCTTTGTCATGCCTTTCAAATAATTAATATCCCTTAAATTAATTATTTTATTTTCCTTCTGTTTCTGTCTTGTTAAAATGAAAAATTCTTTGAAAACATCATGGGTTTATATTGCCTGAATACAATTTTGTTTTTTTGACTTTCCTTTTACTCTGTTTGGGTTTCATCTTTGAGAAATAAATGCACATTCCCTGCTTCAGCTACAGAGACATATGAAAAAATGAAAAAAAAAACCCTATTCTTTTTATTGTATGTTTTTTAAACCAAAGCATCCCAACATGGCCTCATTCTCTTACTCAATTTAGAGCTGATGCAGCTCAATAGCAACATTTATAATCAAACAAAATAAAGTCAATTTATGCCAGATGATGATCTGTTTTAAAAACAATTTTGTTAGTATGGAAAAGAACCAAGGTTACTGGACAGAGCAAAGCAGGACAACTTTAGCCTTAGGACCAAGAAGATTGATATTTGACATTATCAGAATTTTAAGACTCCTCCTTCCACTCCCATTTACTTAGCCTTTATCTAGAGGCCAATAAGGTTCAAGTTGGAGACTGCTGTTGGAGACAACTGAGCACAATCATGATGCTAAAGTACACTGGGGTCTATTGCCCTCTACTGGGTTGAATTTCACGCCTGTTTGTGATACCTCCTACTTGGTAAATCCCAGAAGAAGTCTCCTTAAATCTTAGCCTACATGATGCTGCACATGTGTGTAAAGCAACTCTCCTCATTGTTAAGAGTAAATGGAAACTTCCTGTAAAGCCCAGGTCCAGGTATTTGTGCAAGAATGAATGAACTTCTGTAACCTGAATTCACAGGTTATTTTGTAGGCTACAAGGACCAAAGATGTCGATGTATGAGTGTGGATGTGGTGTGGACTGGTGGAAGAATGCATTCTCCAGATGTGTTCCCAAGAAGTAGAACTTGTAGATACTACAAACTATCTCAGTTCTTTCTTGGTCAACCTTCCAACTATTTTATTCTCATATAAATTACAATTCTTTGAACTGGTTTTGGAGCAAGCTTTTAAATGCTTTTGTAAAATGTGTACAGGATGTGCTAGTTAACTCTCATTCACATTCTTATATTGGAAGCCCAGGACTCTTTACAAAGTCCTAAGTGTTTGCACCTGTATTCTGCAATGTCTACAATGTCTACAATGTCTTTACAAATGCAGCAGAAAAGAATGTGTAGGGCTTCTTTTTTTTTTTTTTTTTTTTTTTTTTTCTCCCTTTTGATATCACAGACAATATTTTGAAGAGTTAGTCTTGTGTTGCCTGCAAAAATATTCAGGATCAAATTCTCTTTCTCAAAAAAAAAAAAAAATAAATAAATAAATTGAAGAACAGAGAGGACCCAATAGAGCCAATTGACTAACAGACTTCATAAAATTTGAAGAAAAAGTAGAGACAAGGAGAGAGTGGATTCTTCATACAAATATTCCACATGCTTGAAATCTACATGAGTTTTGAGCTTGAACTACGGGATTTTGTGAGCAAGGCCTCATCCAACTTGTCTGGAGAATTCAGAGGAGTGAGTGGGGGAGCAATCTGTTAGACTTATCTTTCTGAGGACCCTAGTTAATGACTTTCCGAATGATAAGAAAATACTATTGCATAGAAAACTTATACTGAATACCATAGAAAAATCATGGTAATTCTCAGTGCTTTAGAAATGTTAATTAACTAAGTCTTGCTCAGAAGGGCAGAAAAATTGAACTATGAAAGCCTGCTACAGCGGGGATTACAGCTTTACAGTTTCTTTGTCTTTATGCACAGAGCACATCATTGTCTGGTCTCCTCAGTTGCAAGTATCATCTTGTAAAGCTACTTAAGGTGAAGGGCAGATTATGTGTTTGCAGTCTTGATGGAAGAAGGATTGCAGTATATAGCCATCCCAAGCAAAGCACACAGTCTGTTTTTGTACACTGAAACGTTTTAGAAAATGGCAGGCAATGCTAATAGCATTACTCTAGTGATTTCCTTGGGAGTTACTTTAGATGATGATGTATCACACTGATCCACATTTTCATTTAATTTAACAGACGAAATTGACATTTGAAAATGAAAGTATTAGTCTGGAGTCCACAGTGAATGACTGCAGGAGCTAAAGATTGAATGTTTTTTCGAGTGGTCTAGGATAAATAATCCTTGTGCCATTTCTGCTCTTCTGTTATCACTAACACAGTAGCAGTAGTATTAACAACACATTTAGCAAAGAAATTTGAGGAATAATCCTTGTTTTAGTTAACAGACTTTGCATTGTTTATAAGAAATGCATTCTATATGTTTTATCTTTCCAATATAGAATGTAGATAAAACTTTCATGAAAGGATTGCAATTTAAGAAAGATTGAGATGTGCTACATGAAAGTCATGGAGTTCCTTAGAGAACGTCTTTGGAAAGACTTTAATTTAATTTATGCATATGTAAAAATTTTCCTTTCTTATGTCACATAGGGAGTGGAGTTTACTTATCAAAAAATGAGAGGGTTTAGGAGTTGGGACCACAGTAGACACTTAGAGGATTGAATGTATTCTGGGTGAGATTTTAGTCTGATTCATGAGAGCATTTCTACTGTCAGAGAATAAAAAAAAAAGAGAAATATCTAAGAATCATATTTATTTCAAACTCAAAGACTGTGGTTTTAGATTGGAACATTATGTGCTTTGTAGATGTGATTAAGTAATGATAGAAGGTGCATGCAGTCGTCATACAAGTGGTATCTGGTAGTTACTTTTGGCCTTCTGTAAAATGAATACTCACAATTAAGTGTTGCATTAATGGTGTTTTAAGGAAGTAAAAGGAACACAAAATATATTGATTAATGTGCAGTTCTGATATTGCCCTTGTCTTAATTGAATTGCCATTTGATATGATTGTGTTGCCCTCTAGAGGTCCATCCAAAACCAAAGTCTGTAAATGGGTCTCTTCCTTCAAGCTGATTGGGAGGCCTATGTCCTTGAACCAGAAGTTCTTCAGATATATCCCTTTTGACACTTGTAACTCAATAAAGCAGTGAAGACCATATCCGTGTCCAGTTCTTAGTTGGTAATATTTATCCTCGGTCTTCTTTCTCTAGCTTTTTTAATTAAGACTTAACATTCAGTTCCAGAGGATGGCAAGTTACCAAATAAACCTACTCCAACATAAAAATCTAAAAGAAGGAAAGATCTACCAGTTAAGACCATGTATAACTCGTCTGGTTAAAACATACTCCTGGAAAACCAGCACTGCTATGACCCTATCAATAGAACCACTTAAATTATGCCTAAACTAGGAAATCAAACTATGTTGGGTCTACTACTTATTTGATAGAAAAGGCCCTGGTGAAATTATGGTCTCTGCAAACTTACATTCTCCTCAGCAATTCCTTGAGGTGTTTCAGGAATAAACACAGACCATCCCACAGAATGATGACTTTCTCAAGCATTTTGTGACTGTCCCATTTTTGTAGACAGAAAGTAATTGTTAGAATGAACAGTAGCCTTTGCAGACTACTTTGTGCTAGAGAGCAATCCTGGAATCCTGGGCCAGTTCAATGTCCTAATATTCCAACAACCTAGAGTATTGTATTTCTTTAATATCTGGAATCAAACAGCTTCCCTGGGTAAGAGCTAAATCATGTTTAACATGTTGATGGCAACAGAATAAGATCTTGACCTAAACAGGAAAACATGGGGTTTGATGGCAACAGAATTTACAGGTTCAGTAGTAAGACACTATTAAAACAAGTTATTTGATAAATTAGGGCACCATTTTCTTCAGCATCCTGAGAGTTAGGATTCTATTGTATTTTGTTTTTCATAACAATTTGCAACTGAATAAAGCATGAACCTGGCCTTAGCTAACTGATTAGATCTATCTGCTGCATTGTTACAGCCTTCTTAACCCTACTTTTGCTAGGAAGGGGTGGTATTATTCATGGCAACGTTCAAGTATGAGCTTAGGAGTAAAGCATAGAGCTGCATGTGAAAGGCCAGAAATAGAGAGAATATTAGTTACTACTCAAACAGGAAGGTATTTTTCTGCTGTGGACATCTCTGAGGCTTTTAATGCAAGAATTAAAATGGTTTTTAATTTTTGTTTTACTACAATTTATTTAGATCTAATTTGGAGTCAAAAGACAGGACTTCTTTTAAAGTAACAGAACACTAGAGGAATTGCTTAACATGCATTTATAAGTGCATTAATAAAATATATATGAACCTGATTTTTTTTCTGGTGATTGTATCCTGTCCTAACGAATTTACTATATATGTTGGTTAGTATAGAAATACTCCTTCTTGAATCACAGAATCAAAGAACTGTTGGAAGATACCTCTGGTATCTAATCCAACCCTCTTGACAAACAGTCTTACTCAGGGTCTTAGTTAGTTGTCTATTGGTAGAAAACTATTATTGCTAGCAAAATAGAAATTGCCAGATTGGATCAAACCAAGGTCATCTAATTAATATCTTATTTCTCACAGTACTGTCTGCTTTAGAGTAAAGTCATATGAACTCCAAACTAAGTGGATGCTGAAAATCTATCTATCATTTAGCCTAAGTAATATCGTATGGCAAAATGATCACAGTCTAGTGATATATCACAGGAAAAAGTACTTTAGTGTATTTCAACTTATTCTTTAATTTTATCAAATAATGCTATGTAAGAAATAAAAGGAATAAAGAACAGAAGTTTATTGTTTCTCTTACGCATTTTCATTACTATGTATGATGTTACCAGATTCCTTTTAACTGTGCAAGCAATACTAACATCATTGTACTAGCACAGTAATCAATGTCCTGTATATATCATAAAGCCTTGCATCTTCTTCCTTGTTCCACTCAAAACTGCACATGGAGTGCTCTTTTGCTTTGATGCTCCTTTCTCACGTGTGTGTGATTTTGAGCAGTGCCAGATAGTTAGAGAATTCATCTGTTTGTCGGCTCATTAATTTATCTTTATGGCCAGTGTGAATCACCATGTGTTTATTAGTATTGATTTTTATTTGTCTGTACATTTGGCTTCTTTGTCTTACTAGAGTTTTTCAGTGTCTGCTTCAGACTAGTCTACATAATTATGTGAATATCTTGTTACTCCAAGGTCCTAAACTATCAGGAAAGACAACAGCCTGTTCTGCATTTGCGAGACAAATATCTTATGAAGTCTATAGGGCAATTATTTGATCAGTATTAACTGGTAAAGCTTCTCTGAAGTTAATGTAATTTGACCAATTTATCCTCCATCTGAGGATCTTCTATGCCGCATGTAGTGAATAGAGCTATTAACACAAATTTTGTTCCCATATCCACATTTTTAGTGGCATAAACCTGTTTCCTTTTCAGACTTTTAAAGTAATATAACTAAAGACAGTTGTTGATGTTCACTGGAAAAAACTTGAAATGTTAATAGATTGCAAGTGACACGTATCAGTTTGACATTTCAGACAGACTCCATCCGGAAATAATGCTATATTACTGAAGAAATAATGTGAAGTGTGTGATTCTGGCGCTAGAAAGATCAGTGTTTAAGACCAATTAGAGATAAAAGAAGTCACCAAACTTGTTTACACAGCTGGACTTTCAGTCACAGGCTGATCTCCTCCTTTCATGTCCTGCTTTTTCTTTTTTCTCTTGCTTTCCTTTCAGGGTCTGAAACTTACAGGCACAGAATAGAATATTTTTAAAGTCATTTGCCATCATATTAACTTCATTTTCTCCCTGGAGTGCTCAGTATCGTAATGCACCATTATAAAACACTACAAGCGCTTTTGCCTAATGGATACAATAACTACAGACAGATTATATAGCAAATCTGTAGATTCATTTTGGGTTTCTAGGCAGAAGGAACATGAAGTATAAAATTCAGAAAAAAAAAAAACCTGCACATAATGCTTAGCTGACCTCATTCTTTAGACTCTGTAGTGTGAACTGAGAAGCTCAAGTTTTTGTTCCAACTCTTATTACTATTTAATAGCAAAATGAAACTGCTTCAACAAGAGCAACTGAGCTAACAATGGATCTGATTGCATTGGGATTATAGTCAAAAGTGCCTTCCAAAGCAGTGCAAAAAACTTTATTTTATAACCTCGCTATGAACAAATATGAATTTTGCATGAAGCCAGGGGCATCATTGGCATCTGATCAGTTAGACACTCCAGCTGTCAATAATATGACAAGCAGATGCTTTTCCACTCATAATCTATCTTTGAATATGATTAAACTCTGGTAAAACCTGTTTTCCCAGGTTCAACTTTAGGTTGAATTGAAGCTAATCTATCATGTTTTAGTAATAATCCAGCTAGAACATGATCACATGATTTTTATATCTCTGCAGATGTGTTAACTGGACAAAAATCCTAACATGCTTTGTTCTTTTCTCTCTGGAAAACTTCTTCCTGCCACTATCAGTTTTCTGATATTGGATTAAATTAAATTGGATTAAATTGGTCTTCAGTCTAAATCCACTCATTCTTATATCAGATCCTTGCTTTTCACTTTGAGAGAAATCAAGTATGTATTTTTCTCCAGTTATTTTTTCAACATGAGCCCATAGATGGTCCCAAAGATGCTCATTCAGCATTTCCGACAAGCACCATCAGCAGCTCAGAAACTGGATAGGCTTTATTCGAGAGCTGGCTTTTTTTTTTTTTTTTTTTTTTTTTCCATGCCAAGGCAAAGGGAAAGTTTCTTATTCTGGAATTTTCTATCAGACAAAGTAGCCTCAGTGAGTGAGTGCACAGTGAGCCACCCCTTATTTTTTTCCTCTGGAAAAGCAAACTTTTATGAGACCGATCCTATATCCCATGCTTGCTAGTACATACTTTAGTAAGCAATAACAGGATATGATTCTGGCTAATAAGTGAAAAAAGAGGTCAAGGTCTTGGTAAAGGTTGAAGTGGGTCTTGCAAAACACTTTATTTACAGAGCATGACTGTGGCACCATGGTTTTGTGTGGCTGTAGCTATGGCACTGGCAGGCATGGAGTCAGTGCAAAGGCCTACGTCGAAGGAGAATATGTGGAGCTGAGGCCATGTGACAGGGATCTAAAGCTGTGAGAGGTTCTAGGTAAATACTCTAACAGCCATGGCCAAGATTAGCAGTATAAACCGCCTGCGTAACAGGACTTTACTGCTGAATAGTGACTGCAGCACATACTATTTACCTAAAACCTTGGGTCTAAGGGCATATTCTTGAATGAGATACTTTCCCTCAGCTGCTTATCTGTAAAAAGTGTCCATGTGCTACACACAGTTCCCAAACTGCTGTCATGGTACATCAAGAGCCTCCATATCTCCCCAAGGGATTTGGCTACCTGTGTTCAAGGACTCTGAGCTCTGAGCTTTGGCTCTGATTGTGGCCAAGAACTGTAAGACAAAGTGAGATGCCTCTGCTGTGGCAGAAATTGCCTGTGAGTAGAGACATCCTTGCCCCATGTTGAACAAAGTCCCTATGGATGTATGTGTGATCTATTTGTGTGTGACCCTGGTTGCCATCACTGGACCTGCTCTACTCATCTCGACTGCATTCCAAGGATCAGGGAGCACTTCTATCTCCTCCTAGCTGCTCCAGGGCAATAGCCTGCTGTTCATGATATCTGGGCACCCCCATGCTAATATACGGTCTTTACTAGTGTCCATTTTATAGAATTTAATTTTACTCCATCATGAATATCATTGATTCTAGTAGTCTATGAAATGATGTTCATCACAAATCTTCTCCAGAATATCAACCTGTTCTCCTGTGGCAACCCTGTCCCTTGCTCTTGAGGGGAACCTTTTTGATCCATGTAGAATATATTCTGGGGAGCTCTGTTCATTATGGCAAATCTATTTCAATTTCTGCTTCTTCCTCCTGAGGTCAAACACTGTCTTTACTAGTTCTGTTTGCAGGTAGATATGTAAATGTTTACATGTCCAGACTCATGAGCCGTGCTTCAGAGTCCCTCTTCCTGCCTTTCTACCCAGGCTTGATTTCTTTTGTATATTTTGAATTTCCAAAGGTATTCGTACTGTCTGTATAATTGTCTGTGAGCTTTGCCCTTATTTCACTGGCATTCTTTGCTATCCAAACATATAACTGTTTTCTACACAGTTAATTTGGGGGCTTTCTATTGCCCCCCTCTACATGTTTTGTTCCAGATTCAGTGTCTTGTGTCTTATAAAAGTCTCCACCCCCTAAAACTCAGAATTGGATCAAGTCACTTATCTGTTTTTTTCAACTTGCTCTACTATCCTCTGTTTAAAAAGCATGTTACTCATATTTTCTATTTTTATGTTGAATGCGGTTCCCAAATGCACATTACCAGTGCCAGTGTTAGCCCTGTCTGGCTGAGTTAACTGAAACTATTTAAAATCTCAAGTGCTTCAAAGCAAGCTATTGTCAGAGTTAAAACTTCCTTTTGCTTTTTTTTTTTTTTCTTTTTGTGTCCATTGCTTGCAAGTACAAAGTGAAACACTCTGTTTAAGCTTGTTCAGTTGTCTTCCACATTTCTGAAGTGTTTCAGTGCTGGTGGGGTATTTCCCTGCTCCCTTCTCTTCCTCAGAGTGGAGTTTTAGTTCGTGCAGTGACTTATGTTCAAAATTTGCTCACATGAAGGCATCTGACACTGAGGGTCAAAGCTGTCTCATCACTTCAGCCAGTCTCTGCTCAAAGCAGAATGGTGCTTTCAAGTTTTTCTTAAAAGTACTTCTATCCAGAGGTGGCAAATATTGGGTCAGCAGCACTGGTTGTCTCACAGTAAAGAGCATCATTGTTTTTTTTTTAATGCAGCAATATATGTGTGAAGCCCAGCAAAACCCCCAGAGTATCTAATGATCAAGACTGTGAGTTTGTGCAGGTAGGAGGGTGAAGTGTGAAAAATCAATACAAGCCCCTTCTTTCTGTGCAGAGCTTAGGGAAAGGCAACAGCAACTCAGGGCTGTAATCCAACCAGAGGTGGGCTATGGAGGGGCACCAAAGAGGCTATTAGAAAAGCAGTATTTACCTTAGAGCAGGCAGATATGTAGTGGAACATGGAGGTGAAGACCTGCCTGCTGAGCCCTTCTTGGATGTTCATACAGGATGCTGGATTCACTCCACAAAAGGGTAATAGTGGGTTAAAAAGGCATCTTCCTGGAGCAGAGCCAGATGAATGTTAGAGCAAAGCCCAAACCAATCAAAGAATGTCATCATAGCCCTCTGTGATATCACTGTACTCGCTACAACTGCCCAAAGGGCTTTTCTATTCCAGCTCACTTCCACTTTCAAACTCAGTACTGCATCCATGCACAAGCTAATTGGAGGGAAGGACAAAACCCACAGTGTACTGCCTTCCCAGAAGTTATCGGGAAATGCTCTTCATGTTAATGTTTTAAATTATTCCTTATATTGTTTTTCCCCCTTTGGATCTATTTAATAGGTATACATGCTTTGTTTAAAGAAAAAAAAATCTGGCCTCATAACTACTAACATTTGGACTCTGCATTAGAAAAACAGTGTGTTCTAGGATTTCAGTCTAATTTACTCCTCTCTGCATAAACTGCTGCCCTAGATGACCTTTCCTCATCATGTGCCTTTGGGGATGTGTTCCAAGCACATTTTCTAACAGCTTCTGCAGCAGTAATAGTAGCATCCAAGCATCAGTTAGCAGTTCTACAATGTAGTGTTTTTCATCTTCAAAGCACTTTACAGACATTAGTGAATTAATAATTGAGCATCAGATACTGAGCAGGCATAAATCTAAGGCAAATCTCAATGGCAGCATGTTGAGGATAGAATCACTCTGGAAAGCACTGAAATTCTGATTATTTGCATACTTCTGAAAAGGAGAGGTGAATGGATCAACATAACAGATGCTGTGTGCTGGGAAAAAGGCAGGAATTTTTCAAGTTTGTGAGCGAATTTCAAACAGAAGCACAATAAAATCTGACCACATACGGATGCATCTCCCAGCAGAAATTTTATTTGGTTAGAGATTTAAGCATCAGATATGAAATACTTAGACTCCCTGGAACGTGAGTTGAATCCCAGCAGGGTTGACTCAGCTCCTGATCCTGCAATGCAGAGAAACTGAATTCTAATCATTTTTCTTGCTGTGACTTGGATGAGCCCTTGCAAATAAAGGGCCTCTCTGCTCGACATGAAGAGATACCCCAGCAGTAGGAACCATGCAGACAGATTAAGAGCCACATTTTCAGTTTCACCTTAACCTAGCCTTTATTTTTGGCAGAAATGAAGCTGCACATACAGATTAGCTGTGACTCTTGTTTTGTACACAGGCTCACAGAGCTGGAAAGAATCCAGAAGGATCTTGTAGTACATCTTCTTGTGTCAAAACTGGATACGCTCCTCTCATGCCATTACTGTGAGGTGTCTGTCTAAATCCATGAATAATAAAATACTGCCAGGTTACAGCCCTCCCCCGCTAATCCATCATTGAACTTCACTGTCCTCACTTGTGGAAAGTTCAGCCTAATATCTAATGCAAGTCTTCTATGCTGGTTTTTAAACTTTCTTTTTTTTTTCCTTTTTTTTTCTTTTTTTTTTCTTTTTTTTATTCTATCCACCACAGAGAGGGAGAAGAGATTCCTCCCTTTTCCTTTCTATAGTTGAAGGTAATTCTCATGCCTTCTTCATCTTCTCTTCCTTCAGGTTTGTCACTCTCTCCGCAGGGAGTTCTTGAGACTGTGTTAGGGGAAGAGCAGCGGGTGAGCTGAAGATTGCTCTGAACTTGCAGTAAAGGGTCCTGTAGCTCCAGAAGCAGTGCAGGAAAGAAGTGATGTCCCTGTTTCTCCTCCAGACTCTGGCTGTTCTTCCTATGTCCACCTGGACTCACAGTTTGCAACTGTATGAAAGGTGCTTCTTCCCACCATGTGCTGCTACTGTCAGGCATCACATACCTTCTCTCCCATGCAGGAATTATAGAAGAGGTGTCATTTTAATCACATGCAACTGTGTCCTGCTTTGGGGATGGTCTTTTGCAGTCTCAAGTCAGAGTTTCTATAAAGCTTAAGTTTCATAGAAAGTTAGAGGATCTGTTTGTTTTTCTTTTCTTGCATTCTCTTTTTCTTTCTCTCTTATTTATTTATTTATTTACTTTTTAAGTTACTTTTAAGTTTTGGAGCTTCTCTATTTTATTATAAAAATATATTAGAAAAGCATAGGATTTTATTAACTGCAACTTCCTCAATATATTCCTTGGTAGGGAGTAGATTCTACAGCATTAAAAAAACAGTTTTTCACACCCACATGTAAGTAATTTCTTTTAAAATGAATTTTGAAAATCTATTTCTCCCTCTGCCTCCACTCCTACGCAGTGAGCAGAAAGACCATAATGCATTTGATGGCAATTTTTAGTGGAATCATTCAGAATACCAATACAGCCATGTGGTATCCAGAATGTTAAGATTTTTGAAAAAAGAAATAGGAATTGTTTGATTGAAACTATGGCTATGGAGTAGCTAGCAATTTTCTCCTCGGTATGAACCATTAAGGTGTTAGCTGGTTTCCTCTTCACCAACTTGCAGCTGTGGCATCAAGACCCATGCTTGATGGCAGATTTGCTACCAGTCCTTGCGGTTAGGCTCTAGAGCAACTCAGGTGGGACACCCAAGGGGAAAGCCTTGAATGCAGCTGCCCATGGCCAAATTTGGGCAGCCAGGACAGCCTGGTATACTTCCGAAAAGAGACGTCTTCAAAGGAAAACTGCCTGGCCAAGCGAGGTGAAATGAGTAGTGGACATTCCGCCCTAGGAGAGGCCCAGACTTAGACATTTATGGCACCTTCTGGTCAAGCAACTGAGCACTTTTTCCTTCCTTGACACTTGGACAAAAAGCAGAACCACAATGTTTTGGCAGGTCGAGTTTCCAGCTCTCACCTCCAGGGCTTTATTATGCTTTTTGGGAATCTATTTGCCCAAATGTCCAGAAAAGAGTGGACTAGACACTTCTGGCTGGAATCCTTTGCCAACAACAAGCTGACAAAAGCCACCGGGTAGGATTAGGGAACGGATTTGGGTGAACCGTGTTGTGATAGATGGGGCAAAGAGAACTTATGCCCATAGCTGTAATATGGGATAAGCATCTATCCCGAGACTGCCTCCTTATTCAGAATAAGGCAAATGTCTTTGCAATATGCTTATTCACATATATTTCTCTTTCTCTCTCTCTTTTTTTTAATCTTCATAACATTTGGAATTAGAAATACTGTTTTGTTTTCTAGAAAAGGAAATATATGATCGGATTACAGTGTATTGTAATCCAGAGATGACTCATCATGTTTTGTTGTATTTAATTTAATAACCTTTAGTCACTACTAATTTAAACAATAAATGACATGCCAAAGTGAATTTACAAAACCTTTATTCTGGTAGTATATCCATCAGATTTTGTCAGATTTTTAGCACCTAGAGGAAGCCTGTCCTTTCAGAGGAATCATGCAGTGCACAAGGAGGCATTAAAAATAAATATATTACAGAAAGCCGAAGTTTTTATTCCTCAAAGACTAAAAAGCTTTCTGTCAAACAAAATAAAAATCTACAAGCTGGTATTACTGCATATTTTTGGTAGAAATTCAGCATCCATATGTAATTTGCTGTTGTTGGTATCCTGAACAACCTCACAGAGGAAATTGTAGACAGTACATACAATTTCTCCCTGCATGGTACATATCCACCCACAGAATTAACTTTTGAAAGTGGCAGAACAACTTCCCAGTCTTAACTTTAACATGAGGATGAGGATAGTACCAGGAGATTGTTTCCCACTTGCTGCGGATGAAGAGATTAAAGAATAGATGGGTGGCTTGAAATTTCTCAGCCTGTGATTTAAAAGAAATGGGTAAAAAAAAAGAAAAAATAAACACAGAACCTTTAACTTAGAAAGAGAAAGTAATCCCAATAATAGAAACTAATAGTATCAGATATTCTATCTACACAAGGTGCCTGCCCTAGTGAGTAACTTTTTTTTTTTTTTAAAGTAAAATACAATGTGGGTGTGGAGAGAAAGCTTCCATTCAAAATGCTGTTGCTAGAATTAGCCTGGCCTATTGCAATAACTTTGCTCTACCTTTATTTTCCTCCTCTGCTCAACTGTCTCTTCCCCATCAGGACATGTTATGTTTCTGTTTTACAAGCCTTGAGCATTTAATGCCAGGCTACCACACTCACTGATTTATCTGAACAGTGATGGCAGCTGCAATTGTTTTTTCCACAGGCACAAAATCCCAGAGAACTCTTCTGCATGAAGGTCTGCACATTTTTCCTGTCTAGAAAATGAAACCATTGGTAGGAAAATTATATCAAATGCACTAGGCCTTGTGAGTGACACTGTAGAAAACTTACCTGCCTTATTCTGCCCTTACTCTGCCCATGCTCTGTTTCACGTGGTTTCTAGATTGAGTCTTCTGGGGCAGAGACTGTCTGCCCTGTTTATGCTCAGAGCATCCAACCACAACAGGACCTGCCCCTTGACCAGGCTAACTGGGCATTGCTGTACTGCCAAATTCAAGCAGGATGCTGTGAGATGTTTATGGGAACAGAGGAATGCCTGAACCTCACAAAGGAGAGCATATTCATTTGCAGTCTAAAAATACCTCTTAAACATAAGAAATGTGTCATTTTTTTTTTTCAGATGCATTTGATACATCCTGATATATCGATATTAAGGTTAAGATACTAACTTTAAAGATAATGTTTTTTAGTGTCATGTTGAGTTCACTGTAGTACTAGCAAGGCCAGGTGGACCAAACACCACAGAAGATCAGTCTGCGCATGCTGTGAAGACACATCTTCCCTCTCCACCTTGCTGTGGAGCACTGCTGCTGGGATCAGGACTTGTTTCCTTCAGTGCTGTGCAGCAGTGTCCATGCTGCAGCTGAGGGTGAGCCACAGTGTGGCAGGCATTGCTGTGGTCTTTGCTGACTACAGCATGTCACAATGTGGACCTTCTTTGTGGAAACTGGAATGTGTAAAATAAAAATTAAAAAAACATTCTGAAGGCACCAAGGTCAACATATCAAATTAAGTCAGCAATAAACCTTTGAAAAAAGATTACATAAGATTATTAGAAGACTACAAAAGTTGTTTTTCTGATACTTTGTTTTGATGTGAACTGAAAAAAGTCTGATCTCTCCATTGCAAAGGAAAAATGCACCTTTAAATATTGTCTTTTATGATATCGTCTTTGAATTTAAGAACACAAATGACAAATATTCTATTCTGCTATGTAATTAAGTAATGTAATAATACATTTTATATGTTTTAAATGTATGTTCCTGTTGTCTTTTTCATTTTTCTATAAATTGCCCCACTTTCTGTTTAATCATTTTTTCTTTCAAAGAAAGAACTTTTCATATTTTCCAGCTTATCAAAGAGAAACATTGTCACTGATTCTAGGTCTCAGTATCTTTATGAGTCTGCTCTCCATTGAAGTTTCATATAGCTGTATAAAATACAAAATCAATTATATTTAACAGAATGGCTTGCCCTACATATAACGCTATTTTTTCCACAGTTTGCTTTATTGCCTCTGAAAAACAAATTTTGTGTGTTAGACCTTATAGAAATCTACAGGATTATAGGGATGTAGCTGGGTTTCCTGTGCAGCAGAAAGGCTAGAATTGCATTTATAAATTATAAAATAGTAACAATCCATGTCAACAGATAATTTTCCAGTTTTCATATTAATAAAGAATCTAAATCAGAATCTAAAGTGAATGTAATCAAAATCCATATCTATTTGCTGTCCTCCTGAGGTCAGGCTTGAATGATAAACAGTAGATGACTTGCATTTATTATTTATTATAAATATATATTATATTTTCTATATTACCTTTCATATTTATAGCATTAATCATACCTTTTAGAATGATATGAATCAGTGCTTTATATTGTAGATTGTGTATTTGCAGTGGTCACTGTTATTGATGCAAACTGCAAACCCTAATATTAATAAAGTTTGTATATATAAATTCAGATGAATATATAGCAAAAAAATGGAGAAGCAAGGGAGGAACTGACTTATCAGCTCTCATTAAAAAAATGCAAAATTAAAAAATCCTTTGTGATACTTCCAGTGTGATAAGAATGCTCATTCCTAGCCGAAAGAGGCAATAGAGTTACCATAGTTTTCAGAAGATGTCTCATTTGATCTTCCCTTATTTATTTCTCTAGATTATTCTCCAGATGTAGAGCAATGGAGTCAGACTTCCTCAACCTGGTCTTTGATTTTTGCACAATAGAATAAGAGTCTTTGCTTTTCTAAAATCATATTAGCAAGCTGGAAAAGTGTAACAAAGTTGCTTCCCAGCAACTTCCTTCTCAGCATGGTACTGATTAGAGCAATTTTTCCAGATAGCTCAGCAGTACCACATGACAATATCCTACAAGTAGGGATATATCATGAACCTTCTCTTTGCCCTCCACAAGGGTTTCCTTTGAGGATATTTGGGGCTTTCAGGCTAAGAAATGTCATTTTATTCTTTGATATTTTGTTTGTTTAATGGGAACATAGGAAACAACAACTGTTTAGATTTTATACTTGTTAGAGAAACTTCCTGGCTGCTGCATTAAGGAGTTAGGGCAAATTTCATCTTGTTTGCCTATAGGCTGATATGTATGAAGTTGATTATTGTTCCTCAACTAACTATTTCCAGGATAAGTTTTGAAATGACTGCTTAAATCTAATTCAACATTGTATTGTCATTTTTTGTCTTGATTACTGTTGGGGACCTATCTAAGGGACGGAGGCC
The DNA here is from genome assembly GCA_034781795.1 of Crypturellus tataupa. Taxonomy (NCBI): domain Eukaryota; kingdom Metazoa; phylum Chordata; class Aves; order Tinamiformes; family Tinamidae; genus Crypturellus; species Crypturellus tataupa. The sequence continues at coordinate 155,339 of JAWLRI010000360.1, read as the reverse complement.
TTCCCACAGGAAGCGACTACAAAGAGCTGAGCTAAAGAAGATAGTGGATACTCCCTGATCTGAAGGAATGTGATCCTGGAAAGT
>JAWLRI010000360.1:121514-155155 GCA_034781795.1 Crypturellus tataupa | reverse complement strand
TACACAAGTAAAGCGAATTGAACCTGCTTCACATTGAAGTGTCGTTCATTCCGTCTCGCGGTAGTGGTCCTCGGCAGATTACAATAAGAGATTAGCTTTGTAAATGAGGCAGAAAAGAGAACTTGAGACACTGCTCTTGCTACTTAGGTTGCTACCAAACATCAACAATTTTGTGCGGTGGCGCTTTGAATTTTCTGATGGTTAACATGACCATTGAATAATCTGCCTAGAATCTTAGCTACTGACTTTAGGATTCAAACCTGTAGAAAGATGAATAGCATATTAATGGCCCCAATGGGATCTAGAAGCTGATTTTTAAAAAAAAAGGCACAATTTAACAATATGTAACTGTGATTGCTCTCTTGTGGGTACTGTTTTTTTCATGCTTTCAGTATGAAGCTTTTGCAGAATGTGCTCAGAACAATAATCACATTTTACTTTGAGATATGTTTATGCATCTTAAATCAGAATCCATTGTTTTAAAATAATATGGAAATTATTGACATTATCTAGAATGAAATTAAAAGTGAAAAGTGATATTCTCTTTCTGCTAGTCTTCCTACTTCCCTGAAAATCTTGTAGCTTTTTTGTGGACTTAGGTGGGAGTTGAACTAGATTCGCTTTCATTAATAAAATAATAATATTAAAAAACACAGAGCAGTGAAATAGGATAAAGAGTCATATCAGAATTGCGTTTCCCTGCTTTGAAAAGCATGTGACATATGCCTCAGACTTCTTAGGGAAGGCATATCTAAACATAACTGTTTTTAATACAGTTGATTTCCTTTCTGGTGAAATAGGCATGAGCTTCATTTTTGTACTAGACATTGCAATCATAGAGACAAATAAATGTTGGAAAGTCCATGGTCCTTGCATGAGATAGATACCTGTCCTCTCTTCAGACCCCCTGGCTATCTCCTGCTAATTCAACCTACAGGAACTAAGTCTATGAGTCCTCTTCTAATAATGAGAAGTGGGCTGGAATGGTGCTAGCCCAGGGATCACAAATGTTGAAGAAATGAGATACAAGTTGAAGAAATGAGATCTCCTAGCTTGTTGTTAGGAATTGGAAAGATAAAGTTGGTTTTACTCAGACATCAAGGCAGACAGCCTAAACTGAACTGCAATAAATGGGCTATTTTCTTCCTTTCTTAGGTATTGGAAATCTGACTTTCAGGGGATTGATGGTTTGAGGGAATGTGAAGAGGAAGATGCGGTCTTTCAAAGAACACTTAAAAAAATGAAATACAGTGATATTCATATGAGTGAGTCAAACAAAGACAAACAACTTCATGGTAGAGTTTGTGCAGGAAATTACACCATTGTAACAGGATTTTTTAAAGTCAGATTAAGAGTGGTAACATTTGGTTAGAAAATTCTTGTTCAGATGCCTAATTAGCTAGGCAATTGAACATATACAGCTAATGCAGTGAGACAAATCCTTTTAGAAGGTAATTCAAACTAGGAATCTTTCTTACAACTCTGAATTGATATCAAGTAGAGTCTTTCTATCCTCATTTCTATGCCCTATTTTGGGAACTTAGGGATGCTGGATGGTCAGTGACTTAAAACTTGATAAAGTGAGTATCCTAAACAGAAGAAATAACCTGGAGACTTCAATTCTGATGCTTTGATTTCAATAAAATACATTACTGTTTAACAAATTACAAAGACAAATGATAGTGAAAATTGAAATTGCAGCATATATTTACAAAAGATTGACCATATGACTTAGTATTAGAACTTCATAGGATAACAGGCTGCTGAAAATATGCGAGGTTCTAAAATATTTGGAATTCACTGTAGCACTCAATAAAGTACTTTGTGGTAACTTAGGCACTAACCTTGAAATAAATTAAACAAACACAGCCCCAAAGCTGATCCTTAAGGAACTCTCTTAGTAACCACTGTCCTTTTAGAAAGTTTCTTGATCTGCCTTCCCTTAGAAAGCTATTTTCCAAACTTAAAACTTCAGTAGTCTCCAGCTGGGTGTAACATCAGAAATTTGGCAGAATACTCCTTAGATTTCTAATTCAGTTTTATATGGATTGGATCTTGTCACTTACAGCCACGTAAATCAGAAGTAACTCTAAAGAAATCAGCAATCCAACAATGGCTTAAAACACGTGTCATATCCTCTCCAGCTCCCTCCCTTCCAAGCATCAGCTAAATAAGCATCGAGACTTTTGAAATAAATTCAGAGTTCAAATGCTGTGTGGGTTGACAGTGCCAAGATTCTATGGAACACATCTGCCCTTCATTGTGCCTGTTGAACATTCATCCAAAGGCAGGATTCAGTTTGTGCGCTGTACTAGGACAAACATATAACACTTACTCGCATCTTTGGGCACTGGAAATACATAATGAAACTGCCAACATAGTCTAAATTATAAGGTAGAAAATATATCTGCTGTAACACTGAATGAAGAGTTTTCTCCTCAATGCTCAGAACAATTCTCTGCTTTATGTACTTGTCTAAATTTTGACCACATGTTGGGCAATATATTTGTAGCATTTGCCCCAGTGTTTGATTTTTGAACTGGCATGCATTCACCACTCCAAGTAAGTAAAACAATCCAGGGGAAAAGCACAAAATGCCCATTAACAAAACAATTCCAATAACAAGTTGAGCCCCTCAGGGGCTGAACTATTAAAAAAAGTAATCAGAAGCTTGGAGGGTGGGATTTTATGCTTTCATTTGTATTTAAGACATACAGAGGGCAAAGATACAAAGCCAAAGAATCAGGCATTTGGTTAAAAACCAAAGAAATAGAGGGTTTGTGTGTGTGCTTGTGTGTGTGTGTGTGTGAATTTAACAACTACTGTGGATTAGAGAACGAATTCTTATGAAAACTGCCGACTATAGAAAATTATTCCTTTGTTCCAGAAACCCCTCTGTGATGACATTCTTTACATATGTTAATTTCTGTTAAGTTATATGATGTTCTAGTAATGAGTGGAACAAAAATGGTTAGATAGCATTAAGAGAATGAGCCAACCAGAAACCTTTTATTATTTAAAGCTATGCATGAGAACCTGGTCAACATTTTCATCCAAACAATTTTCAAGGGTTTATGATCAAATGGAAATACTTACCTCAACTGACTATAGTAAGACTTAAGTGTGAGTGCATAATGTGATGCTATTGATTATGAATTACAGAAGAGTTATGATAAAAGGAAGAAAAATAAGATACAGTTAATTTAGGCTGAGTTGCTGTTATTTACTTGAACAGTATTACAAAAGGTGAGTTCTCAACTGAAGTGCAAAGTACATTGTCTAAATACTGTTCTCCAAAAGAAAGAATGATCTTATGGATGCGTTAGATTGAAGTTAATCTTTGTAACAGTGACTGTGGAACAGACTTTATGAGGGGTTTGGGGCAAGTCAATTGACTTTTCTATGTCTCAGTTTCTTATCTGAAAGACTGCTTCCTAATGAAAGTAATCCATTAATATTTTAAATATCTGTACAGTAGTGCATTGAAATTTTATTTTTATATTTCTATAGTCTATATTTCATTTAATCATATATTAAAAGAAAAACACAGAAGCATATGAATGTGAAACAGATTGATCATAGGGTTCTCTTCACAAAGACTCAGATCTGTTTATTTTTGCACTCATAGACATTATCACCATGTTCAAATGCTTGTTTAGTAGTGTAAAGATACTAAATATGCATTTTCTTTGAGCTGATAAATTGAGAGATGGAGAGGAATCAGGTTATCATCCCATTTTTTCCAGTAACTTTTTCTCATTGATGAATCTGTCTTGCGTTCTTCAACACACTTTTCCTGTGAGCTCATCAGGAAAAACAAACAAACAAACAAAAAAAACAGATGGGGCTCAGGGAAGGTTTGAGGGATTCATCCTAAAGACCTAGTGGTTCTTAAAGAAGGTGTGCTTTTTTCATGAGTAAAAAATATCTTTCCTAATATCCTAATATCCTAATATTCCTAATATCTTAGGAATGAAACATTTTAACGTGCACTGTGATAATAAGGTGCACCTAATTGCTACAAACTTCAGTGATGGTAATATCCTTCCCTATCCAGTTCCATGGACCTAATTACTGAAAGACATTGATGCTATTCTTGCCTGCTTCTGGTGCACTAGTTGCACCGCAGGCACACGGAAGAGTTGTGTAAGCAAATCACAGTGTTGCAGAAAGGCACGCAAACATAGTTACATCCAAAGAATCAAGTTTTCTTGGACAAAAATCAAGTTTTTGTAATATTTGAATGTTTGAATGTTTGAAAGCAATGCATCTGAGTGAGCTTTGTTTCACTTATATCCCTCTCCCCTTGCTCAGCTTCCAGTGATCCAGCATTCAGTGATCTGAATGTCTGATTCATAGTGTTCTGCAATATATTGCTTTTACTTTCTTCTATAAATGGTGTCAGACTTCTGTGTTCTTTAATAAAGATGTCATTTTTAAATGAGATTTTGTCCTGATGAAGTTTTGCACTAAGTATGCTGTTTCTCTTGGATCTGAAACCTGCTTATCGTGATGACTGTTCAATGTCCTAGCAATGTTTAGTTTCATCACATGAATAGATGCCCCTCCAATCAGTCTTGTTAAAAGAATATGATGCCTCTACAGAACTTCGTCTTCCTGATGGCCTTGCAAGAAAAGAAATAACATATTCTTAATCTTACATTAGTAAGTCTTTTAAGCTATTGTCTGGAGGCAAGTTCAAATCTTTACTAGAAAAACTAATTCACTGACTTGAGCTTTTCTAATTACACAACTGGCATCACTTACTTAAAGCAAGTAAAATATATTATGCTTTGGAATAAGCTGAATAGCAACAAAATGATCTGGGAGACTTTCAGAGCATAAGCCTAAGTAAGATGCTTTAAATTGCCTGTCTGGAGGACAGTTTTTTTTTTTTTTTTTTTTTTAACATTTTTTACTATAGGAGGATCTTAGGACAAGTAGAATGTAGCTCAAATACAGATTCTGCAAATAACTCTCTAATTTCTCTTTCTATAAGAGACATATCTGTATTCTCTATGGTATTGGTTAAAGCATGACTACTAGATTTGATCCATTCATTATCTTCAAAATAGGACACTGACAAATTCATACCTTTTACATATATAAATTTATATGCATATTTTTCATGCATATTGATGAACTATTAATAAGAAACTGTATTCAAATTGTCCAAATTTCAAGGTCCTTGAATGAAACAATTCCTCATGTGTCTTTTTCACCCTGTTGAATTTATCCAGTTAACTTGTTTGGTCTCGGTCTTGTGACTGGTAAAGGGTCAGATGAAATTGAAGGATGATGTCTAGGGTATTTGTTTCTTTGAACTGTCATGTCCCATTTTCTATCTATCTGAATTTTTCATTGATTTTATGACAAACTGTGCATAAATAAAGGATCTCCCCTCTTAACCTCAACCAGTAACTTCTTGAAATACATTCTCACTCCACCCATCGCAGATGTATATAGGAAATGTGTGACATCCTCTAAATATAATATGTCTGCTGTCCATTTTGCATCTCTTTTCTACTGGCAGAATATTTTGTAGGCTATCTGAGCCAACCAAATCACTTGTATATTATTTAACTATTCATTTAGCAAGGATTGAAATATGTCTTCATTTCCTATTTTCTGATAACAGCTTCAAAGAGTAGAAAAATAGTTGACAAATCACCATTAATTTCTATAAAGTATTTTCACATTTTTTGTACAGATATCAGTTTTTATGTGCCATATTCTTTCCCTAATATTAGTGCAAGACTACCTATACTTTACCTATATTTAATAAAACCTACTTTGATTCTTTCAACTGACTACCATTTCACTCAGTGAAGTACTCCTCAGTATGTAAGCCATGAACTTCAGATGCAGATGAGAAAAATATATATTTTTTTGCATTAAAATTTTGAGAATATTGCTGCATCAAAAATACGCTTTAAACAAGTGTGTCTTGTTTGATGAAATACTGCTGGAAGGAATTCTCAGTCAAGATTTTAAAAATGATAGAGAAAGAGAGAAATCAGTGTAGTCTCTGTTTCCTTCTCTGGATGTATTTCCAATCTGTAGAAATAATTATTTGTCTGTTGGTCAAAAATCAAAGGAGAGATACTAGAACCTAGGCAACAGAATATTTGCATGAAACATTGCAGGCCTAAGTGACATCTTCTGCTCTAAATCAGCTAAAATAAGAACTTGGATTTAGATTTTCCTGCATCTAAGGTATCAACACTTTTTTTTTTAACATTCTGGGATGGTCTTTATTTAATGACATGCTCTTTCTCCTTAATATTTAGAAGATGTCACTTTCATTTTATATCAGATTGAAAATAAATATGTTCTTAAATATGTTCTTCTGTTCAAAACATGACTCAAAACAGAATCTTTCTTTTTTAAAAAGCCAAAATTGGATACTCTTTCCAGATTTTAACCTATGTCATGACACTTTTGATGTTACAGACCATGAACATTTTCCATGCCTTCTTTCCTTTTGTCTAATCATGGTGAAATGCAGAGAATATTTAGTTATGTGACTTCACAGGAACTGGAAAAAACAGCTTCTGCAGCGAAGGTCTTACAAAGGATATATTCCCTTTATCACTGATAGAAGAAAAAGGAGCTCTTTTTCTTCAAGAACTTATGGATAATGAGCAGCCTATATGTATGTGTGTATGAGAATGTTATTTTATGTGTGCTAAAAAGCTCTGTTGAAGACAAAGCTAACTTAACAGCGATGCTTCAATAGATAAGGTCCCTGCCACAAAAATCAATATAATTTGTTTAAAAGATTTATGTTAAAACAGCCTGGAAACTATCACATGAACTGAACAATGAACGCCAATGCTCTACTACAGGAAAAGACAGACTTGCACCAAACACACACTCATCTGTCTTCCCAATTGGCCTACTCTCCCATAACCTGTCTTGTTCACTTGAAACATAAATAAGCAAGCAAGCAAGCAAACAAAAACCCTGAACTTCCCAAACAAACAAAGCATCAATTTTAGATAAACTGGGAACAGCTTAATTTGGATATTTTTGTGGAACTTGCACATCAGAAATTCTAAAGTCTCTTCAGAACTTTTCTGTATATTCATAAATATATAGGTAAGCTTGTCTTTTCTGTTGTTTCCATGTATCATAATGCATCTTTAAATGATTCAGATGATAGATAAATTCTCTGCTCTGTCTAGTGTGGCTTGTCTGGATAAAAAAAGATTGTTTGCTGCTCTTTACATTAATAAAATGCGCACATAGGAAATTCTGAAGAAAGACCACTTTCTCCTTTCTTTCCTAGTTTGGATTTTTTTTATTTCATCCCAGCAGTCTTCGGGATTCTAATCTAGAAGACACATTTTCTCAGTTAATTGTCATTAAGTGTCATCTCCTCAGTGAGAAGATGACACTTAATTACAGAATCACAGAATGGTTGAGGTTGGAAGGGACCTCTAGAGATCATCTAGTCCAACCCCCCTGCTCCAGCAGGGACACATAGAGCACAGGGTGGCATCCAGGTGAGGTTTGAAGATCTCCAGAGAAGGAGACTCCACAATCTCTCTGGGCAGCCTGTTCTAGGGCTCTGTCACTCTCACAAGAAATAAGTTCTTCCTCGCATGAAAATGGAACTTCCTATGTTTCAGCTTGTACCTGTTACTGTCCTGTCACTGGTCCCAAGAGATTGGCCCCACCTTCTCTACATTCCCCCCTCAGATTTTTGTAAATGTTTATCACATCTCCTCTCAATCTTCTCCAGACTAAACAGGCCTAGCTCGCTTAGTGTTTCTTCATAAGATAGATGTTTGAATTCCTTAATCATCTTTGTCACTCTACACTGAACTTCTAGAAGTTCCACATACCTCTTGTACTGTGGAGCCAAGAACTGCACAAAATGACATTTCTTAAGACTGAGATCCCTAGTCTGTTTTATAACAATAATTGTCACCCATAGTTAGCATCATTGATTTCTAGACCAGAGGAGATTACAGGATCAGATCATTTTTCTGGCTTAATACTACCTTGAGCTAAGCATATGAAAAGCTTGTGACTGATCCTGACATGCTGTTATTCTACCTTGAGGTGCCACTACAGTGCTAGTGGAAATGAGGATAGTGGCTTCTTTTTGGGCAGCAGAAGGAGTGATCTGGATGGTGTGTGCTAGTTCCCTCATTATTTTTTGAATTATTCTGTAAGAGATACCAAAATGCTGCATGCTCACTGTTACGTTCTCTGAGGAACTGGTAGTGAACAACATAGCATGTAAATGATAGATAGTGAAGTACATAGACATAGACATTATTTGAATTACCCAAGGTTAATTTCTGTGTAAAACAATATATTCACTTGAAAATTGATCAGTTATGTGCAAATTGAGGAAGAAAAACTCTATTATAAGTTAATCAATCTATTTTATGTAGTGTACATAATCAATGCACCAGTGCATTTTTATAAGAGATTTCTCTTTCAAAATATCTTTGAGACACACATGAACAATGAAAATAGCATCAAAGTTATTTACAGTAATTATATGAACAATTTTGTTTTGTAGTCTACCAGATGTTTCAGAATGCAAAAGATAAATCGAAAAATTAAATCAACAAGAGAGGAAAAATCCTCTTATGGCTGAGACAATGGATTGGAAGCCAGGAAATTTGATTTTAATTTCTGATTCTGTCACAGGCTTCCTGTGTGACCTTAGGTAAGTCATGTTTTCTCTCCAGGCTTTGGTTCTCATCAGCTTAGAGGGCAGAAAAAATATTCCTTTCTTCTAAGCTGTTCTTTGTTCTTATTACCATATTTTTTTCTAAGTTGCAGTATGTGCAGTGTTACCTTTTAGACTTTACATTAAATGCTTCAAATTTTAAGAGCTCATTTTTTAGAAGAATGAGGGCTCCTCATGCTTCTAGGAGACACGGACCTTTTTTTTGGCTGAATTTATTGGTTCCAAGCCGGAACGTGCTTTCAGATTCAGCATTCTGTTCAATGTTGTAAGCCTGTGCTAGGGATCAATTTTGGGAAAATTCCAGGAAAGGCAGGTGGGAAGCTCTTATCTGCAGGTACCTATTTGGACAGGTACAAGTGTCCCTTTGCAAGGACACTGGTAGTTATGCCTGCTTGGCTGAGTCTATCATTTTCATTAAGTAAGTGCCCTGAAGAGGTTTTCATACACCTGACCAATTAGATGCATCAGCATAGAGAAAAATAATTACTAATAGGTATCATTTGCCTATGTAATTCTTACAAACACACATGGAAAGACTATCTAGATATTTAAAGTTACTCACTTAGGTTTTGCGAGACTTCATGCTAAACTGATCATTTTCAGATGTGATTTTCTTATATTTTCAGACAAATGTCTGAATGAAAACCACTGCTTATTTATAATAAATGGCAGCAACTTAATATATTGTTTATTAGACATAACTGGCAAATTTTTACACAATAGTGTATCAGCTACTTATTTTCTCTTTATTTTACAGCTACATAAATATTGAACATAGATGAATAACTGATTATACGGATCATGTATGTATACTGAACATGAACATGAGTGGTTCTGGTCAACAGGTGAAGTCCCAGATAACTGGAGACTTAACAAAGTGATGTCCATCTACAGGAAGGGTCAGATGGAAGACTTGGGGAACCACAGGCCTGTCAATCTGATCTTGATATCTGAGAAATTTATGGAGCAGATCAACTTGAGGGGGATCACACAGTATGTGTGTGGGGATCAGGCACAGCCAATATGGATTCATGAAAGGTCCTGCCTCACCAGCTTGACCTTCTTCTATAACCTAGTGGATCAGGGAAAGGCTGTGGATGTGTTCTACTTAGACTTCAGTAGGATCTTTGACATCGTCTCCCACTGACTTCTCCTGGAGAAAATGGCGGCTCATGGCTTAGACATGTGTACTCTTCACGAGGTGAAGGACTGAATGGATAGCTAGGACTAGAGAATAGTGGTGAATGGAGTTAAATCCAGCTGGTGACCGGTCATGAGGGATGTTTCCCAGGATTCAGTGATGGGGCTCCCATCCCTCCTTCATGTCTTTATCAACAATCTGGATGAAGAAATTGAGTGCACCTTCAGCAAATTTGCAGATGATACCAAACTGGGAGGAAGAGTTATTTGCTTGAGTGTAGGAAGGCTCTGCAGAAGGATCTGTACAGGCTGGACTGATGGGCTGAGGCCAATCATATGAGGTTCAATAAATCCAAGTGACGGGTACTGCACTTCGGTCACAACAACTCCATGCAACGCTACAGGCTTCAGGCAGAGTGGCTGAAGAGCTGTGTGGCTGAAAAGGCTCTGGGGTTGTTGGTCAACAGCTGGCTGAACACAAGGCAGCAGTGTGCTCAAGTGGCCAAGAAGGCCAATGGCCTCCTGGCCTGTGCCAGGAACAGTGTAGCCAGGAGGACTAGGGAAGTGATCATTCCCCTGTACTTGGTGCTGGTGAGGCCGCACCTAAAATACTGTATTCAGTTTTGGGCCCCTCACTACGAGAAAGACATGGAGGCCCTGGAGCAGGTCCAAAGAAGGGCAACAAAGTTGTTGAAGGGGCTGGAGCATAGACCTAATGATGAGAGGCTGAGGGAGCTGGGGTTATTTAGTCTGGAGAAGAGGAGGCTCAAGGGTGGCCTTATCGATCTCTACAACTACCTGAAAGGAGGTTGTAGTGACGTGGGAGTCAATCCCTTCTCCAAAATAACTAACGAAAATAGGACAAGAGGAAATGACCTCAAGTTGTTCCAGGGGAGATTCAGGTTAAATATTAGGAAAAAATTCTACATGGAAAGAAATTTCCATGTAGAAAGGAAGTGGTGGAGTCACCATCCCTAGCAGTGTTCAAGAAACATGTAGATGAAGCCCTGAGTAAATTTCCAGTTCTGCAACAGTAAAGTATATGGGCTTAAATTGATAGATGTGTCTTAAATCTAAAAATTAAATCTGTGTTTTTAGCTGTGTGCACAAAACTTTTGAAGTACACATTTGTGGATGTTTGTGTACAAAAACAAATGCATATATATAGTGACTGTTTTATTAAATATAAGTCTTTATTTAATTTTAACTTTAAATGCAAAGTGTGTACTTGTTTGTAAATCTGACAGCAGCAGCATCACATATGAATATCATGAAAGAAAGGAACTTAAATCTGCAGCAAAACCATCCCTTAACCATGGTATTTCAAGTTTATTTACTGTTCTGAAAGCATAGCAGGACATTCATTCCTTACAGTAACAGATGTCTTAAAATACAAGCAAGAAAGATATTTTAAAAATCACATCTATTCATCAAATTCCCAAACAAGTCCTGGTTTCTCAAGCTAGGTTTCACACACATGATATATGTATACCTGAGCTAGTCATCAGGGCTCCCTTTCTAGTTAGTGGAGGGATATACCACTTTAAAGGTGTGATTTATCTCATCTAAGATCAGTATCTACTTACTGTCTATGTTTCTCCTCATAATACAGAATTTCTTGTAATATGGGATCACATGAAAGGTAGGTGGGATGAATACTAGCTTTGATCATAGAGTGGTAGGTATGCAGAACTGCTGAGATTGTACCAGGGATGACACATTCACACTGGTCGTCATCCAGCTGACAGCAACAACACTCAGGGTGCTTTACACATGCTTTACAGGTTCACTCAGGTCTAAATACTCAGAAACAGAAAACTCAGCATGAATGAAAGCTAATTCTGCTGTGTATTCTAATACTGCAATAGCATCTCTGTTGGCTCTTCTTTGTCAAGTACTACTTTTTTGTTTTAATGTGTGTAAAGACACACACATTACACACATGTAAGACATTCACTTATACATTTTACAGTGAATGTACAGAAAGTGTTGTCCACATTTTCCAGGCATAATATCTTTCTAAAAAGCCACGTTTTTCCAAAATTAAGTAAGACCTCATATGTTTCTTTTTAATCAAAGTAATAGTCTGCAGACTTTCATGGAGGTCCACTCTACAGGAAGCAATGAACCAACTTCAGTTATGTCATACCAGCTCGGTAACTCATATTCATCTCAGTCTTGCTGCAAGAGGCACCCAGTCTCCACAAGCGGCCAGTGCATGGCATTGGTTTATCTCAGTAGAAAGCAAATACTTCCCTGATCTATCAAATCAGTCAGCGCATTTCGCTTCTTTCATGACTGGGAAACTCTAAAATACTTCAACTGTTCTCCAAGAGATTTGGACAGTCATAATAAATAGAAATCTCTCTCTTAAGGATTCAGGAAACATTACATACTGGAGAATTAAGTATAGGCTAGGAAAAAAAAATAGTTATAACCCTGATTTCTGCCTGTTATTTAAATTTTCTTGATTTATATCAGAAACATCCATGAGGCTGGCACAGGAATTATCTCCTTAATAATCAACATTTCTCTCTCTCTCTCTTTTTTTTTTTTTTTCTTTTTAACGCCCCGGCCTTCAAGTGAATAAATTGTTAAGAGCTCATTACTAATGAAATATTATTTAAACTTCCTTATTATGTTTAACTAACCAGATTCAAACTTTCTTAAGGCTAGAAGGCCTGAATAACACAGAGCTATAGAACCACATGAGTTTGTCTTGCAATGAGCTCCTGTAACTGTGTTTGTCTGAAGCTTATCTCCTAGAGATGCTTTTAGTCTTAATTTGACAATACAGACACAGAGAATCTGTCCCCTTTCTTGGTAGTAGTTTATTCAAAGGGTGAATTATCTTTGCTGTAAAAATGTGTGCTATTCTTGCTGTGGCAGAACTGCTGAGGTTAATTCCAGCTTCCTTTTGATTTTCTTTTTGAAAATACCTGGAGCTTTGTTAAACAAATTCCTTCGGGACCATAATTTCCATTGGTTGTTTGCAGCCTACAGTTTCATTTTCTCGCTGGACAAACAAAATTGCCTGAGTAGAGTCTGACTTATGACCCCTGAAAAAAGTTTTTTTTTCTTCCAACAACAGCAATGGCTGAAAGCTGCAGTGTAAAAACTTGGCCTGTGTTAGGTTTCCTTGAGATCAAAGGAGGAGGATAGTTTGAAGAAAGACATTTGCACAGCTTTAAAGTTAAGTATTTGCAATCAGAATAGTATGATTTTTTAATCAAGTGAAGGCTGGAAACAGATGCTGGTTCTCATTTTGCTACTATATAGCTCTAAGTACTGCGGTGTCCTCAGGATTAATGTTTGTGAAATTAAGGAACCCAGTCTCACAAGTCACTTGGTGGAACATAGATTCAGAGTGTTTTGTTCTCATTACTTCCCTGCAAGCTTGGTCATTTCCTAGTACTGTGTCCTTCTAATGTAAAATAATAAAAAAAAGGTTTCTACTTACATTTGAAACAAACTGGTAGCAAACTTGAAGTAAGTAATTTTTCATTCATATGATGAATTTTCTTGAATATTTCCTTTCATAATGAAGCTTTTTTCCCCTAATGAGGTGCTAGTTGCTGGAAAAAAATATATATATAGCCTGAGATGAATTAGTAATCTTACCAAATCAGCACTGCAGTGACCACAGTGTTGTAGGTGGTACAAGGACAGAGAAAAGCTTTGAGAGAACCTCACCTCCTGTTGGTTTTATAATTCCCATGATCTTAAGAATCAGTCAACTCTGGAAATTCAACTACAGCAAACTTTTTTTTTTTTTTAATATGGTTCTTGTTTCATCAGTGCCTACACCTAGTCATTATTCGGATGAATACAAAAATGTGGCAAGTTTATTAGTACTCTAAAATCTGTAATGGAATGATTTAAATTTAAGTCAATACTTTCAGATGAGAAAAGTCCTATCCCTCAAGGCCAGTCTAAGGCAAGCAAAGAACATTAATAATAACAACAAACATCTCTTTTCAAAATGGTGCAACCAATGCAATCCACTTACAATTAAATTGGCATATGCTTGGTAAAGATGAAGGATTTTCCTTCTTTCTCTCTTTCTCTCCTTTCTTCTGTGTGTTCTTTCTAGAATATATTGTAGTGCTGAGATTTGTTAGTTAAAAGTGGAAAATTCTGATTTTCTAACAACTTTGTGATGGAATCACAGAGAGATTGGAGGAGCCCTTATAAAGCAGTGGTAAATCATGTGAAAAAAACTGCCTCAATTTTTTAGCAAATTTGAGCATGCAGAAAAACTCAAGGATCCAGTAGGTCCTCATCCTGTCTGTGATGCTGATTTGATTTTTTCCAGAATGAAGCTGAGTAGAAAAAGACAGAGAATGAAATTGCTAAGTAATTGTAAGACACCCTCAAGGTAAATAAGGTGGAAATTGTTATTTCTCAGTATTTTCCAATTTCTTATTTTTAATACAAGAAACCAATGTAGATTGGCAGACTGGCAGTTTATTCATGTGATACTCCTCAGCAATGGTTAAGGAATTGAATTCTGGAACTACACCTTGCTTTGATACAACAATATCACCCTTGCATCACTGTAGCTGCTTCATCAGCTTGCTCACTGAAAGGAAATAAAGCATTATGTAAATATATCAGAATCAGGATTAATGTGAACCTTTGTCATCCACAACAAAGCACAGCACAAAGCCTATGTATTATTTACATCTTTCCTGAGCTTCAATTTTGTCCTGATTTTAAAAACCATATTGCACTTCTATTAATTTGTCATAAGGTTATTGTGAAGATTAATTATTGAATGACTTTAAATGCTTTAGCAATCAATAATAACTATTTCTACAATTTTGGGTAATTGTATACTTACAAAGGTTTCTTTGATAACAGAAAGTTTGAGAGGTCGATATCAGCCTAGACTTAGTTTAGAATTCATTTTTTTCTGGAAAAAAAAGATTAAACAAAATTCAATCAAGACTCTGAATACAATTGTTTTCTTCCTTTAGGGGAAAACTAAGTTCATTCATTTTACATTTTAAATATTTCTATGCAGTGATGTGAATTCAGAGCAACATCATTGATCTTGCACACAAACTGAGTAGTCAAATGGGCTAGGAGGGAAATACCAGACTATATTATTTTCCTTTTCCAAACGCAAAAACATATGTAATAAAATGGGCTTCAAAAGTATGAGGGTTGATACTGAATTACGTCTTTGAAAATAATTTAAAATGGAAAAAGTATTCCAGCTTTACTAACACAAAAACATAAAATAAATTATCTAGAATTGTTTTTAATTAATATCTTTATTGCCAAAATTCTTTTATATTTGTTATTTCTTTTCTTTTTCTTTTTATCAAATAGGGCCCTGAAAAAAAAAAATAGAATGAGTTCTCTCACTTACCTAAAGAAGTTTACTTGCTGGCTATACTTCTCTGGTTGTTTCTTCACGGCTTGACGCCTTTACAGGTAGCTGTACAGAGACAAGAAATTCAGTACAGAACCCCTAACAAAAAGTGATTGCCTAGCACACACTTGTCAGCAACTTCTTAGAATGGAGAACATGAAGAGTTAATTGAACTTCAAATTCTGAATATTTCAACAACTCCTACCAGGGATATTTGTTTATTTTTTATTTTAGAACATTAATCATACCTACCTCACATCTGGCTCTCTGCCTGTCTATACAGGCTTTGGGGGGTTTCCTCGGAGCTGCCAGCAGAAATGCAGCACTTAAGCATACCAGTGCAAGCCCCAGACATAACAATCTTGCAATAATGCTGAAATGAGAGGTGGAGGCAGAGACCTGGCTCCTGCCCAGGCAGGTCTTGAGGAATACAGTAGTTTCTCCTTTGGTGTGTCTGGATTAGGCTTACAGCACGAAATACAGCAACAGCAACAGAGTTCAGTCATATCCCCCAGAGAAACAAGGAGATATCAACACATAATTCTGTGCAGCCCCTAAAAGGTAATCTCTGAAAATTTCAGTTTTCATGCCCATGTGAGACTAAGCACAGGCAAGACTGAACTCCTTCTCAGCTACCCTGCTGACTACTGAGGAGGCCATGCCATTTTACATTTAGTTATCACTGCTAATAAGCAAGTCTCCCAAACCATCACCACCCACTTATTCCAAGTGGTTGTTTTGCAGTTTTACTTTTAGCCTTTGAATGATCTTGTCCTAGCTTGCATCATTTAGGTGCAGACAGGTATGAGGGTTTTGCAGTAATTATCACTGTTAATGAATGAAATATCCTAAACCACCACCACTTTCTCTCTCACTTGAAGTGAATGTTCTGCAGTTTTAGTCTAGTTTTATATTTTTAGTCATCATGCTCTAGCTTGTTTTTACCTATTTGTATCTTTTTCTTCTTCATCATCACCTTGTTTTGCTTTTCCTTAAGAGTCCAATTCTGTAACTTCATTGCAATCACTTGAACAACTTTGACTTTCTTTGACATCACTGGAAACTCAATTCTTTAAAATCAATGCTTTTTTTGATTCTTATTCTCCCACTGAGCTTCTTTCTTCTGGCCTTGGATATTACTTTATCCAGTTGTGCATAATAGCACAACAGTTTCAAATGCAAACATTGAATTTCCTAGTATTAATGGAGGATCCTCCTTTCCTCAGATGCTAGAGCATCAATAGAGCATCTTCCTTTCTCTTCTAATTATGGATGCTGGAATATAGATGTGAAATGGAATCATTGGTATGTTTGAAAACTTTGTCTCAAATATTATTAACACAAGTTTCGCTAAAGAATAGTAGTGTGATAGCACAAAGGGAACAGCCCACCTTTTATGTAAAATAAAAATGAAATAAAATAGTAATAGGATAATTATGTTTCAGCAATTTAAGGAAATGTCTAATGTTTGTCTATGAATATCTGAGATTTGTCAATGGTAATTATTTTGTTTACAAAACTTGTTTTCCCTAAGAACTGTGGCATAAATAAATGGCAAATAATAATGTATGAAATGTCTGAAAGCCGAATGTGGAAAAAATATTTCCTTTTACAAATCTTTTCCTTTATCATATTGACCCTCTGATGTCACTGGGATTATGCAAGCATAAAAATGTGCAATTCAAAGTAGTTAATATCTCCATATTTTGATGTGTATTTGCATGCAGCTGCTGTTTTCTTTTTGGAAAAGGCTGTGGTTAACAGATTCATAGTTTGTTAAAATATTATTTTCTATTGTTATCAAGGATAGAATAGAGCTTGGAGATTAAAGTTTCTGTTGATTCATTAGATGTTATATTTCCAATGTTTACCAGACATTCTTATGAATACTTATGTCATGATATTAATGCATATCAGTCTCAGTGAATAATTCTATGAAAACTTAGAAATAGTAAAGACTGCTTTCTTCAAGCAAGGAATAATGTCCCTTTCAGCAAAATCTTGAATCAGAGTTCACTGGTAGGACACCCTGTTAAGGAGAGTTTTGAAATGAATTTTCTGGAGAGAAAAAAAAAAAAAAAAAATCATTATTCATGATCATAACTAGGGTATGCTACCTGGAGCTGGACTGAATTTTTAACAAAAAAAAAATTTAAATTTAAAAATGCAGACTTCACCCAAGCATATTCTAGTAAAATTAAATGATTTGTTTAATCCAAAATACCTCTTTGAGTGCTGTCTGTGAACCAGACATCCCATTATTTGTATTATACTTTAATCTCTACTTTAATCTTTGCACATCTCAACCTTTATGTCTTTGATGATCTTCATATTTTGAGCTAACACTTTCATAGTCTGTTAGAAATTTAGATTATGAAAGAACTTAATTATGGACAGGGAGTCTGTGGCTGAGGTTATGAGCTGTACTCTGTGTGAGGTTTGGGGTAGAAACTCTGAACATTGAAGCCATTTCTCATACTGTTGTAAAAATGACCTCCAGAGCTGTTGGGGGCTGAATTTATGCTCCCTATCTTACTTCACCTTTGTTCTAACAGCACATTAACCTCCCAGCCTTGAGCTGCTGTGTGTTTGTGAATGCTTGTCAGCTCTGCTGGGGCATGGATGGCCCATTGTTCTCCTAAAGCACTTCCAGCTTTGCCCAAAGCTATGCTCCCTGGATTGCGATATTCAAGCACTGGTTGTGATGGTAGGCAAGTCTGCTCCGGAAGTTGGAACTTACAGTTTTCCTCTTCCTATGTTTCTGAAACTAGCCCACTGATTTTAGGTCTTATGTTAATAGATCAGTAGTAAGGAGTAGTCAGAAGAAGCCAATTAAAAGACCGTGCATAGTAAATTAATAGTCTTTTTGTCTGTTAACTTTCCCATCTCCTTCTATTTTATTCTTCTTACCTTTGCCATCATGGGTAATGCCAAAATGGTGAATGCATATACCAAAGAAATCTACCTAGAGAGAGAAAAGGACAACCCTTAACTACCTCAAACTAGTAGAATTTAATTTATACCAACATATGCAATATCTCTCAGTTTGAAGACTCCTTTGAAAGTTCCTCATTTGTGATGTAGATATAATTTTCCTAGAGATTTGAAGAGTAAGTATATACCTTTTGCATATTATATTGAAGAAGTAAGCCTTCACATATCACACCAAAGAAGTAAACCATGGATATTATTAGTGTTATTACTGTATGACTTTAAGTACAAAAGATTATATCTTTTCACATAAAATATGAGAGCCTGCTTGTTTTCTTGTATAATCATAGCAAGATTAGATGAGGATAAATAAAACCAGTACATGGAAAAATATTACCTGGGCTACCAAGTCATTGCTTTATTTTGTAGCCTATATCTCAAATAACAACATTGATTCAATTGGAGTTTCCAGCACATGAAGCTGATAGAAAATACTGTTTCATGAAAAGATGAAAATGTAGCTTTTTGCTAAGAGCAATTTGTAAAATTTGTTTTAGATGAGAAATATGTTTTGTTTGTTAAAAAAATATCACATCTGCTGCTTTTCACTTCAACCTTAGTGCCCAAAGTGTGTACTTTTTCCGTAATTCATGATCTGTTCTTTGGTGTTCTAACTTCCTATACCCTTTTGCCCTAAATAACTGCAGTTGTTCCCTTTGTCCCTGCAAAAAAGGATACAGAACTCTGTGATAGAAGTTGCATAAGAGAATTGCGTTTAGCATGCACAGGACTTCTTCTTTGTAAAATATTCTCTGGGGGACTTTCATTGTATTCATGTGAAAATGTTGCATACTGGTATTATTTAGCCACATGTACAACGTTTTTCTGAAATCTGTATAAATGTAGAGACTTTTTTTTTCCTCACGTAACTTTATTTTTTTTTTACATATATAGCCTCTTTTGGAGGCGCCAGATTAGCATCTTTTTTTTCAGACAGGTTAATAGTGAATGTTTTTAAAAAAAAAAAAAAAAAAAAAAAAAAAAAAAAAAAAACAAATAAAGCAAACCCCAGGAAAACAAAAAACAAACAAAGAAAAGCCAAAACAAACATGTGTTCTATTATTCCACCTATATTGTAACCTAGGACTAGGTCATATCATCAATTTAAATTTTAAATAAAGATGTGTATGAGACAATGACATGCCCTGTGGGCTGTTGAGAAAGTTCAGTTCTGCATTGTTCACTGCATAGATACATCTTTTCCTCTTTAGCAGATAGGTTTAAGAGGAAAGCAGTGTGATTTACCTGTTAGGGGAAGAAAAAAAAAAAAAAGGGAGCAGGAAATTCATAAGGACTTTTATAGGGACTACCATTGTAATCTCTCTTTCTGTGGACCTGAAATGGAATAGAAGGGTTCTTGCCACATATTCACCCTTTTATTTCATGTCTAATCTTTTGGAGTAAAGTACCCGACTGCAAAATTGTGTTCAATCTCTTTTCCTTTAATCCTGAGATTACAAATAAACAAAGAATCTTTCCATTTTCTTTTTTAATCTCATAATGGTAATCTTGAGGTATTCTTGGTATATAGGGTATTATATTTGCAATATCTGCATAGCAGCTGACCACTATCCATCTAAATCTGAACCAGGATGATTTCTGACAAACCCAGCAATACATTTAGAAATTTCACAGTTGTAGGATTAGTTCAAGCTGCTGAAAAAAGTTGAGATTAAATGAGAAATATTGTGGGAAGAAATGTGGCAGGAAAGAAGTTCAGTCAGAAAGCATTACAAAATACAGAAGAGTAGATGGAGGTTGACACTAGAAGTTTCCTGCTGTCATTTTTTCTTCGGAGACTGAAATGGAAGACTCCAGGATGGATCAGACTCAAACTACAGAGTTACACATGCTGGCATTTTATAACGGTTTCTTACCTATCCATCTCCTTCCCTTCTCTCCCTCTTGTTTTAAGGGATTTTTACCAGCCTTTATGATGGAACATTCCAGGATATTCTATGTAAGGCAGACGTTTCCCATTAGAAATCTGGATCCCATCACTCAAAGCCAAAACTGTGTTCTTACTGCAGGTGTGTACAGACATCTACATTGTTTGTCTTTCAAAAACTTTCTCATGGTTCCAGTTGCTATGCTGGAGATGATGTACTTTGAATAGGACATTGCACATGGTGATTCTTTGAGATCCCCTTTACCTTTCAGCTGCCTGGACTCTAATTGCAAAAGGTACAAGGAGATTTGCAGGTGAAGCTGTAAGGCAATGGCCTGTTTTAGTGGGCTGCAGAGTAGCTTCTGCTGTTTGTTGTTATAATATTTTCAGCATTTTATGTGAATCTTCATTTTTGCCATCAAATTACTACTATTTTTTTTAATCATCTGGGGTCACTTTCTCTTCCAAAAGATAATTTAATTCTGATATTGCTAGAAATGAATGGCATATGAACATCAGATGTTAAAAAATAACAAGAAATGATGCACACCTGGATGCTAAGGTAATAAATCCAGATCGTCTAGGCAGATGAGAAGCAGATGTTAAAGTGGGAGTTTTTTGGTCAACTAAGGAATATTATAGTCTACTGACTGACTGTAATATGTCCATATTATTCTTGGCTGGTTCACTTGATATGTGATGCTGATCTGAATTGATGTTTCCAAACAGACCATTCTCTTTGTCAATAATTCCAATACCAGTGAGCTGTCTTGGTACGCCAGACTGCATATGCTAACATTTAATGCCAGATTGAACTTGCTATGCTGTTCAGGAGGATGAATCACCATAGGAGAGAATGGCTCCCCAGGTACATTGTGGCATATGTTTCGTGGTGTAATGTGTAGAAAATCCACAGTATTTGCCCCAGATCTTGCAGCATGACTGCCATCTTCCTCAATCTTATTTTTTGGGGACTCCTTAGATAATAAGTGTGTTCCTTCCAGGCAAATGGAGGATACCGTTCTGATCACAACCAGGAATGTGAATACTGTGGGAGCATATGTCAGGGATGTTTCCATTGAAAATCTCAAATTCAGAACATTCTCTAACATTCCTGTTCAACATGGATATCTCTGTTGTTTTCTCTTTCTGTTTTTCAAATGGTTTTCACAGCATTAGAACACGCGGAATTCTAAAATCAGCTTATTTCCCTATTGCAGCTTTTCCCTTTGAAGATGGAAAAGATTTGATTTTTTTTTTCTTGTCTCGGGTGCTTAAGCATTCATGTTGACATATGGGCATATTGATGTGATTGTTACCCCTACCACCGTTCAGTGTAATGAATTTTCTAAAACTTCCTCTTCATAACAAACTGCTAATTTCTGCAACAAATAGAAAGTGATAAACAATTATTTACATCTGATAAACCACTATGACTCTTTAACTTTGAAATAATATAGTATGACAGACTAGTATAACACAACAGTTTATCCCTTTTCTTGATCATAAATTGGGCAAGAATTGGAACAGTTGGAGAGCAGCCCATCTCTAGCCACCATCTGCTTGCTGTAAAATAGCTGTATGTTGTAATTTTTTTCTTTTTATTACTGTTATTAACACACAATAAAAATATACTTAAATGGCATTAAGGTTGTAACAGAAACAAAGAAAATGGAGATACTTCTTCTGAAACATGCCCTGTTTAAAATGATTTGGATGCTTCCTTTTGTATCATTACTGACATTCTACTGTGTCTATCATTTGTTGGACTTCAAGACAGTCCCCAGCAGGTCAAGTGACAATATATTTTTTTTCATTATGCAATATTTTCAAACCTTTTTCTTTAGTGTTTAGCAAATCACTGGAATGACTCTGTGCCTTTTACGCTTCCAACTACTCAATCTAGCCCTAAATAAAGATATGATATTGTATATCTGAGATTATAAATGTTCCATTGACTTCAAAACAAGTAGTATCACACTCTAGACAGATATCTGCTTTGCTCAGTTTCCCTATTCTGTCTGTATAGTCCTCAGTGCGTAAACTATTGAATACTTCTGTGTATTAATTGTCTCTCTCTACTATTTCTTTTCTTTCCTGATTTCAGTCTGCCTCTTACCTTGTTTGTAAGAAATCTCCAGAAAAAGGATGCTCAGTTTGATTTCTTCTGGCGCTTTCATGAAAAAGAGGATAATGACATGGTATGAAGTGTAATTCTTATAGTATGGCATACGCTGTAGAACTTGCTGTTATATTGTGTGGTTGACTTCAGCTACAAAGATACATAAATCAATAACAACTG
This sequence comes from Crypturellus tataupa, assembly GCA_034781795.1. Classification (NCBI taxonomy): domain Eukaryota; kingdom Metazoa; phylum Chordata; class Aves; order Tinamiformes; family Tinamidae; genus Crypturellus; species Crypturellus tataupa. The sequence continues at coordinate 132,741 of JAWLRI010000360.1, read as the reverse complement.
TCCAATGATTCAGTTCAGGTTGCATTGATTGGTACAATAGATTCCCATGTTTCATGTCTTCCTGGCTCATCCATTATTTAGATGCTAGTATAAACACATTGAAAGTCTTTCAGACTTCTACAGCTCCCCAAAAGACTGAGGTTAACAAACATTGCTGATGGATTGATTGATTGACACTCCTATCGCAGCAGAAGAGACAGAGGAAGTAAGTTTGAAATGATTACTGCATTTCACCTTACAATGTCTTTTCACATGACGATGATTCCCGAGTTAAAAAAAAAGTAAAAAAAAAAAAAATTTCCTCAGAGTATCAGATGCCTTTATAGTAAAAGTAGAGATGTAAATAAATAGACAAGTATGCTTGTGGAAGATGTTCATCTTTCACTGCAGACAAGTCTAAGAAGCAAAAATTCAAGATCTGAAATGATCTGAGTTCTTTTAAGTCTCACTCAAGTCTTAAAGGCTTTCTTATTAAGGAACACTATGCCTCTATGCCTGTGCTTGGCTTATGTGCTAGCATAATTCTTTTTATAGAACAAATCTCAGAACATGGCACTTACACCCAAAACGTCTTGCCCAAGAAGTCATACTTATTTACTCAGTGCCTAGCTGGAATCCTCAACAATATTTACTTTAGCTAAATCTAATGCTTTGAAGCTGTAAATGCAATCTCGGTTAATATTATGTTCTCTGCTAAAATCATAGTATTGATAGAAAAACATTGTGCTGTAAAAACCATTAGCAGATCCTGCCTATGGGATGAGATACAACTAACAGAGGTAAGGAAATTATCTCTTGATTCTTTGCAGTTGGAAGATATTGCTGGTATTTAGGTTCATCTATCCAAATACAAAGGCTGCACTGGTAATTTTCCAAGTTCCACATATTTAAAAAACAAATGGTTGTTTAGTACACTGATGCAATTAGATGCCCAAAGTTAATCAAGATTTTTGCAGTACTTAGAATTAAAGAGTTTTAAAGTAATCCTTCAAAAGCTGCACTGTTTTTGCTTAGCTCTTTCTGAACAAGTTTATGTTGTATCTTCTTGTGCCCTGTTTGACATTCACAGAATACTGATTCCTTCTAGCATTTTCTGTGGCTGGATATCATCTTCAGACATCATCCCAACCATTCAGTTTCTATTAAATATTATTCATTTGACATATGTAATCTTTTTTAAAAAGTCTTTTATGTTTCCACAATGTCCTTAAGTACTCTTCTTCTGCTTCATTCTTTTTCATAAACACAATTGTTGATGTGTGCCACTCTTTTCATCATTTTGATTCATTTCTCATGTCTTTCTCTTCTTTTCCTGACAAGCAAAGCCACCATGGGCAAAAACTTCTAAATGTTTCTAATCTGTATCCTGGGTAGAATTGTATTCCCTTGTTTATTTGCTCTCATGAGTAAAGTATCTTTACTTTTCTTTATCTTAAAAATTGAACATTTCATCCATAATTTTTGGTTAATTTGATTTCTTCAAAGAAATATTTTGTTTCTGTCTTCATTATATCTAAAACATCTTCCCTAAAAACATCTTTCTAATGAACAGTTGAAGACCATATTTGATTTAGGGAATTAACCTCTCTTTATTTCATCAAAACAGACAGATGGCTAGAAACTCCAAATATTGGGCCATTTAGTGGACTGTGATGCAGGGGTTAATGTGAAGAATCTCACTTGTTCGTCTCTGAGCTTCAATCTCACATTCACCTTCTGTGGTGCTAGATCTACGTGATGAACAGCTTGCTATTCTGCCTTTGCTAATCTACTATGTTTTCAGACCTTCCTGTCTTATTTAAACTCAAGTTCATACAGGATTTTCCTCATCTCTTTAGGTGTTCACTTACTACTAGATTATAAAAGATACTACTGGAAAAAAGTGCATTTTAGGCTCTGCTTTTGAATCTACCCAGAATTTCTTCTTTTTTTTACCTAGACAAGATCTGAAAACCCCTAAAGGATTCACCCTTCCTCCATGTTCTTTTTTGTCCTTTTACTTTATCCACCGCCTTTGCTTGACAGTGTCTTTCACAATTGTGATTCTTGTATGACTCTCACACATGATTTGGAATGACTGGACTGTACATCAATTGCCAATATGTCCTGCTTTCATATTCCTTGCCATCATTTTCATTTTTCTGTCTTTGGTGAAACAAGAGTAAAGGACAAGGCATTCCTTATGGTAGGCAGCTGATGGGTCTATTGCATTGTCTAGTAGAAGAAGGTCTTGATGCTCAGTGAAGTGTCTGCTTGTAGTACCAGAGCAACAGTGCAAAATAAATAACAATTTTTATTATCACACTGGTGCTAATTGCTCTGCATCTTACAAGACATTGTGCATCTCTGCATCTCACTTGTTCTTAACTTGACTTTCTTTTGTTGATAGGAAAAAATAAACAGGAAATCTTCACAGTTCCAGGAAAAAAACCCCAGCAGCTAACAAGAAAAAAAGAAAGAAAAAAATCCCTTCAATTTGTTAGCTGTTGCTTGTTCTTTCATTAACTAAATGAAATAATGTGCCATACATTACATTATAGGGATTTATCTGGATTTATGTACTAAGAAGCTTATTACTTATAATAGTGAGAGATGTATTGCCATTTAAATAATGGCTTATTCATTAATATACGCACTGAAGTACGCAGTCATGTTATGGAAGAGTTCAAACAATTATCCTACTTGCTAATAATATCTTATAATGAGCTGGCACTCGGTATCATATTGACCTTTCTAGACTCTTTGAAAATTATTAAGGATGAGGGAGTTGCAAAATTTCACAGTACTCTTTCTTTTTTTTTCCAGAAATATAGATCCAGATTGAGAGTGTATTTGTGTCTATTTCTAAGAAAAAAAGTAATAGGTATTTACAGGTCTAAAATAACTAAGGAGGCCAAATCAGATCCATAAGTCTGAAGACCGTCATTAAGAATTAAATACATAAAATAAAGCAATAGATTTGAATCTGACATTTTTTAGTCAAAAATAATTTCTTTTAATCAGAAGTGAAATAAAGAGATACTTTGTTCTAATTTATGTTTACAGAATTACAAAATAACCATTCTTGGTTAGGTTAGTTTAGGTTAAGTTGGAAGGGACCTCTAGAGATTATCTAGCCCAACCCCCCTGCTCCAGCAGGGACACCTAGAACACGTGGCACAAGGTGGTATCCAGTTGGGTTTGGAAGATCTCCAGAGAAGGAGACTCCACAACCTCTCTGGGCAGCCTGTTCCAGGGCTCTGTCACCCTCACAGGAAAGAAGTTCTTCCTCATATGGAGGTGGAACTTCCTGTGTTTCAACTTACACCCATTATCCCTTGTCCTGTCACTGGCCATTGCTGAGAAGAGCCTGACCCCCTCCTCTCTACAATCATACTTCAGGTACTTGAACTTGATCAAATTTCCTCTCAGGTTTCTCTTCTCCAGAATAAACAGGCCTAGCTTGCTTAGTATTTAATAGTATATTCATTATGTCAGATACTTTCCTTCTAGTTTTTTCCGGTGCATGTATTTTATGTTAGACTGTAGTGCATTGATGAAAAGAAACACAAAATACTAAAAGGAAATGAAAGGATGCAGAGAGGAGAGGCAATGGAGAGGAGAGGAAACTACAGTAAGCTAAGAAGGATTACGAAAATGATGAAGAGACTCATACTCATATGAGGCTGATAGAACTGGAACTGTTCAGCCTGGAGAGGAGATCTTACCAATGAGTATGAGTGCCTGAAGGGAGGATGTAAAGAGATTCAGTGGTGGCCAGCGATAGGACACACACTGAAACACAGAAAGTTCCTTCTGAACATGAGGAAAAGTTTCTTTTCTGTGACAGTGACTGAGCGCTGGAAAGGAAAGGAAAGGAAAGGAAAGGAAAGGAAAGGAAAGGAAAGGAAAGGAAAGGAAAGGAAAGGAAAGGAAAGGAGAAAAAGAAGATGTAGACACTGACATTTTCAGGGTTTCTGAGATCTTGCAGAACTGTTTATCTAATCCAAAGTTAGATCAAGTTTGTGGGGGCTCCAAGGCTACTGTTGGCTGTAGGCACTTGGTGCACTTTCACCTTCACTTACTGTTCTATAATATGGTCTTTAGTGGTTAGATGGGAAACACTTCACTGAGTTTTTGACAGCTGTGACTTTCTGTGAAGATACACATCAATATGTTAAAGCTCAGCAATGTGAAAAATGAATGCCAGATCCTCTTTTTTTTCCCCTGTGTTCAGTGGCAATTATCTATAGAAAGTGGTAGCTCTCCACCACCACACTGCAGGATCAGTAGCTTGGATGGGCAAGATCTATTTCCATTGCAGGATTTATGGATATACTAAGGTACCTCAGAAGCCTTGGTCTTCCAGACTTGGCTATCCTGGTGAATGAGCTCAGGCATTCTGAAGTTGTCAGTCACAGTTGGAAAGAATGAGGAGACCTCCAGGTCTTCCAGGCCTGGGAGTGCTTCAAAATCAACTTCCCTGATATAAACATCAAGAGGAAGTTTCAGTCTTGGTCCAGAAATTGCCTCTTTAAAGACATATTGTTGGACCTGTTTCTAATTCTAGTTAGGGTGATGCATAACTTCTCATGAGTTCTTATTTTCTTCGGTATCGATAACATAAGGCAGTAACAATCCTCCAGGTCTTAAGAGTACTGAAGTAATTCCTTTCAAAACTTTCATTGAGGAATAAAGTTATTCATAAGCAACTTCTTCAAAGTTGTTTCATTTATACATATACATATATGTATAAATACAAATACAAAATATGGACTACTCGAAAACTCTGTCTCGAAGAGAGGGATTTCAAAGGATTTTGATAACGAAAGAAATTCAGGGAGAACAAGGAACACCACCCATTTCTAAATAAGGGGAAAGCACACAGAGGCTTGAGCACAAAGCTCTGGATGTTGCTACTGGAGTAGGAGTAGGATTTCTTTGGCGAGCAGTGTTTACATGTGTGAACATGCAAAGGCAGTAGTTACAAGTAAACTCTTGAGAAAGAGTAGTTACAAGTAAACAGTCCTGCTTTTCCACATCTTAAAAAAGGACTATTCTTCCAAGGGAGACATAGGTTATGACAACCTTTTTACTAAGGGCAAAAATGCTCACCTCTATAGAGGTGGCCTATTTTTAGTGTACATTGCTATGTACTTACGAAGCTCAGGCAGCTATAAGAAATCTATGGTAACTCCAATGTTCTCATTTTGTTTTTAATATCCTTATACACATGCATTTAAAACAAACTAACACATCTCTTAGTGGCCTGCAAAATTTAATTAAAAAATGCAGAGCAGATTTACATTTTAGGAATATATCCACCCTCCATGTTGGTCCACATATATACATATATATATATATGTACAAATGCACCTCACTGCCTGCAACAAGCCTCCAATTCTTTTCCCCCTTGCAGTATAAAAATCCCAGCCTGATTTTTTCAAGGTTTATTGTTAAAAAAATGGCTTCAGGGCAGTGAACGCCAATTTTCATCTCTCAGCAAATGTTTGTAGCCAAGATGTAAACCCCTGAAAACAGGGGTTTATAATTTAAATGCTGACACAACCTTAACTGGAGCAATGGGAACACCGTTGCCATAATAACTGTCATTCTCTGGAAAGTATTTATGGCAAGACTTCAACCTTTCTTAAAGCAGAAATTCAGGCCTTTGGCTACCATTGACTGTGGGTAATGGCAGTGAGATCCAGATTCCTGGGGTTGAGGTCATCAGGACTCAGAAACTGAAGCCATTTTAACATGTCTGCTAAACCTGTTCATGACCTAAAGGCGTGTTTGATCCTGCAACCCTGAAGCCAAGGTAAGTTTTTTCCAATAATTGAAGAGGAGTAGGTCTATGTCCCTTGTGTCCATCAATATCACATTCTTTTATTCCTATCAGCAACTTCTAATAAAACCTGTTTATATATCTTTCTTTCCTAATTGAAACCAGAATATAATTCATTGCCTCCCACTTAAACAATACTGGAATTAATATCTTTTTTGCACCATAAAAAAGCACATTGTTACAATTCTATAAATATATTGGAGGAAAGACTGGATATGAGATTAAATTGGGACCTGTAGCTATGAAGATGTGTTTTCTAAGTCTGTCTCTTGTAGTTACTTTCTCTTTTTCTCATGTGCATATGGGTACACACACACAAACACACGCTTATCGTTTTACTTTCTGCCAAATACCAAACAAACAAAAGAGTTAAAAAGAAAAAAGTTATAAGGAGAGTGGAAATACCTTACATGTGAAAATATTGCACAGTTGTAATGTGTAAGAAAGGAATATATTTAAACACATGTAACTATACAGTCTTATTCAATTAGAATTAGATTTTTTTTTCTCAAGGTGTTATGGAAATGTCTCAAATCCACACCTAATAAATGTAATATGAATAATATGCATAACATTTTTGAATATGCTATCCTGTGGGTGAAGCATACTTGTGCCCAAATACTCTGGCCCCAACCCTGCAGCCAAGAGGCTGGATGGCTCTGGGCTGTCTCACAGCTAAAATCAGAGCTGAATTAGCAGCTCCAGATGCCAGAAAATTTTCTAAGCTCAGAGGGACAAAGCCCAGAAGGGCAGGTATGATACCTCATTCTTGTCTCTGCAAGAGTAGAGCTGAACAGGTTTTATTCCATTATTATTGATAGGAAGTACTGCATGTCTACTCCAGTGCTGCAAGCTGTGGGTAGGTGATTAACTTTTTTGTGGCCTAGGTATTTTTGTAGGAAAAAGTAATGAGGAAAAAAATCAAATTAATTTTAAATCGTAAAAGGGGCAAACAGCTTTATTTGTAGATACATAGCAAATATTGTAGGAGAGGAACAGTTCCTTCATGTAAAATATTCTGGGGCTTTGTGAACTTCACAAGATTCATGGGAATTTATACAAAACTCAGAAGACTTGCACACATTTCAGAACATACCTGCAGCTCTGAGTTTGAATTTTGGATTATAACTGTCATTTGTAATAGCACTTTCTAGCTTATACCACCATTGTAGGATAAGGCAAACAAGAAGAAATTGCCTCTAACCAAGGATCTGCCTGTTCTGTGGATTAACAGAACTGCACTCTTTATACCAGTCTGAAACTTCATGCCAGCATGAAATTCACTCTAAACTAGTCATTCCTGTCTTTTTATAGAGTCTAAAATTTTTAACATTATTTTTAGTTCTCTCGGCAACAGATTTGAGAGTAGTTAATTTGGGATTCTTTATTTCCCAAATGCTGCAAGGAAGAGCAAACCAGTATAAGCTTGCTGCTTCTCTGCAGGTGAAGCTCATAAAGACACTCCAGGGGTGAAATTTATCAGCACAAACAATATTTACAGTGGGTTGAAGTGAGTATTCATGTGCATCAGGAGAATATCTAAGCCAACAGCTGAGGAGATATGTATTTTTGAAGCCTGTGTCTCTCTAGATTTTGATGCTTCTCTCCAGCCTCGCGTGAGGCATCTCTGGGTACCTGCCACATGAGTGCGGGCAGTCAAGACTTTGCTTTGAATGTGGAGCTTGGGCTCACCCTTTCTCCCCTAAGCATGCTTGATTCACCATCTGTCGGGTCTTTGCATGCCAACACAACACCCACATTTTAAAGCAATGGCTCCTGCAGAAAATAACACACAATCTGTGTGAAAGAAAAAAGATAAGGAAAGGAGACTGACAATGAGATGTGTCCATGGTGGAAACAGGAAAGTTCCTGTACTTCAGTTTTTCCTTCCAATATTCCTGATGCATTTTATCCTATGACTGTTACATGGAAAATGCATAATCTAAGCGGGCCCTCGGGAAAGAACTATTTTTGCTTCCCCTCCTCTCCAACAGAGTGTTTTGCTTATTAGATTACAGAAATAGACTCCCCTTTGCGATTTTATTTAGCAGGCCAAACAAATCCCACATTCCTGGCTGCACAAAAATGGCACTGCTTCAACAAAAAGCCTTGTGGCTAGGGCAGTCTCTGAAGAGATGGGAGCTGGGGATTTGCATCCACTCAGGCTGAGGAGGTGATAGTTCATCAGGCTTCAGGGGAAGTCCTGTGTGCAGTAGAACATGATTGCAGCAGCACATGCTCATACTCTTTCTGTCAAGTTTTTGGATGAGCTTGAATGCCATGCTATGCTGCATTCAGAATATTCACCTGGAATTAGGCAGGTTCATATATAGCTTATTGGGTCTTTTCTTCATGATAAAAGATAACCATTTTGGGAATCCCAAATGATTTGTAGAGGAACTTGGTATCAAACTGCTCAACTCAGCTAAGATGGAGACAACTCTAGTTTCCTGTCAGAATAAAAATGTAGTTACCTAAGAAAGTTTTCTTGCAAAATGTATTCTGTATTGCTTCCCAGAATTCTTTGTGTTTACTTAAAAGAGAGGAGTGATAGTTTGTGGCTTGCTACTGTGATCAAAGACAAGTAAATTCCAACTAGGTAGTGCTTTAGGAATCTTTTGATTCTACCCTCTGTTTTTAAATAATAGTTAAAAGCCCAAACTTATTTGAGCATAGGAATGTTTACAGAGGGATTGATATTTGCCGCAACTCAGGGGTCCTGAGTTATTCTACAGTTTGTGCACTGAGACCACCACAGTTTCCTCAGGGTCCATTTTATTTTGCGCATAATAAGGAGAAAAAATAATATACTTCCGCCTTTTCCAAATTTGTTTAATAGCTGTAATTTAAGGTACCGAAATTTTGATGAAGGAGTTCAGAAGGTGGAGTTAAAAGAAGCCAAGGGGTAAAGTCAAAGACTTCAAACACCTTTTAAAAAATCTTATTTTTATAAAAAGAATTAAGACTTTGAATTAATTGATTCTTTTCCCCAAGGATAATCTATGAGATTTTATCAGGCTTCATTATGTTCTGACTTCATCTTTGAACCTGACAGAGTGAGAGTCCCCAAGTCTTTTGAACATAGATGTTAGAATAAACATCCAAGTGAAAAACTCACTGGTGTTTGCTATGAAACCTGTCTACAATAAGAAAAAAAAAAAGCATTCTCCCTTGGCTAGATATGCAAACTGTAGCATGAGTTAGGTTAGCCAGCCATATACTTTAAAGTCAGTATGTATTCTGTTCTTTGGGTTTTACAAAGAAATTATACATAGGACATTTGCATTTTAAAATCAGCTTATACCAAGACTGCAGGAAGGGGTAAATACTGCTTGAAATAGGTGTGTAAAAAATGTGAACATGACTGAGTTCTGCTTTCATGAATTGTTCCCTGCAGAGATCATTCTTTGCACCCTAGTTTGGATCCATATGGGAGAGAGGTGCCTGCTGCTAGTTACTGTCGACTGAAGACCGTATCACACTGCATATTTCTCACAACTGTGTGACTACCACTACCAGTATAGTGCATACATTGCTTTCTTTACTAACATTCCTTTAACTTTTCACTATTTATCTTTTTTTCTTTTTGTTTTTAAATGTCTTGTCCAGCATCTGTATTTTTCCTGGAGTGAGTAGAAGAATCATTGGAAGAAAAGTTGAAGTTTGCCTTTTAGAAAAGACCACCTAAGTCTGCTTTCACATTATATATAATTAGAAAATCCACATATTGTCATATAGTCATGTATCTTAACAAGATATGTATCAATATCTTATCTGCTGCTTTTTTCAGCCAAAAACACTGGAACTGCTGAGCAACCTAGACACTGTACATTTCCCCCACTGCTAATAAAGGAAGGCAAATCTGCCCTCGTCCTCAGGCCAGTTGAAATGGAAATAAGCAAATGAAAATAAGCTAACTACAAACCCAGGAAAACAGGAAAACTGTGTTTTATGCAAGACAGCTCCTCCAGAACACTTAGTTTTTTACAGTAATAGAGACTAGTTGCAGTCAACAGTTCCTTTTATGCTTGGCTCTACGTCTATAGGGATCAATGTTGAGTCTTCACAATATGTGCTCATGGAGTACTATTTTTTCTGTGTTTTCCCTTTATGGTTACTGAAACTGCACACAATGTTCAGGCAAATGCCTAGCCCCCTTCACCCTTTTCCCTACTTTTCTATCAAAATAGCTCTGTACATAGAAACAGGCAAGAATACTTGTCCCTCTCTCATTTTTAGTCACTCATCTCAGAGTGACTAAATACAACAGCCTCTCTGAGAAAGTTCACTACGCACGTGGAGGCTATGGAGCATACATATTATTTGTCCTCTTTCAGGGATATCTGTTCTTTTACTTTGGCACCTCTGGCCTGAGGTGCTTATGATCCATAATGAACCCTCTCTCACTGTGTGGGCCTCCGCGGTTTATTTGATTTGGAGCAGCCTAGGCTGAATGCTGGCAAGAAATTAAAAAAATGAATGTAGGTAAAATAACACTACATTTTAGTCTGTTGTTAGAGAATCTCTCAGGTCTCTAAAAAATATTGTGAATATTCTCTTCAAGATTTTTTTTTCTTGAAATTCATTAAAATACAAACTTCTGGTATCTGCAAAAGGATATTTAAATATCATTAAGGTTTTGACAGAAATCTACAAAAGCATGGAAATGCCCAATTAAGGCAGAAATGCACCATATGGACTTGGATGTGATAAGTAGTAAGCAAGCTGTTATAGTGACACCCTGCTGTGGTTAGGTGTGGAACACATATGTCCCTCTTAGGCTTTATCTACAGATGTTCTTACTTTGTAGCTCTGTTTGTTCTATTAGATATGAAAAGATTGAAATAGAGAGGGTGGGTGAGATTTTTTTTCTTCTGCTTCCATGGTGTCTTTTTTTAAAAAAAATAATTTATAAATAATATTGAACATACTCATATGAAACCATGTAGGGCTAGAAGTTGCCCTTGCTTGCACACTTCTTTATGGGGTTCAAATGATTCAACAGAAAAAAAAATGTTGTGCTGAAAAATGTAAGCAACGCTATTGAAAAAGTGGTCGTTGATACATTTCTTCAATTCATCTTCAAATCCAACCTGGAAAATAAAATCAGCTAAGCATAAATTCTCAGGCTTCATGCCAGGACCCTAGGAGGAAAGGCAGAGTAGATGAAACACTGGTCTCTATTGCTTATCCCTTTGAGGAGGGATTTATAGAGTCACTGCCCATTTGTCACCAGGTCACTCTAGGAATGATCACAAGGACATAAAAATCAATGACAGTGTTGGTACTCACGGTATTTTGCCTGTATTTACACACACAAGAAATTTTCTTTTCTTTTCTTTTCTTTTCTTTTCTTTTCTTTTCTTTTCTTTTCTTTTCTTTTCTTTTCTTTTCTTTTCT
>JAWLRI010000360.1:102198-119530 GCA_034781795.1 Crypturellus tataupa | reverse complement strand
GTGCAGGGGTGTTGGACTAGATGACCTCTAGAGGTCCCTTCCAACCTTAGGCATTCTATGATTCTATGATTCTATGAAAGTAAAAGGAAATCTCATAAAAATAGGAAATTTCAAAGCTTTGGAAATCAGATGGAGTAGATGTATGTACAGTTTTCATTATTAGCCAATCCTGGAATTTATACTCAAGGAGAACAGCAAGCTTATTATAAGGGTAAAACAAACTGATGTGTATACAACCTTTAACGAGTTTTTGAAGCAGGAAGGCAAACACAGTTGTAGTGGATATCAACCGCACAGTAGCTGCCCAATGGGAGATATATGGTAAGATGGCAAGTGCTGAACCAGCAAGAGTGACAAAGCACTCCTTTTGAATGAACTTTGCTTGAACTTTCCTCATTATAATGCTAACACACACCTCCATCCCAAAAGATACCCACCTCCAAGGTAAGACCACTCCTCACTGAGCATGAGCTCTAGATTTTAGATTGACTGTACTTTAAATGAAAGCGAGAGACCTTTTCACCAATTAATAGCAAAAGTAGGCATGACTACAGTCACTCAAGCTCCACCTAAATATATATGTGTATATATACATATATATAAAATATAAAAGGTGAACTAAGGAGGGAAGATCTGGAGGGAAGATTGCATCCTAACTTCTGCATTGGTAAATGGGCTGAACCCCTTTCCTCCCCTCAGGTTGGGATATCGCCTGAGGAGTCTCCTCGAGACTGAGAGCCCTCTCCCATCTTCTGGAGTGAGTCATGATTGCGTATTTGTACACTAGGCACTAGCGAAGTGCCCCACATTGGAGTAGGGAATTTCTTGTACTGACATCCAAAACCTGCTTTGTAAATGTTGCATTTGAATAAATCATTCTATTTGTGAACTCAAGTATTTGTTTTGAAGGCAATTGGATCTACAGTAGACAATCTGTTCATGAATCCAGTACTCCCAGAGCTGGGTCTATAGTTACCACAGCATTTGATGTCCCTATGAAGAGATGAGTCCAATTGCCCTCCAGTCCCTCCAACCTCTTAGGATTGGCTGAAACACAAGGCCACACAATCTCTTACCACTTCAAACTACAACAGAGATAAATATGTAAGAATGGGGAAATCAGTATGTAAATGTGAATTATGATTAATCCATGAAATAACCAATTTTAAGGTTCCTAAGATGTGTTAGAAGAGGGAATTAAGGAAACAAAAAAAAAAGAAATTTCATAGAGCTAAATCATAAAATGAACATATGAATATAAAGCCTTAACCTTCTTGAAGACAATGGCAAGTCAATAATGTCAGAATTTCACATTGGCTTCCTGTTCCTGTGCTGCTGATAACTTGGTATATAACTTGGGCCAAATCTAATAATCTATTTGGTTCTGTTCTGTACTCATTAAAGTGGAAAATGACAGTTCTTTTCCTACTTTCTACAAAGATAATGGAGATCTTTGCGCAAGACGTGTTATATATGTGTGTAAAATACCTTATTTTTTCTATTTGACTGTTGGTTTGATGACTTGACACAAACATCCAAAGGCAATTACTCACATTCCTGGTATGAATCAACCCCTTTTCTTAGCAAATAAAGTCTCTCGTTGTGATCCTGCCCTCTTGCCCTATTTAAATCTGACCTGGTAAACTGAACTTTGGGCTAGGTGTAGGGATGACAGGAGGTGTGTGTATGTTTCAGTGATATTTAAACAATGCTGACAGTTGACAAAACCAAGACTGGGTAAACTCTTATTCATCCTTCTCAGATGCAACCTCCTGCCCATCAGCAGAGAGATGGTTTTTGGCAACCATGACTTTTAAGTCCCATTTTTGGTGTCAAATTCTGGTTTCCAGACTGAGGGCCTAACATATGTTGTATATTGGGCATATGTTGACTCCTTGTGACCCTTCTTGAGGTAGTCAATAATTCTGAGCTTTGTTTGGATAACCCAATTTCAAACTCATCCCGAGCTGTTATTCTTTTTTTACTGAGTTATCTGTTGCTTTCTAGGCCTTTTCCTCATGTGAGGCCCTAGCACTTTCCGGTGCTTAAGGTCTTCCATCCCCTCAGTTCAGGATCAAGTAGGCTGACAACTTTCACAGCACTAAATTCATCTAAAATATGTTTATTAAAAAAATCCTTCAAATTAGAACCAGAAATTATTGTGGGGAGATAGGGAGGGGGAGAAACCCTTGGTGGTTTAAAACTAATTTCATGAACATTAGAAATATAAAGGAAGGGCTTCAGCATGAGAGAATTTTCTATATGCTGCATATTGCAATCACAGGAGGAAAATAACTCAGGTCCTCTCAATCAATTCCATTTTTTTATAGTCAGACATTGTAAAGCATTTTGCACCCTGATTACACAGCAGCTGCTCAGTCCTGAACTTCCTGAAGCTCAGAACAGCTGATCCCAATGCATAAGTAACCAGTCTGCTAAGACTCATGGCACCTGACCTTCTTTTCAGAACTTTTCCCAAAGGTATCACATACCAATATATAATTCCCCCAACAATCAAACCATACAGTATTTTTGATATTGTTCCATACACACAAGCTTCAAGATATTCCTTTCCCAAAGATCATTTGTATGTTGAGTCATACATCATGTAATGATTTTTGTCCATAATTGTTCCCAGGCATGGAGTGCTCTTATACACTGAAAAATCAAGGATGGGTGAAAAAAGAAAGCTCACCATGCAGCTTAGCTTGCTTTTAGGATCCCTATGATGTGCTTTTATATATATATATATATATATATATATATATATTTTTTTTTTTTTCCTCACCTCCCTTTCCCAGCTAGGACTAGAATCACTGACCTACAATAGTCTTTTGCCTAAGGCTCAGGAATAAGTTCCTAGGGATTCATATCTAGCCTTTTGACTTTGCCACAGATTTTCTGATAGGCTGATCCTAGGTGATTCACTTACGACTCAACCATGAAAAGGTATGGGAAGTTTTCAAGTTCAGTGCTGCAATGACTAAATTTTAGACTCCCGATACTCAGATTAAATTTTAAAAGCTGGACCTAAAAGTGCAACTATAGAGTGGAACAGTAAAATTAGATGTATGAGTAAAAATACTAAGGAAGTTTCTACAATAAAAAGGTGCTGGATCAAGCTGAAGAAAGCAGGGGAATATCCCTGGAGGAAGGCAAATGGCAATGGTGAGCATCAGATTGCATATGGAAGTTCAGACTTTTTCATTGCTTCTGGCAGACATTGTTAGTGTAGAATTCTCTCATAAAGAAGATGATTGTAATTATTTCTTGAAAGAATACTTTTCATTTATTTATTTTTACTAGTTAGCTTGGTAGTTATGCCACATTAATGTTCCCATTTATGTTACAGTAGGCTAAAACATTCATAAGAATAGTAGAGATTTAGATCTTCTCTTAATTTTAACAAGATTAATTTCTCTCCCATGAAGGATCTGTATTCCACTTCTTAGACAATATTTTTAGATTATATTTCTGATTTGATGTAGCATTGTACCACCGTTAGTGTTATCCTATGACTGTTTAATGTTAAAGTCTCAGTCCTGAAAAGAGTTGTTGGAAACAAATATTACTCCTTTCTTCATGAGTGCATAAATTTTTGACTCTATGAAGTCTATATTGACTATCTTTTTTTGACTCATATCAAAGGCAGGAAGGAAGGAAGGAAGGAAAGAAGAAAGGAAAGAAGGAAGGAAGGAAATGGTCTGTTATTAAGCTTTCACCAATATATTCGGGCCTTTTTTTGCAGCTAAAGTTCTATATATTGCTCTAAGCAAATATTTAAAACAGTAACAAGCACCAAGAGAAGAAAGTAAAGAAATTTTCACACACAAAAAAAAATAATTAATTAAAAATCCAGACTCAATTTGAAAACTTAGAATATTAGAACTTAGGATATTAGGGGAAATACTTGATATGTGAAATATCCTTTCAAATATTTCCAGTCACCTCACTAGAAGACTTTTATTGAACAAATGTATTGATCACAGCAACTATCACTGAAATTCATTTTTTTTTAATAACCCACCTTTCCAGTTATTCATAACTTCTAAAAATGAGCTATTGTTTGTTTTGGTTAAAAATTTCTATTTTTGCTTTAATACCAAGATAATGCAGCAACATTAGCTAATATATTCTTATCTTTGAGCTGGTAAACATATAAATACATTGAAAAGATCTAGTTATTTCACCTTCAAGATTATTCTCACTGGAAGATTCAGGACTTTGAAGCTCCATCATTTTTTTTTGTGTAAAATATTATTTAGCTGATGGATCTTATGTGAAAATAAAAATCAGGTCAAATTTGAAGTCTTTGACATAAATCAATGGACATGGTTGACTAAAAGACGAGGGGATATGATGATTTGACAAGAAAAAACCCAAAACTTTTGTGTATGTGCTTCAGTTTAATTGAATCCTAAGGGGACCTATTTTAAATTGGTTTGAAAGATGATTAAATGATTCTATGAGTCAAAACCAGGGTTCTACTGACTGTACCAAATACCTACACACACACCAAAAAGGAAAAAAAAAAAAAAAGGAATGAAGTGTCAGACTCAAGTAGAAAATACAGAGATAGAAAGAAAGCCAACTAGAAAGAAAGGTAAATTGAGTAAAGAGTTTGATGGCAAATTCACTAACAAATATTCTACCTCCATTATATTACTCAATTATATTTGGAAAGGAAAATTAAAAGAAAATAAAAACAGATTTAAAACAATTTCATCTAGAGTCTTTGAATATTTAAAGTATTAAATTAATTTTCTTCCAAATACTGTATTAATGGAATTTTGAAATATTGCCTTTTGGCATAATCTCTGTTTACTTTTCACTTTCATGAGTAAATTTGTGAACAATAATGCAAAAACTAAAACAAAGAAAAACATTAGAAGACAGAAACGGAATTGAAAGTTAAATTCAACATCTCAGTATTTTCAGGAAAAAATCCAGTTATTAATGTAATAGACATTATCAAGGAAGACAGGGAGGGTTTAGTGTCCCAGAACTTTCCATCATCTGCATTAAGCTAGAAGCATGTGTGCAGTGCAGCTGTATAAGAACTTCTTACATCAGAAGAAAGTAGGGAATTCTAATTTATACATGCTTTGGTGAAAATGGTTAGAGATCATTTTTACAAGGAAGTGAGTAAAGTAATGGGCTGGGACTTGAGATCGCTGCATTTAATTTCCTGCTCTGCACACAGTTTTCCTGTGTGCTTCGAAACAAATTATTTAACCCCTTTGTGTCTCAGTTCCCCTCTAGAAATAGGGCTAATAGTACTCTGTGATAACTTTTATGAAGGTAAATATTATCAGAGATGTAGGAGTCCATCTAGAAATTGCTTTATGTAGGACTAGCTCTGTGTCTGCTCCTGAGGTCCACACCAGGTTGGTCGGACCTGAAATGCTGCATTAGAGATGAAACGATTAGAGGTACAATGATTAGAGATTGTGTAGAGATGCTCAGTGCTCTCAATGCAGAATTGAACTAATAGTCTATTATTTGAGTGCATAGTCTTTCTTTCCCTAAAGCTTATGGATGCCTGTATTAAAACTACCTATATTGACAGCACAGAAGAACAGATAATAGAAACATATCTTAACAATCTAACCACTTCTATGTTTAAAACGGTCTGGATCATCTCTCAGTTGTGAACTCAGGCAAAGAAAATTAAGAGCACCAAAAGGATGACAGATATTAGTGAGGTACCTGTACTGGGGCAAAACATTAAAACAGGAAACCAGGGAGTGCAAAATTGTGATCACCCAGTCCCAGCATGATTTGATTCCCTTTTTCCTACTCTCAGGAAAAGATCCATCTAGCAATGGTTAGAGGGTAGGAGTGT
Organism: Crypturellus tataupa; assembly: GCA_034781795.1. Taxonomy (NCBI): domain Eukaryota; kingdom Metazoa; phylum Chordata; class Aves; order Tinamiformes; family Tinamidae; genus Crypturellus; species Crypturellus tataupa. Next base: position 113,685 of record JAWLRI010000360.1, on the reverse strand, counting down.
GGAAGTTCAGAAGGGCTGTGGCTTTCTACATGTGCATATTTGAACATTTCAGGTTGGAAAAAGATCTCTATAGGTTTATTTTGGATTAATTCCTTATGTTTTAATTTGTACTTTTGGCAGTCAGGGAGCAACATGCTGAACTCAGCTGTGTAACTGTTCACAATCGAACCTGAGGAAACTAAATGAGCTGTTAAAGTCATACAATAAACAAAGAGATGATGTTTTAGACTACTCTCTTCTTTTGCTTTCTAGGTTTTATACTTCTCAAATCTGGTCAGAAATAGGACATTAGTCCCCAAACGAATTCAAACCCATCTCTAAGAGTATGTTCATTAACTTTCTTATAGATTTTTAACTTCTCAAAAGCAGTCCAGACTGCATATTGAGACTGATAACTCTAGTTATGTATTGAATGGCCATAAAGAAGATCTATTTAAAGTTTTTGAGAACTTGCACCATCCTAGTAAACATCAGAAACAGAAGAGGTGGTAGATCAGAGTATCATGAGTGGATCAGGCCAAAAACTGCGGACCTGCCAGGAACCACTGTGGTACCCTCAGGGATGCAAGGTCAATGATTTAAATTTGAGTCTGTAGACTGTTTATGATATTGTGATGATTACTTCAGTCCTAGGGATGGCTTTGGCTTAGGGGATGAATGATGAGGATTAAAGTCAACTTATTTTCAGTCTACTTCAGCTACACTTTTACCGCTTCCCCCATGTTTAATTTATATTTCTGCTCTGTGATTTAAAAAAAAAAAAGAGACAATCAGTTAATTTATCAGATCTCAAAAATGGAGATTGTAAATGACAGAGAATAATAATAATAATAATTCAGCAAAATTGTATCAACAAATTAGGGCTGAAAGGGACCCACTGAGGTGTACAGTATCATGAGAAAAACTCCTATACCTTTTCTCAGAAATCAGCATGACAAAGCACCTCTCAAGTGCCTGAATGCTAACACAAACAGTATGGGGAACAAACAGGAGGAATCAGAGCTCTCTGTGTAGTTGCAAGGCTATGATTTCATGAGGATCATGGAGATGTGATAGGATAGCTCGTGTGAATTGAGTTCTCCTCTAGAGGGAAATATAGGCACTTTTGTAAGGGCAGGTGAATGATGAAGAATGGGATCTGCTCTTGATGTAAGGGAGCTGCAGAAATACATGTCAACTTGCCTTGGAATGGATGAGGAACCAGTTGAGAGCTCATGTGTCAGATTTAGAGGGCAGACCAATGTGGACAATACTTTGATGGATATCTGATGTGGACTGTCTGCTCAGGAAAAAAAAAAAAAGTGTTGGAGTGCTGTGTCCAGTTCTGGACTTCCCTGTGCAGGAGGGACATGGACATGTTGGTATAAGTCCAGCAAAGGACCAAGAAGATGATTAAAGGACTTGAGCCTTTCTCATACATGGAGATGCTGAATGAACTGGGTTGTTCTGTGTGGAGAAGAGAAAGAGCAGGGGGGCACTTTATCAGTCTGTTTAAACACCTGATAGGTATATAGAAGACCCATCTCTTACTGATGCCTAGGGAAAGGACAAGAAGCAATGGGCACAAACCGACCTACAAGAAATTCCATTTCTTCATAAGAAAAAACTTTTTATTGTGAAGCAGTTCAAACACAGGAACTTGTTGCCCAGAGTTGTTGTGGAGTTTCCATCCTTAAAGCTATTGAAAATTTACCCCAAGCACAACCTCCTCTAGTTGATTCTGCTTATGACTGAACTTTCCAGAAGTCCCTTCTAACCTCATGTGATCTGTGATGTGCTTTCCCAAAACAGGTCAGAAAGGACAATTTTCATGAAGTCTCTGAACTCATGCAATATGCATAGGACAGAGGAATAAGTATGAGAGGAACATCAGTACCCAATGCTATGATAAGAGGACAAATTTGTGCAACTGTGGAACCCTTTTGCAGCTCTCTGTGCCACAAGGTGGCAATGTAGAGTAGTTTTATTTTGATTAAGTATAGATGTACTGCCCTGTAACAGACCATTATATAGGCCATTATAGTTATGTTAAAACTGTATGATAGTTTCCAGTATAAAATATTAAACTTATTCAAGATACTATTTTATGGCTTCCCTAATTTAAAATAACAGAAAAGTATTTTGAGATTTTTTATGTTTAAGGAAATAACATAAGCTTAAAAAATGGTGAAAGCTTACGAAGTCACAATGACCTTCCAGACATAGAGTGGACGGAGTATATATAGAATTTGGCCTAAGTTTTAGGTGGAGCTGTTTATTGTAGAGTGAGTTTCTTTAAGAGACAAAATTTATGATGAACGATGATGAGAAGCCTGCAGAAAAATAATCACGCCCATTTAAGGAAGAAAGATCAGTGTGAAGATACAGTAAACTAGTAAACTACAGGAAAGAATGAAATGAATCAAATAATGATGTAACCTTTTCAAAGCTTCAGATTAAGAAAGTGAATGGATAAAAAAAGAAAAAAGAAAAGAAAAAAAAAGAGATTTACAGGGTCAAGATTTTAAGAAACCCATTTTTCTGCTCTAAAACAAGATCAAGCTCAAAGCTATCATAACAGATGTTGTCAGAGTTCAGTACTATCTGACCAGGTTCTTTTAGATAAGGCACATATGGTAGGAGAAATGTTTTAATATAAAAATTTACTTCTTTGAAGATATTTATTGTTACATGGGATTTTTTGATTTAGCAAGAGTGATACAGCAATATACTTATATTGAAACAGAAGTGTAAGTTAAACTTAGCAAAATACAGCCATTTTAATATACAGTTCAATCACAATGCCAGTGTGATTCCCATTAGTGATCTCCATATGTTCATCATCTTGACCCTGGACTTTCCCAATCACTGGGAAGGGATATATGGATTGGATGGGTTTGAACAAGCTCAAGCTCATTACTCTCTTTGAAATTCTTTGGTTAGTTATTCAATTTTCATACTCTGTGTTGGGCTAGACCACACATACGCATACCCCAGGCTGGTCTGACTAACTCAGGGAGTTTTTTTTGTGTTTTTGATGGACTCTGGGTGAAACTTACAACAGTCGATCTACTCTACTGACATAGCTGTTTATCTAAACAAAGGCTGCCTTCTGGTCTCCTTTGTGTTGAGATTAAGTCAGTTTTCTGCCCAAGAGCTGTGGTTAGTCACACCCTACATTATTGCTGAGCTTCATATGCACGACACCTTACCCTCTCCTCTGAGTTTTTTACAATACAGGAGTTTAATGGTCAGCCACAGATGTTTGTTAGAGATGATTTGGAAGTAAAAGTTGTATGTATAATATATCTATATTCAAATTTCAATGGTTACCAACTTTGTTCACCTGTTCCCATCTGTACAAAAGGAATAATGGTACTTCTCTACCCCCAGTGAATTTCAGAAGATAAATCTGTTAAAATTTAGTATGACAATGTAAGCAACAAAGTAATTAAAACAGGAAACAAGAAGATTCTAAATCCTTCCCTCCTGTCTCTGGGGATTTTGTCATCACCAAGCTACTCTGACTGAAAAGATCAGTAACCATCACTCTTGACCTCACCAAGTTGTTATATCATTGTTACTTTTTTCCTGAAGAAATGAGTGGTGAAAAGGGAAAGCCAAAACAACTCCAAGTTTAGTAATTCCAAGAAAACTCAGAGCAATTCAGCTGAAAGGGTTTCTGTAATAAGAATTTATTGTTCATTGCAGGAAAAAATCTCGTCTTCCTGAAAACCAGTAGAAAAAATGAATGTAATAAAAGCATTCAATTAGGGTGAAAAAGAGGTTGAGATTCCACCCTTTTTTTGGAAGTGGAATGGAGAAGAAGATAGTAAAGTAGGTGTTCAGTAGACATTCAGTACCAGGAGCTGCACCAAAGGATCAACATACGCTTTTAGCAACTCTTTTCAGGGAAACCTTAGAGATGAAAGTGCATCAAGGTCATAGTCTTTATCATCTTTCAGGATAATTTGTGGGCTTCTTCTAGCAAATTTCTTGAAATAAAGAATGATAATCTGTACATTTATGTAAAGCAACTATTTTTCAGGAAGGCAGTGGTGCCACAGGTAACTTCATCATAATTAGCTCTTATTCTGCCAATATATTCCCTCTAGTTACTAGCTGCATTGTAATAATTTAAAATAGGATATCAACAGACTGTATTAGAAAATTATTACATGAAAGATATATTGATAGCATAGCCAATGATGGTATACTAAGTAATTATTATTGTTCAGTACTTAATACTTAAATTAAAGACTTTCTGTAAATTAATAGTTAAGTTTAGTTAAGTTACAGTATACTTAAAATAACAAAATCAGTTTTGATGAGTATACTTAATTTGTAGATTAACTCAGCTATAGTTGAATTCACTGTTTAAATCTATGTTTGCAGTAGTAAATCTATATATTGCAGTAGCACTGGGAGGTTTCAAGCAATATTAGTATCTCGTTATCAATATTTCAACATATCAGAATGTGTGGAATGGAAGATAGAGTTTAGAGTTATCTAAACAGGAAGAGGGAAAGCAAAAGTAATAGTGGTAATAATCAACCAACAGAGGTGACATTATTTTGGCTGAGTATACACTGCAGATTCCTAACAAAGAGAGAGAATTATAATGAAAGTTTTCATATTCCCAATCTAGTCTCTTATTCAGACAGCATGTCATTAGAAGTAATAACTTCTGCAAGAATAATTCTACTAACTTCTGAGGGAATAATTCCACTAGGAATTAGTGGCAGGAAATTATTTTCTTCTTCTTATCACCTGTTGCCAAAAGAAGTAAATAAGGCTGCAGACTAGATCAGCCTGTTAACTGGTCTTAGAATATTCTCTCCATGAGAAAAAAAAACTTTGGGACACAAATCTATAGTTTCTGACCACTACTTTGGTTGCTTTTTGACTGTAACTGAGCAGAAACCAACTAGGGTGCAGGACTTGACTCAGAATAGCATAACAACAAATATTGTATGTATGCATTAACTTCCTAGTTCTTTTCCCTCTTTGGTCTCCATATTATCACAAAACAGGAAATGCTAGGAATGTTCTACCATAAAAAATATCTTTAAGACTTTTACATGGTTGTGATACTTAAAAAAAAACTTTAAAAACCCTGAATTTGGAGGATGGTTTGAAGATTTAATAGCCATGAGGATGCAGACATATTGTGTCTTTATTTTAGAATAAATCTTTCTTTTAACTTTTGGGGAGTTATAGTTATTTTATCAATATTGAGATAAACCTATGATGGACCAAATTCTCATCTGTTCTGCATAAACACACAATGAAAAGACTTCTGAAGAAATATGTATGAATTACAGAAATTTAAGGTTTCTCTAAGTTGTACCTTCAAAATTAAGGTACTTTTAGCCTAAGTTATATGAAGAGAGATATCACGGGTAGTAAAATGAAAGGAAGTGATGATAAGAGAGAAGCTGTATCATGAATAACCTTTTGACTTCAAATATTTAAAGTCAATTTAGCTATCGGTTAGAGGATGAGGCTCGTCCACCTGAAAATCTAAAATGGGATAAGAAAATTAGGCACAAATTGGATCTAATCCACTCAGAAACTCTGCAGCAAATTAACATCATTCATCTGCTATGTTTCTATGAATGCAACTTCACATTAGAAATTTGGTATTAGAAGACTTTTTTTATCCACTCTATTCTTGCTTATGATGAGGTTTCCACCTCCAAGCACGACTAGTCTCATGACACTCCACAGCTTAACATCTGATACTTAAATGAGACTTATTCCTGTCTCACCACTAGTTAGTTTCCTTAACATCTCAGGATTTACAAATTTAAATAATTAATCCATTATATATGTATATATATAATAATCCATAATATATATATATATATGTATATATATTCTATTTATTTGTTTGCTTATTATACCGTAAATAGAGATTGTACTTTCTAAAAGGTATAAGAAGCTACTGAGGCATTTGATCCCTGCAGATTAATTTCCTGAACTTTCTCAAGGTTATTTGTAAATTAACTTTCAGGTTTACCAAATTCTTACAAAAATAATCTTCTATTTATTTATGAGTCTGTTGACAGGAAGATGCATTCTTACATACTTTGAACTGTTTGTTTGGCTCAGCTTGGACATTTCATGGTTCATAATTGTTAACTCTGGAATCCTCAAACTGCTTATTTGGAAAGTGTCCAGAAACAGAATGGAAAACAATGGTTTGCTTTCAAAGTAAGGCAGATATATGTATAGGCTGTATCCACTGTGGTTAGAGTGCTCACTCTGAGAAGTACTGTATTCTTTTCTCAGCTCTAGGCATTATATTCAGTTCATATTATTTAATAACTGTTTAATGCAAGACACAGAAATCCTTTTGGGATAGAAATGCTTTGCTGAGCAAAGTCCTAAGTATTATGTTACAGAGTCAGGCTTCCTTACATGATCTTTCTCTGACCCAATATATTTTTTTCCTCACAATAGAAGAAAACAGTTTCAGGAAGAGAGGTTGAATGTGCTCCTCACCCTGTCATCCAGAATAGATGATAATCAGATGGTTGGGGCACTGTCTCAGCAGATGTGGGTCTGTGGATTTGAACCTCATCAGTTAGAGGAGGACTTAAAATCCAATTCTTCTGCTTTGTGGTAAGTATTACAATCACTAAACCATTATGCACAGAGAGTCCTTTTTCTCCAGATGCATCTTTAAAAATAGTACCAAAAAAATCCCTTTTGATTTTTTTCTTCAGGGGAGAGAATGGTTATAGATATCTGCTCTCTGAAGATCAGGAGATCTGGATTCTAAAATAATCAAGGGCTCTCCTTGTATTTTCAGCTTCACTACTTAACTTCCATATAGCAAAATAGTGAATTGTACACAAGATGGGTATTCTAGTTTCCATAAAATATCTGGGAAAGAACAGTTTCTTTTGTGTCTTTGCTTTTCCCACACAGGTATATAAAAAAAGACTATTTCCTACCAAAGAAAAAATAGTGTTTTGGTGTTTCATGGCAATAATACAAATCAGGTGATAAAAATGCTTCAGTAAGTCCTAAGATTCATATTTAATATGAAAAAAAAAGTTTCAATACTTTTTCAAGGGGTGATACTGCGTGATTGGGCTGGATCTTTTATGTAGGATTTCTTTGGTGTAAACAAATATGTTTCTGAGAAAGTTTCAAATATACTGAGGATATTTTTTAAGCCTAAATTTTATAAATCATTATTTTTAAATAGAAAAGCATTTAATTCACTTAATCCTCACTGAAATACAGAGAAACAGAGGCTTCTGTATTTGTTAGTATATATTGCAGCTGTTGCATTTCCAGTAGCAGTAGCTTGCTCTAAATCTCATTCTTCTTCATAACACTCGACCTGTAGTAAAGTTATGGTGTGCATCATCTTCCTCCCAAACAGCCTGACTGTCTAAAGCTGACGTTCTGAAGTGTTAGCAACTCAGGCCTTGTTCACCTTGACTTGTACTGGTAGGGGCTGCTTCAGGCACCTCTCTTGGAAAAGGTACACATCATGCCCATCTTCAAGAACAGTATGAAGGAGTATCCAGAAATGATGGCTGGACAGCCTTACCTTAGTCTCTAGGAATGTTATGGACAAAAGTATTCAGAAAACTATGTCTGAGTACATGAAAGAAACAGGTATCCTGGATTTACCAAATACAAATTGTGCCTGACCAGCCTGATAGCTTTCTAGGATAAGATGTCTGGCTTTGTGAATGATTGGAAAGCAGTGGATGTTGTATATCTTAAATTCAGTGGGGTCTTTGACATGTTCTGCTATAGTACTTTTCAGCCAAATGGCTGAAACGTGGACTGGATACATGTACAATTAAAGGGTGGAAAATTGTCACGATCAGCAGCTGGGTGATGGCTGCTCAATCAGTGATATTCTTAGGGGTAAATGCTAGAGCTCCTAACAGTTTTATAAACAACCTGAATGATAGGTCAGAGTGTACTTTCAACATGATGATATCAAACTGAAGGAGCAGTGCACACATTTGAGGGCAGGGCTACTGTTCAGAAAGACCACATCAAACTGGAGGTCAGGTACTGGAAAACTCACGAAATGTAGACAGGGCAAATGCAAAATCCTGCAGCTAGATCAGAATAATCCCATTGGGCAATAGAGGCTGCAGGCTATGTGACTAGGGAACAGCTTTAGGGAAAATGACCACAGTTTACCGGTGGAGTAGCCTTATTGCAATGGAGAAAGTCCACTCTGGACTGTAGAAGCATTGGTATTGCAAGAAGAGCAGTTCAAGGGAACTTTCTCTTTGTTTGACACTTCTGAAGCAATTGGACACCCCCTGTGTCCAGTTTGGTGCTCCCCATTTCAAAAGAAGACATTGACAGCATAGAGGGAGTGTAATGGAGGGTCATCAAGATGGTCAGGGCACATGGCTTGAAGAGAGAAGTGGACTTGCTCAGCCTAGAGAAGACACTGTTCAAGGGGATCCTACTGTTGTTCGCAAATGCCTCTTGAGGTCTAGAGTTGACAGACGATTATCAGAAATTTGTATGGGTAGGGTGAGGACTAACAGATAGACATTGCAACAAGGGGAGTTCTGATTGGTGTTAGGAGAAAGAAATCAGCATAATGGGCACTGTAGAACTGGAGGTCCAAGGATGTTGTGGAGTGTCCATTCTTGGAAATGTTACCCACTCTGGTCACTCTTTAGAGTAATCTGCTGTTAAGTTGACCCTGCTCCAGATGAGGGGAGGTGTTGGAAGATGACTTTCAGAGGCTCCTTCAAATCTAAATTACTCTATGACTCTATAGTAAAGTTTCCATATTGGTAGAAATATATTAATCAGAAGAAATGTATGTGAAACTATGGGGATCACACAACTTGCTTTTCTCTCCCTTTAGTATGATTTCTAACTATATGCTATTCGCTTGTGGTTTGTGTTGTAATTCTACAGTTTGGCTACCTTTAGCCTTTCTATCTCCTAAAATGTCTTGCTGATAAATCACATGAGCTTGTACCTACTGGATTTGGCATGTAAGTTACCTTTCAAAATCCTAGTTTTCTGAAGGCACCCTCAATGCAGAGCAATTTAGTAACCTTTTTGTTCCTGAATAAAATACATAGCAGCCAAAAATGCTTTAAGGAAAATTTTAGATTTATGAACAAACATATTAGAAATACCACATAAAAACTGAAACTCAGAGAAGCTTGACTTTATTATACACTTCATGGTTCACATTCATAAAGGCACTAGAGACAAAATTTTGGTTTATATCAGGAATGAATCATCTTGATCAGAACTGATGAAGAATGATTTATACATTAGATGATAAGTTATCAACTAAATGACTTATACTGCATTCATGAAAAGTTTGTTTTTTTAAAGTTTTCTCTATCTCAATATTCTGTAGGGATTTTCTCATTTGACAAGTCTATTCCCATAGAAATAAGATTTGTACAATAGGAGTGGGTTGGTTATGACAGTTTGAATAGGAGAGTGGCATTAGCATTTTGGTTATTATTTCCCTCTTTAAAATGAGTTTTTCATATTACTCTTGCAGGTAGGTGTGCAAAGAACATTCATAAAAAGAAACGTCTTTAAAATAGAGATGATTCAAAAATAAGGACTTTGGTTCTAACACTGATTTCTTTGTGGATGATGAAGAAAAAAATATTTCTAAATGTTTCTTCCTTGGTTTAAAAATGCAAGAGAGAATTTATTTCTACCTTAGATACTTTCTTTTTCCTGTGGTTTCACATAATTATTTGCTAAATACATTATGACAAACTGCTCCATCTTAGTATCAACTTTTCATGTGTTTCTCTTTTCTTTTTTTTTTCTCACTAGCATAAACTGCACAGCTAAATCGGAGATTAAAATTACGTATTTTGCTACATTACTTCTATGTGGTGCATGTAGATGGGAATGAAGAAAAGTGCGGGAGGATGAAGAATTCGTAAATTAAAATAAAGATTTGATTTGCTATTATGTGATTTCTGATCTCTGACCTGTGAATAATGGTTTTGATTAAAGTTCCCATTCTTTTTTCTATCAGCATATTTCTCAAACATACATACTAAAATCTCATATTGGCAATCAAAATTTCATAAAGAACATCAGTTACACAATTTAATTCTTCCTTATTAAAGCAGGTGCAGGTAAAAAAAAAATAGAAAGAATATAATAATGTGTGCTTTGAAAGTAAATACTCCATTTACCACGAATATTAGAGAAACTGAATATTAAAGAAAAAATGATGTAATGAAAAAAAAAGAAAAGAATAACTTATGATAGGCTGATTCTAAGAAGATATAAATTTTTTTTTTCTGTATATTTAATGAATGGAACCAATTTTTAATACTTTCAGTTTAGATTTTATATTTAATAGTGGGTGATTTCTCTACAGAAAAGAGGTTTCATAATTTATTAATGCAGATAAGAGTACATAATGATTAGTCCTCGTTTTCTCTGTAGAGTATTAGACAAAACAAATTTTTTTCTGCTCCTTTCGTATCTATGATTTTACTCCGGGTGAAGTTTCTTTATAGCATTTTTATTTATTTATTTACAAACATAAATAAAACTGAAACATCAATATGGTATCAGTTTAACTGCTGCTAATGGGTCTTTCTGAAATTTGTGGTAACTGACAATGAAATAATGATGACACATAAGGAACATATAAGGGAAACAAGGTCATTTTGTAACTGTATGGTGTAGAGGCATTATGTTAATCTCTTAATCTGCAGTGACTTGCAGACTCAGTGATTTACCTGCATAGACTTGGGTAGTTATAACAGTCTAGTTGCCAAGGCACTCTCAGAAAAGAAAAACGCCTATGGCCTTCCATTTAATTGACACACTGCTCAAAAGAGCTAAAATCAAAAAAAAAGTTAAAAGAAAAAAGAATTTGGGAATGATGAAGTATTTTGAGAAGGTAAGTGAACAAAGGAAAAAAAATAGAGAAATAAAGCAAGTAGAATCACTAAGATGCACAAAATAAACTGTTAGTGGCATGATATGATAGATAAGCTAGACCTAAGTTGAAAGAAGTGTCCAAGCAAATATGCGTTTATAAATACTGAATTTCTTTTGAAGCTCTCCCTTCAAGACAGTGACCTTTTCGAAAGCGAGTGAGGCGCTTCTCACCTCAATGAGGTGAGATTTACAGATGTCAGCAATTTCTTGTCACTGATGCCCCCTCTCTGTTTGTAGAGAAAAAAAAAAATGAATAAAGGAATATTGTTTATTCCAAGATATTTAACTGCAAAGTGGTATAATTATTGCTTATATTTGTTTGTCCATTGGTATTTGCAAGGCTTTTCCTCAAAACTGCTTTCCAACTGGTCAGTCCCCATCCTGTCCTGTTTATTGTGACCTTGCAGTGTCCTTGACACTCCTTGAGTGCATCCCATCAGTTCCTGTGGGCTTGTGTGTGTCCAGTTTGTTTAAATGTCCCCCAGTTTCATCTTCCTTCCTTCCTTCCTTCCTTCCTTCCTTCCTTCCTTCCTTCCTTCCTTCCTTCCTTCCTTCCTTGCT
>JAWLRI010000360.1:52602-102098 GCA_034781795.1 Crypturellus tataupa | reverse complement strand
GTGCCTGCCGTCCTTGTCCTTCCTTCCTTCCTTTTCCTTCCTTCCTTCCTTCCTTTTCCTTCCTTCTTTCACCTTCATCCTCCTTCCTTCCTTCTTTCACCTCTAGTTTCAGTGCAGGGGACTGCTGATGGCAAGTCTTCCCAGTAAAGACAGGAAAGAAGGCGGCATGTAGTACTTTCCCCTTTTCCATGTCTTTTGTCATTGAGGCCCCTGCCATAATCAATAATGGGATCACAGTTTCCCTACTCTCCATTTTGTTGCTGATATACCTTCAGAAGTACTTCTTTCTGCCCCTCACATACCTTGCCATATTTAAATCCAGGTGGCCTTTGGCTTGCTAAGGCCACCACCTTTTATGCTTGGACTGGGTGCCTCTCTTCCTCCAGGATTATGTCAATTTACTTTCGTCTTTACTTTACATCTTTTCTTGTGTGCTTCCTTTCTGGGCTTGAGCTTTGCCAGAAGGTCAGGAAAGATCTGCTCAATCTCATTCTTGTCTTTGGTGCTCCCAAACTCCTGCTAATCTTCTTTTGCATCACCTTTACTTGGTGGCATATTCCCTCTATCATCACACAACCCCTGCAGGCCAGGATGTCTCTTCCACTGACCCCACTCTTAGAGTCCCCATGCATCTCTGTACCTCAAGAAGCGGATAGCTGAATCTTCCCTTAGGAGGTCCATCTAGGTCTTTGGTGCTGCACAGCTAGCAGATCCAGTATCTGCTATGGACCATGCCCTGTGGCTTGTCATCATCACAGCTAAACCTAAATTCATACTGTCCTCAGCAGAGCTCTTAGCACCTTCTGGGTTAATTTCTGCCCAAACTCCTGGGTTTGTTAGCTGCACTCTTGGTTGGTACTTCAGTATACCTCTCCCTGATAGCTAGTTGCTTGACCCTTCCTGAGTGGGAAGCTAAGACAAAAGCTCCTTTGATGGAAATGAGCTGACAAGTCTTGTTAGAAGCTGCTGGAGTTTGCTTGAAGTCACAGCACTTCCCTTGAAATACTTACATTCAAAGTTTGCTCAGCACAGAAAGCAAACTCTTTGCTGATTTGAGATATAAATTCATATATAGTTGTCTGACTAGAAACCAAACCTGTTTGCTTCCAGGGTACCGGAAGCGTGAGAATGGGAATGAATGGGGATAAGTAGCCAAAATGTACAATATTTCAATTATTTTGGCTCTAGTTATTCTAATAAATATGCCTGGAACTATTCTCTGACATTGAATCTAGTTGGCACCAAGTAACTCACAGCCAAACTGTTAAGGTTTTTTACTCTCCAAAATAAAATGGCTTCATCTAGACTGAGAACGATCTTTGGTCTATTCTACCTCCCATACTGACTTGAAATTATTTGGAAGACTATTTGGCCTGGCTCAGAACTACGGAAGGGACTGTTCTAACATTATTTTATGGTCCATATTACCAAGTTCCATGTCTGTGAACATCCACCAAAACTGTCTTAGTTACAAAGGCTTTGTGCACCATTCTCTTCTAATAATAGCTGACTGCTACATGCTTAGTGGTCTAAATAGCTTTCAAGGGCAACAATTTCTTGAAGTTGTGTCAAGTTTAGGGTGGTATAGCTAGGTTTCAAATCCTCATGCAAATCCAGTGAAGAAAGCCACCAGCATTTCTTCACTTATATTAATAAGCTCTAAATCAAATCTGCCAAGCACAAGAAGAGAAAAAATGTGTGCAGGAAAACTTGTGGCATGGTACCAAGCAAAGTAGTATATAGAAATATATAATATGAGGTGTACATAAGCAATGTACTCATGTAAAGATCATAAACACTTTTCTCATGTACATTCTTAGTACATTGTTCTCACTTGCTTTAGATTTACTGGGAGGTGGAAACACTTTTAACCTTCCTTCACCATCAGCAAATATAGCATGATTATGTAAAATCAAGGCCCTGTTCACCTACTAATTAGTACCTGTTTTAACCAATTTACTCTTATATTCAGTAATAGTTTCCAATTCAAATTTCACAATGCAGCACATCATTATTCTAGTCCCATACCACTATATCTTTTGGCTTGTTTTTACACATTTTGAAACTTTATTTTTCTCTTTTAATAAGAGGAAAATAAGGGTGCAATACGGAAAACCCACCAAAAAATATGGTGGAAAATTATAAATTTACTGGAAATCACAATCAGCTGTTTCAGAGGTTCAAAATAGTTAACTTTGTACAACTTGTGCAGTAGAGACAGAAAACACTATATCAAGAAAGTAAATGGTTAACTTTCTGTGAACATGCTAAATAAAACACACTAAAAAAACATAAGAAAAATAGGTGAAAGATAATTGGAATTATCATCTTGTCTATAGTTATAGCTTCTGAATGAAAATATGAAACTAGTGTAGCTATTGGCATTGATGTCAATAGATCTGGAATGTTTCTCAAAGCTGTTGGAGATTAATAAGAAATACATCCTAGCCCAGTGAATAGAAACATCCTTTGATTATCCTTAAAAAAAAACAAAAACTGAAAAATAATTTTTAATAAATAAGAAAGAATTCACTTGATATAAATGCTGCAGCTCATTTGTCTTTCTGCTGAAACATATTTTCTCACCTACAAGTTAAATTAAATTACACATTTTTACATCATGTAATAAGGCATATATTTAGAGAAAAGTGCTATTTTTGACTTTAGAGCAGATGGGCCATTAGATATGGTTAGTTCAGTTTGAATAATGCAAATGTAGTAATAAATTGATGCAGAATAAAAGAGAAGGAGTTTTATCTTTTTCACAATCTTGTTTTTTTTTTTTTTTAGTGACAAGCTTATATACTGCTAAAAATTCTGTTTGTCATTGGTCAACACTGACACACTTTTTCTACATTAAAAGCTGTTTCAATCAGCAGAAAGCTTCCATTTCAGGGAGTGGAGAGAAATGTATATGCAACTTAATCCATAAAATTTCTTTGGAGGAGGGCTTTAGATTATAGCTCATAGTCACTTTTTTTTTTTTTTTTTTTTTTTTGTATAGCACAATAGGCAATTCTTCCAGCCATCCCATTCATTAATAATATTGCAAAACATATTTAACAAGAAAAGAAAAGTAAAAGGTATTTCAAATTGTTGGCAGAGTTCATATGTCAGGTAAAATTGAAATCCAAACTCAAGAGAGTGTCACCACAAAAGCAAGAAGCATTCTAAACTACGGCACAAACTGTAATCATCAATTCATCTCCGCACATGAACAAGTTGGAACATCAGATTCATTAGTAATCTGATTTCCTCAAAAAAAAGGTAACCACATTCTCACTGTTGGAAAATTTGAGATTAAAAGGAAAAAAAAATCAGAAGTACACTGAACTGGAAAAAAAATCCACTTGCTCTTGAATTCTTGGTGAAATAAGAGATGTGTTTGGCTTGTGGATTCCGAAAATGAACAAGCCAGAAGTGAAAGTCATGCTATGATTTTATAAAGTTTGCTTTTGCCAGCAGTAAAACTAGCAATATCAAACTCAATATTTTATTACCACTAATATTTTCTCTACTCATGCAGAAAATTATTGCTTAATACTTGTTTTCCTATGGATGGTTTTTAGTATAGGAAAATTTACATTAATATATTACACAGAGGCAACTCATTGCATTAATTTAACAAAGTGTAGAACTTATTTTCTAGTGAGAAAAATGTTCCTGGACATAGCATTGGATCAAAACTGAGGACCCTCCTGGAGACTAGTGCTCAAGAATCTAATGTCAAAGAGTTAAGTGATGTCAGAGATGGATATGGTATTGATGAAGGTGAAAGAAATGACTTGCCACATACAAGTTACTTACAGTATAGCTCCAAGATTCATTCAGGAAACAAGACTAGAGACAAAGCTAAACACAGGCACAGCTGTAATGGCCTAAATCAGGCTTATGGGGTCCCAGCCTGAACCTAAATAGAACTCCTTGGCCTAAGACAGTGGGGTCCCAGGTGAGCTCTCAGCCACTAATTCTGTGTGTAAATTCTGTATTCTGCAGTGAACTAATCTCCCTGGTCCTCAGCATCTTCATCATACTGAAGTTTCTGTCCTGTTCATCTACATTATGTCATCAGCATGAGCAACATAGCTAAAGTATGTAGGGATGACCTGATGAAAGTACGCAACTGAGTTTGTTACCCAAACTTGACCTCTAAATGTTGAAAAGAATCATAACATGAGAAATACCCACTATCCCCAATTCAACTGATGCACATCCTGGCTTTGTAATGAACAATCATCCACAAACATAATTTAAAAAAATATTTAATAATGTAAACTTCTCAGTAACTCATATTTTCCCTGGAAGTATTTGTAAGAGTTCTTCTTTCTTTTCTTACTAATATTCTTGTTAACAGTTGAGAGGTCTGTGCTGCTTGTCAAGAAATGAAGAAGTGCCTCTTATTCTGTGTCATTCATACTTGGGGAGAACATGGGTAACCACTATAAAAATTATATAAAATAAATTATTTTTTTCTCACCCTGCATTCTCAATATCTCAATGAAGAAAGAAAAAACTATGAATATACTTGCTCTCTTCCTTTAAATCTTGACAGAGCTTTACCTCCTTCTGCACCCTGAACAGGAAAATTTTAGTGGTGATTAAAGTTTGCACTGGATTGCTGGCATCATGTCTCCAGAGGAGAAAGTGTCCAGTATTTTAGTGCCAAATTAAGCACCCCAGCTGTGCAGGTTTTACTCTGCTCCCTGTGATTACAGAATCGTTTATAAGGTAGGAAAAGTATAAAATTTCTCTGACGGTACAAGAAGCGGTGTAGTCCTGAGAGCATAGGGGGCAATTGTGCAAAAGTAAGAAGGAACTTGGGATAGGTATGCAAAGTTGTGGACACGCTCTTTTCAGAACGGAATAGGGCAGGTAAGGTGAAACGCCTTTCTAGTGAACCAGTATGAGACTGAAACTCCATTTTAGGATCACAGACCTCTGTAGGAGGCCTCTGTTGAATTTGGCACAGCATTTTTAGTGAAAAAAAAATACATTCAAATTAATAAAATGAAAATCTTAAGTTAGCAAACTCCTCCACTACAGCTGTCTGTAACCTCCAAAATATCAAAGACAAAATGAACAGTTAGGGGCTGATATGCCTTGACACCAGAAACTCCCGTTACTTCATCTTAACACTGGTGTGAGTGGGAGAATAGTCACTCTTTTGGTTTTCCTAAAGTTCTTTACTTTTGCTCCACTTTAGTTAAGCACAGCCCCCTTATAGGCCTCTGTGGGGTAAGCTGATGCCATTTACTCTAATTTAGAGAGAGAAAGAGGAACCAAACCCAAAATCACAAAGTGCATAAAGCAGTGATTAGGAGTCTGGAGCTTTTGCCCATCTGCCTCATTCTGTCACTTTGAGGCCAGGTTCTAGAAAAAATCATGTTGCAGGAGAAACTCAGGAAGTTGAACTCAAGTTTTGGCAGGTAAAATATCCTTTTCAGTTTATCTTTCATTTAACTCCCAGGAACTCCATTGCACCCTAATTCACAATACTTCAATGAGCAGCTCCAGGATACTCATGTTCAAGCTGCCCCTGGTGTACTTTCCGTATGCCTTTGGCTACAGCATTCTGGATGTAATACACTTTTAATAAAGTTTGTTTTTTATAGCTTGCTTATTCCATGTACCGTCCAAAATTGTGGATCAAAAGAGCCTTATGGACATGCTCTGACAGAGCAGCTGCTAAATCATTTCTTGCAACTGGATCTATTAGTCGAGTGCTATTTGATTATATCTATTGTTGTTCTTATTCTCCAGCTCATGATAGTCACCAGTTTCCTTCCAGTTTGCCTTAGCTGTAAATACAAAACAGGAGGAAGAAAACAATCTTGCCTTTGTGACACATACTGAATTTGGCACTGTATGTACAGTATGTTTTAAACACAATTCCCTTGGAAGCTAGCGATTAGCAGATGTCAATGCCCAGTTTACAAGTGAAAGCCAAGACAAAGACTAGAGACCTTCACACTAACAATCTGGATTTTAAGTAGGAAAGAAAATATTTTCCAACCATTTTACCTCTCTTTGTTTCCTAATGTGGCTGCAGCAGTGAGAATTCAATTGGAACAGCTGTGCTGAAAAATCAGATTTTTATCAATTTGGCATCTGTCTAGGAAAAATACAACACTGAGACTTAAGCGTAGAGCAGGACAGACAGCTTTAATACACTAGCTTTGCAACAAATGGCACTTAAAATGGACGTGCCTTGCATTCTGATTGAGCTGGGAAAATGTCGAATCCCATCATGGGATTAATTATGTGCTCTTTGCTGGAGGAACTGTTCACTCTCAGTGGAGGAAGCCAAAACCTGAATATCATGGGGCTATCCACATGCACTGCATGATTCCTTAGAAGCTGTGAGGCCCCTAAGTACTTAGTCTAACAGCTTCTGGACTTTTCTAGTGCCTGCTGCCTCTAAAATACTAGAGTCATTGAATTATTCAGGTTGGAAGGGACTTTGGGAGGTCTGTGATCTAATTTCCTGCTCAAAGCAGGGTCAAGACTGAATTTGTACCATGTTCCTTGGGTCTGGGTCTTGAAAAGCTCCAAAGAGAGAGAATATATAACCTCTTTAGCAACCATTTCCAGGCATCATCCTCATAATATTTTTATTGTTGTTGTATTCAGTTAGAACCTCATTTGTGTCAAATTATGATCACTGTACTGGGGAGGCCCGAACTGAATGTAACATTCTAGATGTAGCCTAACAAGCCTACAAGAGTAAAGCCATACAATTTCTTCTCTTGATCCTCCAAATCTGAGATATGCCTAGTGAGAATGAAAAGAAGTTCTTAAATAGAGAAAAAGGCCTAAAAGGGAGTTATAATAAACTTACCTAATGGAAGCTGCCTCCTCCTTCCTTTCCTCAGAGTTGCACATATAGGAAATGCTGAATAAGGTTTTGTTGTTTTCTTTTGAGGGCTTTGTAGCTTCAGGGCTGGACGTTCTACTCAACACTAAAGTTTGCATCATTCTTTTAAAAATAAAGATTCTTTTATTTTATCAAGTGTGGATTCATAGCCTGCAATCTCCCCTGACTTCTTGTATTTACATTGTTCTTTTGGGAAGAGTGCTTTCCCTTTAACACATAGTTAGGGAAGGATGCCATGCCTTTCCTGGTTCTGTGCTGAAAGCTCTTCATTCAACTGGGAGGGGTAGCTCTGACACCCCAGAGGGCTGCCCTGCCATCCAGAGGGACCTGAACAGACTGGACAACTGGGCGAAGAGAACCCTCATGAAATTCAACAAGGCCAAGTGCACGGTCCTGCACCTGGGGAGAAACAACCCTAGACATCAGTATAGGCTGGGGACCGATCTACTGGAGAGCAGCTCTGCAGAGAAGGACCTGGGCGTCATGGTGGAAGATAGGTTGATCACGAGGAAGCAATGTGCCCTCGTGGCCAAGAAGGCCAATGGGGTGCTGGGGTGCATTAAGAGGACTGTCTCCAGCAGGTTGAGGGAGGTAATCCTGCCCCTCTACTCAGCCCTGGTGAGGCCACATCTGGAGTACTGTGTCCAGTTCTGGGCCCCACAGTACAAGAGGGATGTGGAGCTGCTGGAGTCCAGCGCAGGGCCACAAGGATGATCAGGGACCTGGAACATCTGCCCTATGAGGAGAGGCTGAGGTAGCTGGGCCTGTTCAGCCTGGAGAAGAGAAGGCTGAGAGGGGTTCTGATCAGTGTCTATAAGTACCTCAAGGGAGGCAGTGAGGAGAATGGGGCTGGCCTCTTTTCAGTGGTGGCCACTGACAGAACAAGAGGAAACGGCCACAAACCAAAGCATCAATAGTTCCACAGGAACTAAAGGAAAAATTTTTTGACAGTGACGGTGACAGAGCACTGGAACAGGCTGCCCAGAGAGGTTGTGGAGTCTCCTTCTCTGGAGATCATCAAGACCCGTTTGGATGCGGTCCTGTGCCACGTGCTCTAGGTGGCCATGCTTGTGCGTGTGCTGGGGAGTTGGACTGGATGATCTCTAGAGGTCCCTTCCAACCTTAGGCGTTCTATGATTCTATGATTTCTCCTCTTTATCTTTGCAGATTACCCAGTTTTCCAAGTATTAGGGTATTGGGAAAAACAAGAAAGGGTACAAGCTTCTAACATTTTGTAAAGAGTTTTGGGGGGGGGGGGGGGTCACCTGCCTAAGAGTCTCCTTTGGAGGTCCAATGCCTGCAATCACTGTTTAATAATTTTTATGGTAAATATTACTGGCACAGTCACCCATCTCTGAGTGTACCTCCCAGCAAATGGTGAAGAAGGTAAACCTAGTTCTCTAACAACCTTAGAGTTTTGCTTTTAATCTTCAGAGTGCTGTCTCACACATGAGTTTCTCCAGACTTGTAATTAAGCCTGTCAGTAATTCTTGTCCTTCTATTTTTGCTTTGCCTCTTCTGAGACAATGTCCAGATGTGGGGAAAAATAGTAAAAAAAAAGTCTAATGGCTATATGTGCTGAACTTCCTAATTTAAAGTGAGAAAAAAAATCCTTCTCTCATCTGCATTTTAATTAGGGACAGCATGTCTGTGTAAAGATGAAGTGTTTAAAAATACATTTCATTTTGGAAAAAATAATCAAAATTGTTATTTACAGCTAGGAAAAATAGTCATCCTATAAAAATAATGATTAATGATAACATAATAATGCTACATTTAGACTTCTGATAAGTTTTCAAGCTGCAGGTGGCACTTCTGATGAATGAATAGGAATATGAGCCAACTTCTCCAAAAGGCTGCATTGATTACCATTTGTTTTTACTTTTCAAAAGTGAATGTAGAAGTGTTGTAAAAATATTACTGTGATTTGGTAACCTCTTATCAACATTTTGCAAATCTCTAAGCTCTAACTTAGTTTATAAGTCTCTATAAATCTTTTCCAAGAAGTGTCTCCTGTTGCTATAGTTGTTTTTAATGTGTTCCCTCTAAGAATGGCTTCTCCTTACTCCCCCCTAAACCATAAAAAAATCTTTAAATTCATCTCAGTTCAAGACAGTGTATCAAATATAAGGTATTTTTAAAGCATGTGCTTAATGACAAGTACATACATAGATATTTTACTGAATGGTGACAGATAGATTGCAAAGGCAGGCAAAAAACATATATAAATAATAAATATTTGAGTGTATAGTTTCCAGCAGTTTGTCAGTTTTAACTCATTTCTTTTTAGACTTTTATACTGGATAAGACAGAGAAACAGAAAAAGGCCATAGTATTAATGAATTTCAGTCAAGGTCCAAGGTATGCTTCTTTCCTTATTAATTCAGGGAATATCCTTTTATTGTTTCTCCCAACGTTAATTAAAGTGTCATTGCTGCCTCCAAAAATGTTTTAAATTTCTCAGAATTATAGCATATGTCTTATAAAAGGTTAGTAAGATTCTCCATAGAGACTGCATATCCTTCATCCTTGGAGTTTTTGTGACCTAATACCAAAGACTACTTTGACACATGACCATCTGAGGTCTCTTCCAATCTAAAGTGTATTCTATATTTTTTCCATATTATACATGAGTAGTCATAACAATCATCAGCAGAGAGAATAGAAGAGGATAAAGGTGCAATCATGAAAACTTTGTCCAAATTCTGTCTCCATCTAAGTGTAACTTTTTTTTTATCTCACTGAAATCATCTTAAATGAGATCCTTACATTCCACTCCTATGAAATTTTTTAGCTATGTGTTCCATGAGTTGTGAGTCCATGTGGCCAGTCAGTAATGAAGCTTGTGGAAGCATTCACATTGATTTTAAAAGGAATGAGTTAAGCTATGAAAAGGAGGAGGATGTCTGACCTTTAATAGAAAGGCTACAGCTGTGACCACAGTGTGTGTTCCTGAACCACGCTGGTCAGCGCTTGGGAAGAAGGGAGTGAAGAATACAGCTTGAAAAATACCCCATAACCCTAAGCTTGTTGAGTATTTAGTAAATTTATTTTGTGTTAACATCCATTTCTACTTATTCCTTCCTTTTCCAGCTTCTCTTCTGCCTTCTTGTGTTTTGGAGAGTAAGGAAGTCCTTGTTTTGTTCCTAGTCCTTTACTGAATTAATACTATGTAGATCTGGTTTTCCCTAAAGTAGCCTCTTGCAGTTAATGTCCCACAAGACTTCATTTCTTTGGCACTGACTTTCCAGTTCAGTCAGAAAGAGAACAGAGTTATGCTTAATATGATGCATAAATTAGATCCAGAAAATGAAACCTAGTAAACAGTAGACTGTGAACATGTAGTTCACAGTAGAATATACAGTTGTGAAGTTTGGAAACATCCTACCCATTTTCTCGTTTCTTTTTTTTTTCTTTCACTTAACTATGCTAACAGCAACTTTCTGATACTCTGCTCGGTACAACAACAACAAAAAAAGTAATTATAAGTGCTATTGGCAGGGTGCTACCTGTAGTAATTAATTTAGACTGTCTAGTGATTTATGAGCGTTGTCTCTTTGTATACAGGGTTATGATGCACTTAATAATCTTAATTGATTAAATCAAACAGGCCAGATAATTTTATTCATCAGGAACACTCTAAAATATTTAAAGACGAAGTGAGTACTGAGTAGGTTTTAAAAGTTCTTTGAATAGGGTATTTATCAGAAAAAAATGCCATGGCTCTGTAGTTCAAGAGAGATGCTGCCAGGATATTACAGGATTAGACTGCATAAAATGATATTTCATTCCAGTATAGAGCAATGGAAAAAAGATACATCAGCAATATTGTAATTATCCATCAGAAGGTATTGCCCTTCTCTGACAGTGTTACTGCCTAACAGTGACTTAGCATTTGGCATACTACAAATATGTAAATGAGTTAGGAAAAGTGTATAAACAAGGCATTTTTAAAAAATCCTTTTTCACTAAGACTATTATGTTTTTACAGGACCAGAAAAACATATTATGAAATGTGATTTAGGAATTTTTAGAAAATCATCTAAAAATTACTGCTCACGGAAACCCACTGAGCTTACTGTAACACAGAAGTTCTAATATCTGTAAGCACCCAATTTTTACTCTGAAATCCTGACTAGAACTTGAATCTAGAACTGCAAAAGTGCCAAAAGAGATGCATCAATGACTTTCCCCAGTACTAAACTCCCATTATGGAGCATATCTTTTACAGGCTGATGGGGTTCCTCCTAAGTGCAGGTTCAGATCCCATTTTACAAATAGACACAATCAGCAAAAGTGTTATCACGCTTCTTGCCCATTCTTTGTTCCCTTTTATGTAATAGCTCATGCTTAGAGCTCTTGCAGAGGGCTTAATGATGGCTTCAGTTCCTCTCTGTCTCTGAGAAAGTTCAAGCCTCGTTTGATCATTTTCATATGAGCATACCATTGAACAGAAAAATATTTGGGGGAAGATGGGAAAAAGGAGGTCCCATCTCTCCTGTGAAAGATGGGCCACTGTGCAGAAAGTACATGGTATTTTTCCACCTGAAAAGATAAACATTATAATCTCCACCCCCCCCCCCCCCCAGGAAACTCCTTAAATAGCATCTGACTGATGAAGTCATGCCACTGTGCAGAAAATAATTAAAGATTCACAAGTGGTATGAAACTATGTGGAGGAAAATTCTATCTCAGCAACTTAGCCCTTGCACCTGTGGGAAGATGGGCAAGGGAGAGGGAGCCTGTTCTTTTCTCATAAAGGAAATGAAAACTGTGTTTGTGTTTGAGGAATCAAGCTACAGAGGGGAGAGAACTCCTCTAGGATTATGTACAGGCTTCTGAGAACTCAAGTGCTTGCTCATTTTTGCTATTTCTCTGCATGAGGAGATGTCTTTAGGTAAACTGCACACCCATAAATGTCCTGGATGGGATGCACCCAAGAGTGCTGAGGGAACTGGCAAGGGTCATTGCTGAGCCACTCTCCATCATCTTTGAGAGGTCGTGGAGAGTGGGGAGGTGCCTGAGCACTGGAAGAATCACTGCAGTCTTCAAAAAAGGCAAGAGGGAGGAGCTAGGAAACTACAGGCTGGTCAGCCTCACCTCCATCCCTGGAAAGGTGGTGAAGCAGCTCATCCTAGAGACTATCTCTAGGTATGTCAAGGAAAAGAAGGTGATCAGGAGTAGTCATCATAGATTCACCAAGGGGAAGTCGTGTTTGACGAACCTGATGGCCTTCTACGATGAGGTAACAGGCTGGATGATGGGAGAGCTGTGGATGTTGTCTACCTTGACTTCAGCAAGACTTTTGACACAGTCTCCCATAACATCCCTATAGGAAAGCTTAGGAAGTGTGGACTGGATGAGTGGATTGTAGAGTGGATTGAAGACTGGCTGGATGGCAGAGCCCAGACTTGGAGGCCTGGGGCCAGTGGTGTCCTGCAGGGGTCAGTACTGGGACCGATGCTCTTCAACTTGTTCATTAATGACATGGATGAGGGCAGAGAGTGCACCCTGAGCAAGTTGGCAGATGACACCAAACTGGGAGGAGTGGCCAACACTCCCGAGAGCTGTGCTGCCATTCAGAGAGACCTAGACAGGATGGAGAGTTGGCTAGAGAGGAACCTCATGAGGTTCAACAAGTACAAGTGCAGGGTCCTGCACCTGCGGAGGAATAACTCCAGGCACCTGGAGTGTTGACCTGCTGGAAAGCAACTCCATGGAGAGGGATTTGGGAGTCCTGGTTGACAAGTTAACCATGAGGCAGCAATGTGCCCTCATGGCCAAGAAGGCCAATGGGATCCTGGCTGCATCAGGGGGAGAGTTGCCAGCAGGTCAAGGGAGGTGATCCTGCCCTTCTCCTCAGCTCTGGTGAGGCCACACCTGGAGTACTGGGTGCAGTTCTGAGCTCCTCAGTTCAAGAAGGACATTGAGCTTCTAGAGAGGGTCCAGCATAGAGCCACAAACATGATTAAGAGACTGGAGCATTTATCATATGAGGAAAGACTAAGCGAGCTGGGCCTATTTAGTCTAGAGAAAAGAAGGCTGAGAGGAGAGTTAATCAACAAGTTCAAGCACCTGAGGGGTGAGCATAGGGAGGATGGGGCCAGGCTCTTCTCGGTGGTGGCTGGTGACAGGACAAGGGGTAAAGGGTGTAAGTTGAAACACAGGAAGTTCCACCTCCATATGAGGAAGAACTTCTTTCCTGTGAGGCTGACAGAGCCCTGGAACAGGCTGCCCAGAGAGGTTGTGGAGTCTCCTTCTCTGAAGATCTTCAAAACCCGCCTGGATGCTACCCTGTGCCATGTGCTCTAGGTGTCCCTGCTGGAGCCGGGGGCTTGGACTGGATGATCTCTAGAGGTCCCTTCCAACCTTAAGTATTCTGTGATTCTGTGATGTCCTCAGCTCTTGAGATATAGACTATATAAGATGAGGGATCTGGGATTTCACAAAGAGAAGGTTCTACCTAAGAAATAGGAAGTATTATGTTAGCGACTGTGGTCTTACTTATTTCTAGGCTATCTAGAAAATCCTCCTGTCAGTCAGTCAAGAAGATTAGAAGAAATGAGGAAAAGGGGTAGGCAAGTCACATTTTCTACCATCTAAAGGTCGGGTTGCTGCAAGGAAGC
Organism: Crypturellus tataupa; assembly: GCA_034781795.1. Classification (NCBI taxonomy): domain Eukaryota; kingdom Metazoa; phylum Chordata; class Aves; order Tinamiformes; family Tinamidae; genus Crypturellus; species Crypturellus tataupa. The sequence continues at coordinate 88,598 of JAWLRI010000360.1, read as the reverse complement.
CATGATTACAGAAATCTCTTTTCCCAAATGATTCTTAGGCCATCTCTCTGGAGAAGATGATGAGGGATCTCTTACACTACTTGAATGCCTGTACAATAATTTTGTCATTTTTAAGTTGACCATTATTATTTCATTTTTTTTATTTTGTTATTTCATCTGTTTCTTTAGTTCATCTTCTGTTTACAATTTATTCTTTGATGCAAGATCCTTGGAGGGTCTTTTATTACATGCAGCAGATTGAAACTCTGTCTCCCAGGTACTCATTTTCTCTAAACAATTTTTGAATGATGTATTAGATAAGGGATCCTCCCAAAGCAAAATATGCTTTTATTTAATAATGTTGTAAATTTCAAGGACAAAAACTGATCACCAATGAGATGTTTCTATGGTTTCTATTTTTAGGGTGACTTTTGGTTAAAAATATGATGCAAAGCAACTGCATTGCAGTGCAGAATCCAGACTCTAAAGCAGAAAACAATGCTACTGTTATATATTCACTCTTAGCAAAATGCCAGCACATACAGCATATGAGAGGTATGATATAGCTGCTTTGCAGGCTGACTAGACTCTCACATAATCAATTCTCTTCAGAAGCCCAATCTTTGTTTTATATCCATATGTTTATGAAGGTCTGTTTCTGAAGGCATAAATGTCACAATGACATTAAATTTAAATGTATTTGTATTTTGAAATCAACAAGATTAACATTTAATGAGAAATATTTGTTAAAATATCCTTCAATAATTCATGGTGCAATCAAAAGGCATGCATAACATTTGCACATAATTTGTGTAAATATTGCTTTATTTCTTATTTCTGTAGGCAAGCAACATTATTGTGACAGATCAACTTAGAAATATGGAATATTTTCAGACAAGTAAAGGAAAAATACTTTGTCAGCTATATATAGAAGGTAGTCCTTATTTCTTATGTGCTGACCTATTATTCTTATTTGAGCCCTGGCTTTGTGTTTCAAAGGAAATTTTAAGCTAGTAAGGATCAACAGATGTATTTGGAACCAGCTAATGGTCTTCCAAAATGTAGAGGTAAAGAATGGAGATTTTATTCAGTGTCCCGAAGTGTGATTTTGCTGTAAGAAAGGTTTAACTATCTCATGGCTCTCAAAACTAGAAAACATAAAACTGCAGGTTAATATGTAAATTTGCTCTGTTTTTATAGATATTTCTTTGCTAGAGAACACAGATAATTTGAATCCTGATGTATTCCCTACCTATAATTTTTATGAGGTAGTGTTGTATTTGAATTAGATATTATTTAAATTTTATTGACCAGGCAAGCATAAAAGAACAATCTGGTTGATGGTAATTCCTCAAAGTGTTCTGAATACACAGCAACCATTATGAAGATTGCTTTTTAAAACAGGTAGCGCTCTATGGATTCTGCAGTTACAAATTACTTGCTGTATGAGTGGGATGACTCCCAGGTAACACACAAGTGTTAGCTACCTGGAACCTGGGATTAGACTTGCAGCTGGGCTGTGTGCTGTGGCTCAGGCATCCCTCATTAGTCTTCAATTAAATGGGCAGGAAAAGCAGGGCAGGAAGAAAATGCAATTAAAAAAATGGGGCTCAGAGGATGTCAAAATGGCTGTTGGGAAAGATACAGTCCCCAAATATTTAGCTTAGAGAGGGAAATTCCCTTAGGACCCAATACAACATAATCCAGAGGGCTTAAGGAAATTAAGAAATAACGAGAAAGTGTTTTGCTGTTCAGTTATACTATGCTAAATCTTGGGAAGTGGGATGGTGACAAGGAATTGGGGAGCTGAGAGAAAGCAAGGAAGTAATAAATATTTTCTTTCCCCAGGGTTTGAAGCAGTTCTTGAAGGCTCTGTCCCAGAGTTAGAAGTCAGCTGGGCTGGTTGTTGAAGTGAATCACTACCTGAGTCATCCAAGATGGCAGAAATCAATTATTTTAAGTTTCCAACCTAAGTAGTAGATAGGATTTCTAGAGCACCTTCTCCTGAAGGATCCCAATGACTTTACTGGATCTAAGTGATGAACTAATTGGTATTGTGGCAAATTATCATCTCCATTTGAGTGGAAGACAAGTAGCTGTGCCAGCAGGTGAAATACTACAGCTCTTCTTCACAGAATCACAAAATGATTGAGATTGGAAGGGACCTCTAGAAATCATCTAGTCCAACACCTCTGCTCCAGCAGGGACACCTAGAGCATGCTGCACAGGGTGGCATCCAGGCAAGTTTGGAAGATCTCCAGAGAAGGAGACTTCACAACCACTCTGGGCAGCCTGTTCCAGGGCTCTGTCGCCCTCACAATAAAGTTCTTCCTCATATGGAGGTGAAACTTCCTGTGTTTCAATGGGTGCCTATTACCCCTTGTCCTGTCACCATTTACCACAAAGAAGAGTTTGGCCCCATCCTCTTTACATTCTCCCCTTGGATATTTGTACATGTTGATAAGGTGCCCTCTTAATCTTTTCTTCTCCAGGCTAAATAGGCCTAGCATGCTTGTTCCAAGCAAGGCCTAGCTCATATTCTTAATCTGAAAGCATTTCCCTGGAAATGAAGCTGGTTTAAAATCCATGTAGTACTGGCTAGAATGACAGAGCGAGTCAGGTGCAAGTGGGTCTGCAACTTTCTAAAGTGATGAAAGAGTTCAATAGTGTGCAATAGATTTGCTGCCTCCAAAAAGGTAGACGATAATTACAAGACAAGTGACAAAGCTGAGCACTATCTGACATCTAGGGAGAAAACTGGCAGTACATAGTGCAGGTCTAAGCTCACTAAGATACAGAGAGGTCTCAAAGGAAGGCAAGCAAGACACATATGGAAGAGTGCAAAGCACACATTAGTCTTGCAGTCAGGCAACCATGCTAACCTTTTACAGTTGTAGGATGTTTACCACTGTCTTTCAGAAGCATGAACAGTTACATATTGATCATTTTTCTTGTCCTAATATTCCTATCCACATCAAAGAAACTACTTATATGCGTAAGTTAATGATTTAGTCAGAGAAACTCCACATTTATCTCAGCAAGTATTGTTACCACTTGTACAAATGAGAGCTCTAAGATACGAAAATGTTAGAAGAAGCTTCCACTAACATGCCTGGAGCAAAATCTTTAAAAGTCTGGCCCTTGAGAGCACAAGTCAGTAGGATGCATTTAGGAAGTGTGCTGGAAGACCCAATTCTAAAATTATTAGATGATTTTAGAAGCTTGTGGAAATTAGTGGAGTTTTTCAATTGACCTCCACATGCTTCTTTTCTGTCCTTACAGTACTAATTGTTACCTGCAAAGTAGAGTTCAGAAAAGGCTACAATGCAAGTAAGACATTTTAGGGTAAAAGATGTAAAAAAAAAAAAAAAAAAAAGTTGATTTCTGGTAGAAAATGTTTTTTTCCAGAATAAGGGCACTGCAGTGCATAAAAACTAATCCCTAAATGAAAAAATAAAATTAAAAAATGTGAGATGAAAAAATAAGTTCTAAAACAGAGATGAAATAAAATCCCTATTGACAGGAACAATAATGCTTTGGAAAGTACTCATTGCTGCTACTACTTTGTATTGTTAAAAACTAAATAGGAAATCCAAATGTTTTACTAAGTTCTTCCTGTTCCTGTCATCTGGAAACCTAAGTGAGTATTAAAATAGGAGAATTATTTGTAATCAGTATTTGTAATTTTGTTACAACTTATAAAGTTATTATAAATTACAAGCTATGTAGGATATGTAGTTCACTCTTGAGTTGAATGTAAGTATTCAAATACTTATTTTTGCATATCTACAATATCAAACTCTACCATATTTCAGTACCTATCAAAAGGGTAGTGCTTTTTTTAAAATACAACGTAATAAGAAGTTTCACCATTTCTATTTGTATTCACTGTTTAGCTCTTACTTTGTAGAAGGGTAAGATGCAGACGAGCTGTAATGTGGAAAACCTTGCCTTCCCAGACCCTAAAGACCCAGAATGAAGTGGCTCACTATGAAGAATCTTTCATTTTCCAGAGAGAAAATCATATCCAAAGACATGACTTCTGCTATTTATTTTCCCCAAGAGAACATATAAGCGCAAAACCTGAAAATCTGAGTTTCTTACCATTGACCCTGATAAACCAGCTGAGCAGCACTTGCTCAGACACTGACCAAGATGACTGATGTTTTGCACACAATGTTATCACTGAGTCAATTCAGGTGATAGAATTGCTCAGAAAATGTGAAAGGGGTGACAGAAGTGGCAGGTTACCAAAATCCACGTACTGTTAAATGATCCAAGTTTGAAACTGCACAAAGACCAAATCTGGATATGATAGAGACATTGTATGAAGATATAGGGAAGTCAGAGGAGATGCTGAAAACTGCAGCTAGTATGTTATGTTTATGGCAAAGGTCTTGAGTCTGTATATGAGTACTTAATGTCAGCGAATGAGCGCTCTGCTGTTTCCAATATCCTATTCCACTGAGATTCTATCAGAGGGCAGAATTCCTGGACTCCTAGGGAATAGGATGAATTCCTAACTGAATTCACCCCAAAACATCACAGAATATCCACAAAGTCTGGAGTTTATGGAAATGCTAATAACTGGTACATGGATACCTGAACTGGTGACAAAGTGGTGCTGATCACAGGTATCATTGAAAGTGAAATAAATGTGGCATGATAGTGAACTGCTGTGTTCCGAACAAGGTCATGGAAGTAGTTAGCTTTATCAGCACTGAGCTTGTTCACAAGATCCTTTAATTTGCAGCACAACTACAAAGCTTCTGTGACTGAGTAGCTATCACTTAAACAGGAACATCTTGATCCTAGTCTAAACCTGATGCTAGCTACTCTGATTGCTTTTAAATCCCTCCTAATAGCCTGTCCTAGTCTAAGATAACCTAAACCACAATGCCCCTGTCCAAAGGATCTTTTTTTTTTTTTGGTTTCTGACTACTTCAGATCTTTGGCTAATTAAAGAGAAACAGGTGTCTAAAGTGAGTATGCACATACACATACTGATAGTATTGTGGAGAGGGCCCCATCTTTATAGGGAATAGCAATCGTTACTCTTTAGGCAGGCTCCCCTGTTATCAAGTGGTTACAAGTAGTTTTTAGAGCATTTAAAATCATAGGCTTCTCATGAATCTAGGCAGGCTTTAGGTATTTCTTATAGGGGGGATAATTTAAAAAATATATTTGGCTTTGGAGCTGGCAGAAATATGTAGTTAAGAGAGGCTACAAAGGTGAGAAAGAATGAATAGGCACTCAGAGCTGGGATTGCAGTATATATAGGTGCCTTATATTGGCACCTATACAGGGAGAAACTGATGAGTCCTGATGAGTCATGCTTTTCTTTGAATCTGATCAGTTCCTATCTGAGCCCGAGGTAGATGGCAAGGAAATGTTTGAAGTGCAGCCTTTTGGATGGAAAAAAAAAAAGAAAAATTTCTTTACTTGCATTCTTGAATGCCCCTATAGCAGTATGTCAATGTAGATTTCTAATCTATGATATTTAGGATGTGAAGTGGGTTATTAGATTCATCTTGAAGAAGTGCAGAAATTATCCCACAAAGTCCTTCACCTGTCTTAAGAGCAAGAACTCAATTGCCTACCCAGCCTTTTACAGTGCTGTTCAATCTTCTTCTCTATTTTTCTCTCTAAGCCAGCAAGATTCAGGGACCCTTATGCTTGTTCTGCTCTAATTGCTTAAAAGCTTTCACATGACATTCATTCTAGGAAGTACATTCTAGGAAGCAAAGAATTGTAAATGTTCTGAAAGTGAAGCCTCCTCTTCTTCCTCATTTTTAAGCCTAGCTTATATTTTGAAAAACTGGAAAAATCATGAAGAAAAAAAAATATTTTCAATGAGATGGACTCTGATATTGCATGGGGACTTTGATTTAAGTATAAATAATTTATCTTTCATTCTTATGCACAGATACACATAAAGACAGATATGTGAATAACATCCAATACAAATTTCCTTATTTTCTATTAAATATTTAGACTCTTTAAACTCATTTGTTTAAGGCTTTCTCTTTCAACTAATTTTATTTATCTTCTATATCTGTGCAAGTTTCTCTGCCTTTCTTTCTTCCTATAACTGGTTTGCCACAAAGCTATTTGGAAAAATAACAGGAAAAAACAGGAAAGAATTTTTCTTGTCCTAATGTGGAGTTAACAGGCATAGGAAAGCAGGGAAGCTGTGCAAGAAATGCCAACATTACACAGTTAGTGGAAACTAGCATTTCTTTAAAAATCACCTTTCATTAAAGTGTTCTTCACCTTATAGTATCTGTAACATTTGACCTGAAATTAGCAATGTAGTAAATCCTTCTAACTCAGAGAATACATCAACTTAACCTAATGTTTTTAAATCCTTCTTGCTCCCTGTTGAATGATATATTTTCCCAAGGACTTCATAGAAATGGACTCTTTATGACATCAGTTTCACTGCTTATCTTTGATAAATGATTTTTCCATGGTATAAACATTTTGTCTTTGCTTGATCTTTCATAGAAACTATTCTGATTGTATCTCACATATTTCATAAGACAAACATAAAAGAAGAAAGAAAAGGTAGAATAGCAGGCATGCTATTCAGATATGCTAGCAGGTATGCATCAAGGCCATGCTTGTTGCAGTTCTAAGTGAAAAAAATCACAGAAACAATGATGAATTTCACTTACAGTTATGATGCACAAATGAAGCCAAAGCACACAAATTTAGAGAAGCTTAAGAATAAAATTAGAGTCTCCTTCCTCTAATCTGTCCTAAACATATCTCAGGACTCAACAGAGTTATCAAATAGCAAAAAGGTTGCAAGACAAAAATTTAGACGTATTAGTTCAGTAGCTTGCCTTATGCCACTTTTGAAATCCTTATGAGAGTTGTCTACTTGCTATCATCAATTTAAGTAGTATTCTTGTTGCTGGAAGTAGCATCAAATCAGAAGGGGAGAATATTTTGCCCATGATACGGTATGTCTTTATGCTATCATTTCACAGTACTCTAGTGCATCTTAACATTCCAGGTGGGAACTAAGAACTCTATTACTAAAGAAGTTTGAACAGAGTTGTTCATTTCAGTTTTTCAAGTAAATATTGAAGATGGAAGATCGAACATTGTGTGCAGACCAAAATTATGGGCAGATGGTTACTCAAATCTCTGTTACATACAGTGGTAAGAAAACTAATATTGGTAAGAACAAGATATCTCTGCTCATGCAGCACAGCAGATGTCTGCCCTCTCCTGCTCTCTCACCTGGTTCTATACACCAGCTGTTCAGAAAGAGGTTCTGATGAACCACTGAAGTGACGGGAGAACTGATTTCCATGTGCTTATGTCTTTAGATGAATTTAAGGGAAAACATAAGAAAGGTTCCAAATACACCAAGTTTCAAATATGCAAAATGCAATAATATTGCAGCTAAGCTCTATATATGGCATAACCAATTTCTTTTTATGGCAAGCTGCCTTAAGGAAAGAAGAGGTTCTTAAGGAAGAGGTACAAAATAATATTGGAATAAACCTGAAATATTACAGTTCATATAGATATAAAATATGCAGACCACCTCATTTCATGCTTTCAGTTTGACTGACAAATATATTCTGTCCAAATTTAACAGTGAAATACACAGAAATACAGATTCTTTTAAGGATTTATTATAATTCTTAACTGTTTTTATGTGAAATTTATTTTATTTATTCTGAAAATGCGTATGTGATGAATTTTGCTTTTGTTGATTCTTCTCAGGGTTAGGGTAGTCTGAACTTTGCTCATTCCTAGCTCATTTTGTAATTGGGAGCATATTGTTCTTATGAGTGGAAAAGACTCAGAAAGAAAATATTGAAAGTAAAATCAGTTAATTTGCACAGATTTTGGTCATAATAGGGTAAAACCACAACAATGCCTGGTTTCCACTTGAATGTGCAAGTGAAGGGACGATTAATTTATCAGATTCTTAGATATAAAGATCAGGGAAGGCCTTTAGATCATCTCTGACTTCATGTATTCAGTCCATTAACTTATAGTTAGGCACTACTATAGGAAGTCAAAGGACTTTGATTAGATTAAAGTATCCTGGTGTGAAAGACAAGAAACAGGTGCACCACAGGCCAAGCATAAAGAGAGACAGATTACACCAATTCTGGGTGAAATGTGTCAAGATGTTCCTCCAATGCCCAGGATTTAGAGATTAATAAATTCTATAAAAACCTGACCAAAATGAATGAACAATCGAACAGTTTCTTTGCCATCCTAAAGGAGACTATGGATTTGAACCTGAAAAAAAGATTCTGTAGCCTAGAACCTAGAACAAAAGTCCTGCCACTGTAGAATGCTGGTCTACTCTTCCTAGTGTTTCAGAAAAGATAGATCACAGGGTTGAAAAATATAAAACATTCTCTGTATAAAAATCTTTAGTACAAGGAGAAATAGTTACATTATCTCAAGAGAAAAAGAGAGGTAGTAAATGATGTTTGTTACAGATGGAATTTTAGAGAGGAATCATTGACACTGAAAAGTACTAAGGACTAAAATGAAATTGCTCTGAGGTACCACGAGCAGAAGAAGTTGTGTAGGATCAACTTCATTCTCATATAGATTTTTACTTTTGAAAGTGGGCAAAAATGTATCTATGGTATCTACTTGTATTGACAGAGGAATCATTTAGTCCTTTTATTAATCCACAGTACAAAATTACTGTGGAAATTACTGAGTCATAGTAATCACATGATGATGGTTTTCTTGTGTCTACCTAAAGAAGTTTTAAAGAAGTTTTCAGGGGTACTTCTGAGTTGCTACAAGATCATGTTCTAACCTTACCATGAAATCATAATTCCCTTCATACACAATTTAGTTAAAGAGAACTCCTTATTGCCAGAATAATGTACTACATATCCTCTCCTGTGATCTCAATATCTTAGCTGTCACCAGCTTTTACTTCCTGACTTATAACATGAGATTAATTGCCACACTCTCCTTCATGATCAGGTATTGGAAGATACAAAAAGGATTGTAAAATAAATGAAAGTAGACTGTGTTGTGATTACACTTTTACTATACTTATACACTCACTCTGAGAAAAGGAAATTTGTATGCACTCATTCCAAACAGGCTGAATGTATCATAAATGCTACTTCACTTCAGTTCAGTACAAGAGGGCTGGCAGGTTCCTTTTTTTTAAGACAGCAATGTCTCAAAGTGCACAACTCATTGCTAAAACAATTCATAAACCCCCTGCTTTTTAAAATAGACCTGTAGTTTCCATTTTAGTAAGTGGCTAACCTGGCTGCATAATTGTAAGAACTCTGGACAGGTATTTGCACCTGTAACCTTCAGCATATTCCTAATAGGAGTTATTGGCATGTATGGGCACTCATCTGTTTCACACAAGCTTCGGACTTGAATGTTCAGTTACTTTTTGCTCATTTTTGCTGTTGCTGCTTTTTTTCAAAAGAAAACTCACTAATGTCAATCAGTGAATGCAGAAAATGATTATATAACTAAGCAAATACATAGAAAATGCTAAGCACCAGAGAAGAAATGACCCCTCTCTAGTAAACAGAATATGTGGAACTAATATATTTATAATGCTTTAAAACTTGCTGTTTGACCACTATCCTCTCTTCTCCAAGGCTATGAACTTATATTGCAGATCCTGTTATTTTTCAGAGAAATAAAATATTTTATTTAAATTCTTTTGCTAGCTCACACATGTGCATATGTACACACATATACACAGGATATAAAAAACAGTCAAAAGCACTTTTTATCCATAAGAATAAAATGGGATTACATTGTCCACAATTGTTCTGAAAGGGTTTTAGGGTGAGGTAATTCTAAGTCCTGCTTTATAGTTGTATCAAACCTTCGTACAAGCTTGTGGTAAATGTTGAACACCAGCCTCCAGCCACAATTCTCTCAAATCATTGTCAACACAAGATAAGGAAACCTCAGCAATGTTAAATAAGACTGTGAATACTACCCTGTGAAGCAGCTGGAGAGAACAGAATGTGTGTAATGAAAGTCAATCAGTCAGCAAGAAACTGAAAGGAGATTAGGAAAATAACCCTTAATTAACAAAATTTCTTAATAACTTTGAGTATTGGGTTAGTTCTGGTTTTTAGAGCTTATTTACTTTTTAGAGTGAGTGTAAATATGACCTGATAAGGGAAAGTAAAGATTCAGTTTTCTTTTAGCCTTTTGGTCTTCAGTTACATGTTGTTAGTAATATGTTGCCTTCTTCTATTACCTTTATACTCACTTTTGCCATTTTTTTCCATCTACCCTAATCATATGACATTTTTTTTTTGTCTATGAGGAACCCTTGAAGTGTGACCTTAGAATAGTCCCTTGTCTGAGTCACTCACAATCAATATGTGCAAATCTTTGCACTGGCCATTTCTGATCTGACAAAATGATCTTTAATTTTGCATTTAATGAAAAAATGAGGAAAAAAAATAGAAATACACTGGCAACAGACTTTAGACTTTTTTATTACAACAAGAATTATGTCTTTGTCTACCTAGCACTTTTTGAAGTTTGGGATAGAGTACTCCTCATCCATCCACAGACATGTTGAATAACTATGAAAGAAGGACTTTTGCACAAGCAATCCTGTTCTTATTCAAACAATCCAAGAATAACTGAGATAACTGAGGTGCTAATCCATCCAACCATTCCTCTTGTCACTCTCAGAATAGAGCAAACTGTTAAAACACAACTGTCTGCATGTGCGGAAATATTATTTATGTACAATTGAAAAGGGAACCTGCCAGAATTGCAATTGTGTATTGAGTATCTCACCAAACATAATCTTTTCTAGAGCCCCTGTATCATGGACCAATTAAATGCCAAACCTGGACCACTAGGAGAAACCTGAAGCGAGGAACATGTTATATGGTGCAAATAAAAAAACATGTGGTCTTATAAGCATTATTTTAATTATTATTGGTATAAGGATAATAATAATAATTATTAATAGCTTAGAGTCTCCTGACTTCTTGTTAGTAAATTATAGTTCTGTGGATCATGAGAAATAAAATAAGAATAGCTTAATTATTAACTAGATGTCATATGTTGGTAAGCTCAAACCTAGCTCAGATCTAGGTATCCAATGTTTGAAAGGATTCCCATTGATTTTAAGTATGAAAAATAAAATGAAAAAGACTTGACCTTCAATAAATTTATTGGGCAATACAAACGACAAAAACACACACTGACAAGGTGTTCAAGATGGTTCCACTTGTAGTTAATTTCAACCAGGAGATAGTAACTTAGACATGCCTACAGAAAGAGCTGTTGAAGATATTTGAATGTAGAAAATAGAAAGTAAGAAATAACTGAAAGGTTGCTTTGGAATGGATGAAAAGATTCACTATAAAAGATTTATGAAGTAAGTATTGGCAAAGTACTATCAGAAATAATCAATCATCATGTTTAAAAGAAATGTTTTCTACTCTTGGACCTTAGCCAATGACCAGGGCAAGTATAGACTCCTCAGAAGAATGAAACCTGCAAAGGTATTTATTATGCATATTGTTATAAAACGTTCCTTTGTAATGTAACAATTTCCTGAAATACTTCCTCTAATTGCAATTTGTGTTAGAGAAGTTTATCTTATAAAGCCAAAAGATAAGGACTGCTTTGGCTAAATGGAACATTTTATGAATGGTTGAAGTTTTAATCTTATCTCCCTCTTCCAAGTGCTGTTGGAATTCAGCTGTCAAAGGGAGGGGGCCTCGCTTTTGTCCTTCCTTACCTTCCAACTTCAAACTATGCATGAACTCCCCATTTTAACACAATAGTAAAATGATGTTTTCTGCTTAAACAGCTCTTTCATTTTTTCAGGCATCTAATCCCATCAAAATTCACGTGAAGCAAATGCAAACTAACTTTTAGAAGAGAAGTTTAATAAAGGGATGACTATTAGGGAAAGTGCACAGGCAGTTGTCTAGAGTACTGTGTAAAAAGCTCACATTTACGTCTTAATATGAACGCATGTTCATTTACCCCTCACAGTCTATTTGTATTTTCTTGTACCCTGGGTATGTTAGCAGGAAAGCTATCAGGAGAATTCTGCAGTTTGAATACGCTGCTCTGCTCCAGGCTCCTTGACAGGAAGAAAATGATCCCCCCTGGATGATCTTATATTTTGGAGAGAAGAAAGTGACAGTTTATTCAAAGATTATGAAACCCCAGATTCTGTTAATGCAACAGTCACTCATGTAACCTGTATTATTTATATTTGGGTCCAGGAAACATCGCTTTTAGGGCTTCTTTATGGCACTGTAAATCCAGAGCAATGTCAAAAGTTCTTTGAAGTGATTTTTTTCTTCATTTATGCAGCCCTTACACTATAATGAAGTATTAACCATTTAAAAAAATAATGTATTTCTATAATACATTTATACTTACTTTGGGTCTGCTCCTATACACTTTCGAAAGGTGATCTGTATAATGGCATGTATGTATTTGTTGCTCACATATGGTTATAGAGGATGTGCCTGATGGTTTTTATTATGATGGATTCCCTGCCTCAAAATATTTTTTACTAAACGGTAAATCTGTGTTGAATGCCTTGCTAGCAGCAGCAGCAATCACTGTTTTAGCAGAGGATGTTCTGTGCAGACATGGAGGCAATGACTCCTTCCTTGAGGATCCTGGAGAGCACAGGATTTGTACCATGAGAATCAGTCAAGTGAAATGTCCATAGTTTCTTACTGGTTTGATGAAAGATATTTTCTTTAGCTAACTGGCCTGAGTTTTCAGCTTTTCTAAAAATGTCTGTGGACAAAGCTCAGGGAGTTAAAGGTGAGCTAGTGATTGTGGTTCAGGCAGATCTGGTGCAAAGTATTTCCCTGCAGTACTCAAGTCTAAACTGACTTGTGTTATAAAACAAATGTAGAAAATTTCTTTCTGGATAACTGACTTACCTGCCGCAGATTTTAGTTTCCTTGATGCGCTTTCTCAGGAAATACTGAGGATCCAGGTTTACTTTACCATTGTTTCTTAGGTAGTTTCACTTATGTATTTAGTATTATTTATAAAGACATGTGTATGGACAGCTATCCATTACCATTGCTTCCTTCATAATGAATAGGCAGCTCAGAGTATCGGTTACATACATGTCTCCCAAACCATTTTAATTTCTTATTAATTAGGAAAGGACTGTTTACTTGATTGGTAAATATATATTTTGAGTGATTTCAGACAGAGTAGTAATAATATTTATTTATTTAACATTTAATTAGAACTAATGTAAAATTCAGAATCATTTGACTTATCCATTCAATTTAAACACTTCTAAAATCTCAAAATCTCATAAATGTAATTTAAATAATCTCACTCATGGAAGTTAAAAAGTTGTACACTGTGCCTTGTTTATTTGCTTATATTATTTGACTGCTTTAAAACAGTCACCTGATGTTACCTGATGTCAAGGCAAGAGATTCTAAGGGCCAGATTTTTTTTTTCTGGATTGATCAAATAATTTGGCATAGTCTCTACATGACTGATAAGAGAGGGAGAAACGTTTTCTTCCATCTGACTACAATGTGGAGATACATTTATATAAAGCATAAACAAGCAATGCAACATTCTCATTACTTCTTGACATCTCCACCATGGACTTGGAGAGAATCACCTCACAGAGTTTCTCAATCTTTCCTTCTGATGTACCTCTCTACTCCTGAGCATTCTGATTATCTTTCTCTACATTCCCTCCAGTTGGTGATATATGCCTGTCAAATTGCAATTATTCAGACAGATTACACCTGGCCAGTACAGAAATACAAGGAAAATTTCTTAAGAAGGATAATATTTTCTTTATTTCCCATTTGTTCTGTAATCCTTTACAAGCCTTCACATCTTTTTCTGAAGGACTGCTAACATGTAAGATGTTCTTATTCTATACCTTTGAAATAAAATTTTATTGAGTATGTCTTTGTCTCATTTAAATTATAGATTCTTAAAATGGCAAAAGTTAAATCAATCAGCAGAGAATCTTATAGAAACACTTTTATCATGCAAAGGTATGTTCCAACTGACTGTTATGTTTTGGCTGGCCACACAGCACTAGTGAGGATAAAAAGCTTGGATACTGACCTTATCTTCAGTCACAAATACAAAAGATAATTCATACTATTGGTTGAGGTTCATAGGCTTCATCTCCTACATTTTCTTGATACTGAGCTTTTACATATGTGAAGAAATGCAGACATATAAGTTTATAAACAGTTCAAAGTACAATCTACCTCATCCTAATATAGACATTCAAAACAGGACAGATGAATCATGTTCAAATATTGTCTATCTCTTTCTACTAGCCTCAAAGGTCTCTCAGTGGGACCCACTCTGATGTAGATGTTTCCCTTGCAGATAACTGAGGTTAAGAATATAGAAACATAAGAGCATAAGAACTGGGTCAGACTATAGGATCATCTAGGTTGGTACTGCATTTCCAACTGTGATCTGCAGAATAGGTGAGAGGAATATAAAGATGTGAGTAAAAATCAAATATGTTCTGACACTAGCATACATTTTTTCTTTCTCTCTTTCCACTATAGTATATGTGAAAAATTTAAGGATAATATAAATGTAAAGAGATATTTCCAGTAAATATTTTTCTAGTATTCATTTGACTGTACCTTTTCTTGAGTTCATGAGTAGTATCTTGTATTTCAAGTCCTTGATACTTTTTTTCTGCAGTGTATTTATCTAAAAATACGCTGTCCAGGTGTAAAAATACAAGTCCAGGTAAAGATTTGGCAGTGCAGGGGGAGATAAAACCTCCTATGACAGTGACCATTACACATACACTGTATTATATTAAATGTAAAGGTCTTTACTTTTATATTTGTTGTGTGTTTTAAATAAAGTACACATTCCAAATTTAGAATTTTTTTCTTACAGAAAAAGAATATAAAAAATGTCATTTCATTTTTCATCTTAAAAATATATGACCCTAAGTCAAAATAAAGAGAAAATACAACTCATTACAGAGGACAAGATCTACATGCTCTTGGAGTCAATTAAAATGGATTTAGCTTTGGGAAAGAAAATCACTCACTTGTCTAATGTACCAAATAAACTTTGCAGATGGTCCTAACTTCGGGAGATGCATCTAAACAAATAAAGCATGACTCACATTTCCTTATTTTATTAAATTTATTTCTTCAAAGATTACAAATGAATACCTGATATAGTTAGAAAAACATATTTTATAGACTCTTACTTTAACTTCCAACTGCTTTTTTTTAAAAAAAAAAGAAAACCTATAATAAGATTTGTTTATATACTTAGAACTTTTTTTGAACAATTTTAAGGTAGTTTATACATTTTGTAATCATTTATTTTTCAGTGCCAGAATATTATGATTTTTGGGATGCTAATGTTTATATTTTTGCTTTTTTAATATTCAATGGTGGAATATTTTAAAAATACTTAAACTAATTTAACAATTTCTCTATCATTTTTGTTATTTGTTAAATTACTTTAAGATCTATATAAGACTCTATACAGGTAGGAAAAGGGACAAAGTATTACAATGATACCAAGGCAGTACTAACTTGTTGCTTCTGTACTATTTTATTAAAAAAATATAATCAGTTGCTAACAGAGCAGCCTATCAACGGTTTTACGTAAAGTATCTGTTTAAGATAAGAAGGTAAGTTTTTTTTTTTCCCCCCATATTGTGAATATGGAATTTCCATATGCTTCCAGAAGGGTAGACATCTCTTCCTACATGCTTAATGAATCTCCTGAAGACACTTACTTCTCTTCATTGTGTATGTCCAGTTTGGATCTCTAAGTTTGTGGAAGCTGAAGCTAGACAAAAATAAACTGTACTTACAGTATTTAGAATAAAAATCCAAAAGGTAATTAAGAAACAGAGATATGATTCAATTTCATTTCCATTCTTTCATTCTTCAGAAAAAAAGGCAAAATATGAATAAACTAAAGTGTAAAAACATTACAAACTATTGACTCCTGCTGCTGCTGCCACTTGCTATAGATCCAGAACATAGTGTGTCCATGAACTTGTTTCTGTTTATCTCTTCTTACTATGTACTGCAGAATTTTCTAAAATAATTTTTTTTAAAGTCAATCCAAGTATCCTCTAAAAATCCATAAATTTCAATGTTATTCTGTTTTATTCTACCTTAGCATCCTCACAAATGATCAATACAAATTACTTTCTGCAACAGAAATTTCTTACTCTAAAGGAGGGTTTATGGACATAGGATTATAACATTTCAGTTAAACTGAATACAGGCCATAAATTAGATATGATATTTTAATCTTGTAATCCCAGGAGATTCCTGTGAAAGTCTAACTGGTGACTGCAGAGGTAAAGAGTTTCTATTGCTGGAGGAGTGATTTGCTGTATATTCAGAGTGCATTTCTTTGAAATAAATGGGAAATCTCCTATTGATTACATTAGGAACTTGAACATGGAATTTTGATTAAAGCATAATCCCAAAAAAGTTTTTCTACATGTGGTTAGCATCAGTGATAAAAGTGACAATATTACTGATCATGTTATGATTCTCTGTTGCCAAAACAAGGAAGTAACCAAAAGAAAAATTAAAAGATATTTAATTGCAGCATTTTTCCATCACTTCAGCAGAAGCCATCCCAAGTGTTGATTTTAACATATTTTTTTTTTCTCCTCAAGACTGATTTAGTAAGGAAATTTTATCTCCCTTTCACAGGTCAAGAAATGAGTTAAAGATCTGAGAGTGAATTGTCTACAAATATAAAGCATATTTTTTGGACATGTTCATATAAGATGGATAAGCTATCCAAAGCCATAAAGAAGACATCAGACATGAAAATAACATGGAGGAAATACCTTAGATGTAAAATGCCTGCTATAAAATACTGGAGGGTTTAAGTAAATGTGGGACTAGTAACAGGATGTTGTTTATGTAAATGAAGTGGGATATGAATGTCTAAGGAAATACAGATAAGAGGAATTAACTCTTTACATACCTTTCAAAGATGTGACTCATAAAGGATATAAACATAAGCTCATGAAAAAGGATTTTAAAAAGTTATTAAAAATATGAGAATATTCCCCTGCTATGAACAAATAACACTTATAAAGCATTAGATAAAGCATTAGAGAGGATTATGAGATACATAGAACATTTCTTTGACCTAATACAAGTATTTGTGTTTGTATGTGTACCTAACACGCGTGCTATAGGACGACTGATCATAGTAACTGCTTTTAGGATGGTTCCTAAATGTTGGTTAGGTTTGTTCTGAAAATAATGTCAAAGCAACTTGATATCCTTTCTCAGTAACTGTATTCATAGACAAATCTAGTCTAGTTTTAAGCAAAGTTTTAAGCAAAGTCATATTCTGATTTAAGATGGAATAGAAGGGGATTAAAAGTAGAACTTTATAAAGGATAAGCAAAGACTA
The DNA here is from genome assembly GCA_034781795.1 of Crypturellus tataupa. Taxonomy (NCBI): domain Eukaryota; kingdom Metazoa; phylum Chordata; class Aves; order Tinamiformes; family Tinamidae; genus Crypturellus; species Crypturellus tataupa. The sequence goes on along the minus strand of JAWLRI010000360.1, from coordinate 71,195 downwards.
CAAAGAGCCATGAAAGAGTAAGAATTATTAGAATCAAAAGTATTTGTTACAGAAGTGGTTCAGGATATGGCACAAGGATCAATCTTGTTTTATGGTATCATGGTTTTATGTGCAAGAAATATATGTGTATTTACATTTTTTTCAGGAGAATGCAAATTATTAATCATACATTAAAGGACCAGATTATTGTACCTATAGAGGTAGATAATTCTGTGAGTTAGTGTAAAAGAAAAGAGATAACACTTCAGTGATATAAACCATGAAGTCATTTAATGTGGCAGTCCCTGAAGTGTTATATGGTTTGAGGATAATCATGTGTATCAGTGTCCTTGCAGTCATTAAAAGGGTTACTAACATTCTAAAATATGTCAGAATCTTCAGTAGAAGGGAAAAAGTATTATTTTACAAAATATTCATGATACTTTATTATGTTTTGTTTATCCATGTCTGACAGTAAGAATTTAGAATGAAATAACTGTAAGGATATCTTCAGATATTCAGACATTACAGGCATAAAGAAAGCACTCCATCACTCCTTATATACACTGAGTTGTGATAAACTGTAAGTACATTTGTTATTTTAATTTAATTTTATTTTTAATGCGTATCATATATATCTGTGAACACGTTTCCTATGGATCCTAATAGGAACTTAAGCACAGCGACCAGATTCATGATGGTGAATGCATGATTTCTCAGTTCTACCCTTAAGGCAGAAATGCTTTGCCAAGTCAGGAAAAAAAAAAGAAAGAGAGATGAAAGGGAGCACCAAGGCACTGAACACAGAGGGCAGGCAATAGATGAACAGAGAGCCACTGCCCAATATGCTGTACAGCTGGGATGAGAGGGGATGAGAGGAAAATTGTACGCTTATGTGGACTTTTTTGAACTTCATCTCTGCAAAGAAATGGACTCATTCTTTGGGACACTTTGATTCTTCACAGAGATGAAGCACTTTTTGCAAGGAACATAGTAAGACAGAGCAATGCCTTTGGTCTATTTTAAACTATTCTGTTTATGTGAGTAATCAGAACATTACTGTATACAATATGTACAAAAAATAAGGGAAAAAAATCTGAAAGCCTGAAATCATTAGAAGGTTAGTGAGAAGAAAGAAATGTGCAATCATTTTCATTGGCATCTTTTACTATATAGCCAGGAGACAGTGCTGCCAGTCTTTTGTAGGAAAACTATTCTTTTTTTCTATGAGAGTATAGGTTGCAATGTTGCCTCTAGAGATCTTAAATTATTATTTTTAATTCAGTTTTCATTTGTCAGGTATATAGGTGCCAAGAGGCAGATACAATTCTTTGGAATATCATAGGTAGATACTTCAGGAGGAAAAGGGTTTTTAAAAGGGCATTCATTTTAATGGCTGTGGTTAAACAAGATAGCTAATAGCATAGGCAGATATTACATTCTATGTGATTCCTTTATAACTTTTATTCTTTGTAAAGAGGCAGTCATTTGAAATACTGAGTTTTTAAACTATTGGAAACTCCTTTTTCCATTTACAGTGAAAACAATTGTCAAAGTCCACATTCTGATGATTAAATGTAAATGTTACTCAGTGTATGCCAACAGTGGCTCATCCAGTATCTTCCTGGAAACACAGTATTAGTTTTTAGTGAAGTAAAGTAGGACAGTGTTTGAAAGTCATAGAGCTTATTTACTAAGGTAGATTCCTACTCTATTACATCCTTCTTAGGCGATTCCAAATTTTAATTTTTTCATATTATTCATGAAATTCACTTTTATATATATAAAAAAAGTTTTGCTAGATTCATGTCATTCATCAGTTGTAAAAATAAATAGATAAAGTCTATATCTCTAGCCTACGGATAGATTGTAGGATGATTACATTAGTTATCATGAGTAGTCTTGGGTTTAAACTGCATGCCAACAAATGTTAATAGAAATACTACTACCGTAAAATATACCTAGATTGATTACATTTGGATCTTTACATTTTACTTGGACCTAACACACATAAGAACCAATACTATATTTTCTAAAGCTATTGATATGTTTGTATAAAATGTAGTTTTTAACTTTACTTCTCTGGTAACAAATTAAAGCTTGCTGCCTATCCTAAAGATTTTGAAAAGAAAAGAAGAAGTTTTTTTTTTTTTTTTTTTTTTTTTTTTTTTTTTAATCTTCGGTATTCCTGAAATGAAAACCTTGAAAAATGCTCAGGATTTGCAGCTGCTACTGGCATCAGTTCAGTAGAATTATTTCTATTTATTTATTTATTACTTATTCCACATATACCAATTGCAAATACTAGGACTGCAAAATCAGGAACTCTTAATAACAGTTAACAGATAACTTTTTATCATCATGAAAATATATAATCAAGAATATATGGATGAAAACCACATACAATGCAAGAAGGTATCACTTGTGATGTTATAATATATAGTGTGGAAAAAAACACTGTCTTCTACTCAGCCCTCTTCCCTCCCAATCTAATACATATTCTACATCACACAACACAATAGCAATTTGGACAAAACAGACCTATCAGCTATACAGAGGTATGATAAGGGATTGATTGATGTTCTCTTATTTCTTCATTTACCTTCCTTTCTCTCTTCAGTATAAGTAGTGCCATCCAAGAAAGTGAGACCATATACTCCAGGGTTTTTCAATCAATCTCGCCTTTCTTCAACCTCATTAAATCATTCAGTTCACTGCTGTGAAAATGATTTGAATGTCTCTATTTGTTAAAATCTATGATGTCCTGACTGTGTATGGAAACACAGTTTCATTTTATTACTAACGGGTAGGTCCTGTAGAATTTGTTAATTTAAAACAAATCAGGTGTGAAGGTTATTTATTATTTGGCAGATTGAACACATTTTGACAGTGTATTTGGCTCCTCAGAAAGCCTTATTTTACAACAAAATTATTCACACCAAAATGCTTCTGGATAATTGTTTTTTTTTTCTTAAAAATGATATATTGTTATTCTCACAAACAGCTTCTTTGTTTAAAAACAATTGAAATTATTTCTGTTACACATCCATCTGAAAGATTTTTTAAAGGAAGGAGATGACAGACAACTTTTAACAACCTAATCAGAGACCATGTTACCCACTAACATTTGTGTCTTCATCCAAATCACTCTATGTTTATGTGCTCATCTTTCTTTTGCTATCAACCAAACAGGGCTATGTCAAGCCAACAGAAGTATTTATCATATTTAGCATTATAAATATTTAACATATTTAGCATCAGTCAAGTGATAGACATCTTTGATTAAAAATAGGAAGAGGAAGGTCATTATTAACATCTTGCAACTACTACTTTTCACCCCTCTCTAATTCTTACCACCACTAATACTGTAAGTTATAGGAAAAGTCTGTACAAAGCAAGAAATTCAGGCACAGGAGGGGTTCGTTTAGGCCCTCCTCAAAAGGCTTAAATGTTTAACTCCTTATATTCCAAGTCTCAAAACTGACAGAAAAGTTATTCAGTAAATGCAGATGTTGACCCAGAAGCACTAGAGTATTGGAAAGAACCTTTGCATAAAAACTAGTTTTCAAATTTTTAGGATAATCTTTCAGAGCAGAGTGGGCTGTAAGAAATGAGGCAAGATATGGTAATACTTAAATGGTGAGATTGAGTACTAAATTAACAATAATTTTAGAGCTTTTTATTGTTATTATTATTTGTACAGATTCTACTAGAACCTGTAGGCACCATTGAAATAGAATAAGGTGTTAATAAAAACAGAAGGAGATATTTTCATCCTGAGAAGGTAAACAGGAAGAATTCCTGTCATTGAATTAGGCTGATCTAAGGACACCTTATGAGGGGAAGGAAACAGCGGGGTTGGGAAGTTTCAGTGGATAATGGGGATTTATATTAATTGCTCAATGGTGGGATGAATTCATAATTAAAAACAGAGGAAATAAAGCAAGCTTCATGAAAATAAAAAATAAAAAACACAAAATAAAATGAAATATTCTTGTAGTTTTGTGAACATGCTCACATCATAATTGATGTCTCTTGACTACACATAAGACACAATAGTTGACCTGTAACATTAACAAAAAGATGACGTTTATAAAAATAAAACCATTTGACATTCTGTGACATCCTAAAGGATAACAACTTTATCATTAATATCCAAGAGGGATTTTCCACTTTTCGGAGGTCTAAACTCAAGTGCATCATTGGCCAGCAATTTGGGAAGATATCCAAAATTGAAATATTAATCATTTTTCTGCCATAGAAAGCCTTTAAGAAACATCTTCAGCAGCCCCACAATATATGAGGCAGTGAAAGATGGTTGCATGAAATATAAATCTTCAGGTCTACTGGTAACATGAAGTTTACAATTATACACATCTGTTTATATAACTTTACAAACTTTCTGATAAAGCTATTGTAAATGGATTAGTGATTCGGTCCTGACCTAGTTATTGCTGCAATAATCAGCTTGAATGATTGTATACAGACTGTGCTTTTTCTCTGCCAGTTTTAACACCTTATGAAAAGTGCAAATCCAAGAATAACAGAGCCAAAAGATAGAAAAGATCTAGTTCATCTAGCCATCATACATCTAGCTAAATTTGCTAAGTCAACAAGTGCATGGGTGCTTTACACCTATACCTTAAGAAAGACTGTGCATGGATACTGCTTCTGGATTTGGAGAGACCTCATCCTGCCCAGGAGCTGTTAGGAGACTGGAATACCAGCTATACTCTCTTATGCACAAAGGGACAACTTTAGGGTTGTCAGAGTCCTGTGTCACAGGGGATTTGCAATTGCACTCCCAAATACTACAGCGATCTGCCCAATGTGGAGTCTGTGCCTCATATGCATTTGACCTACACCTTAGGTTAATTTTTCTTTCAATTGCTATTCAGTCTATCTCCACTTTATTACAAAGTAGCAAAGTAGTTTCAAAATAATTTAAACAAATCAACTTGATTACTGGTTTAGAAATTATGTAAACCAGCAATGGTTTGTATGTGTACACTCATAGCCACTACCAAAAGCCTGCTGAGATTGACTGTTACCATTTCAAATGAGGCCTCTGTCTTTGATAAAAACAGTATTATTCATCAGTAATAGCTATCATGGAAGAAACATGACAAGACACATCCTTAATTAATAATTAAAAATATTCACATAATGGCTGAGTAATAATGATGCAGAAAGCAGCTTTTATAGACAGGTAGTCAGGGCTTTCTTGGGTTTCTAAAGCTTATTGTTACATGATATCTTGTGCAGTATCTAATTGTTCCAGCCAGCTGTGAAAGACACAAAAAAAAATATTGACTTGAGCACTGTGATTTCTGGATTAAAGATTGGTGTCATATTGTATCAGCTGAAGTCAATGAAGAGAGGGAATAATGTTCACTTTGGAAGAACTATTAAAGATGGTATTTCTTACATGAAATATTTAAGAAAGCTCAAAGAGAACATGGTTCCTAATGGGATTCTTCAACAAGGAAAAAAGAGCCTCACGATTTTTCTTTTGCTAACAGAGTGGAGGGATGCACATCTGGGCAGTAAGAATATTTTAAAACATAATCTTATGAAAACAGAACAAGAGGGAATATATTTTAATTTAAAATTGGAAGAAAATACATCAGAAATATGTAAAGAGAACAGAAAAAACTGAAGAGTGGAAAAATATTTCTTTTAATCAACAGACTTATCTGCTTTTAGGGAAAGAAACTGGCCTATAACATGTTCTAAAACTAAAGGTGTAGTGGGGCTCACGTACTTTCCTCTGTGCAATAGAGTGCACAGGAATTTATTGTTAATCTAGGCAAAAGCAGGTTTTCTTTCCTGGGGAAAAATATCACACCACCTGAAAGAGGTGGTGCAATGTTGTTGTTCCTGTTATTGTTGTAAGGGCTAAAATAAGGATAAATCTGTAAAAATACTCAATACAAATGTTTTGTGTAAAATAATCTTTATTTCTTACTTCTATAATAAACCTTATCTAGATATGATCTTGTCAGTAGAAAAGAGAATTTAGATACTATACATTATTATATTTTGTTCTAATTGTGGAGGGGACGGAGTATTGCATTATCAAAATACTGTAACTAATTTGCTGGAGGTGCAGCTAACAGTTGCAGATCCCTAGGCATCTCCCTTTTCCCAGAGGAGAATAGCAATCTTTTTTTGTCCAAGACTGAAGAGCACAGGCACAGATAAATCATTAAGCCAATATTTTAAGTCTTAAGCTTTTTATTCTTGTTGAAATAACTAAATAAACATCAGATTTTCAGAGCTGTTTTGCGCTCTTGGTTTCCCATTGAGAGGCTTCAGATCAGATATTCAGAGCTCCCAACCTGCTGAGTTCTTTTTAAAATGAGTTTCTACTATATGGAAACTAAATTATTTTGGAAAGCTTCTCCTAGCTCTTGCTGCTTTATAATGCTATAGGGCTTATTGCCTTTTCACAGTGTAATAAACTTTATTTCTTACTTTTATAAGAAACCTGATTTTGACATCATCTTCTCAGCAGAGGAAAGAATTAGGATTCTGTGTATTATTATGATTTTAGGTAATTATTATTATAATTATATTTGAAGTTATTGTAATTTCAGCTATTACTATTATTTGTAACACAGCAATGAAATCATTTTCAAGCAGAAGAGAAGTTTTCCTGATCTTGCTGTGACTGCTGCAGCTCTTTCCATCCCTTAAAGAGGCCAAGCCATCTCTCTAGGAATACATACACAGAGTCTTACTCTTCTGCTGTCTACTACAACTCCAGATTTTGCTGATATCAAGAATTAAGCTTTATGAAAGATACTTGTCCCTGTTTTGAAACCAACAAAATGTAATATTGTTTATAATGCTGAGAGGTTTTCAGATGTTTCTGAATGGGACCAATACTAACAGATTCAGCTCAGACAAGGCTTCTTGCAATGCAAGAAAAATCTATTTTTTTCTTGCGAAAGGAGTTCCTGACATGAAAAGTGAAAGTGATCCATGAAAGAGCTAAGTCCATGGTGAGGAAAGCTGACAGAGATTGGAATGGGAAGGAGAGGAGGAGGTCAGTAGGATTTCAAGTAACTGTGAGAGATTTCAGGGAACACATAAGTGGGTGCAGACTTTTATCCCAGCCAAACTCCTTCTCCCCTCATCTTCTTCCTCAGATTCTCTTTCCCTTCTCCCCACTTAGATCCACTCTACTTCTGGGGTTTTATGCACTCACCCTGGGAAAAGAGTTTGCCTCCTCAATCCTCCCACAAGTCCTACATCCCTAGGCATACCCAAGTGGAGGGAAAAGCAGAAGGAGAAAAGGAAAGTGGCCAAGGCTGATGACCTAACCCATGGGTCCATGGGGTTAGCAGGTCCAACACCCAAGGGTTTTTCCTGTCCTCCACTGGTAATATTGGAGGATAGGAGTGGGGATGGGGCTATTGATAACTACCACCAAAGAAAAGGTTAATTTAATGTGGCAGACACAACTTGTCCACTATATCTCTCTACTACCTTTCACACACATTTCCATAGCCATAACTCTGGATTAATCTTACATCTATGGGCATAAGAAGGGCTGAGACTGTACCTCAGCAAAACTATCCTAGGTAGATGCTAATTCTATCTATTCAATAAACTGACTCTGAAAGTTGCCAATACCTTTGCACAGATATGCAAACCTCAGGACATCCTGAACAGGAAAGAAGTCTCTGTTCCTTCTAGTGGGCAGAAAGCAGAGGCCAGGCACAGAGAGGAATGAGTTTATGCATACTTCTTAGTATCTATAGTCAGAGGAATATTCTTGCTTGGAATGTTTTCTGTTTTTATGAGTCCTTAAGGTTGGAAGGGTCCTTCGGAGATTATCTATTCCAATCCCCCTGTACACGCAGGGCCACCTAGAGCATGTTACACAGGACTGCGTCCAAGAGGGTTTTGATGATATCCAGAGAAGGAGACTCCACAACCTCTCTTGACAACGTGTTCCAGTGCTCTGTCACTCTCACTGTTAAGAATTTTTTCCTTAAGTTGCTGTGGAACTTTTGGTGCTTCAGTCTGTGGCCATTTCCTTTAGTTCTATCAGTGGCCACCACTGAAAAGAGGCCGGCCCCATCTTCCTCACTCCCTCTCTTGAGGTATTTATATACGCTAATTAGATCCCCTCTCAGCCTTCTCTTCTTCAGGCTGAACAGGCCCAGGTGTTCCAAGCCCCTGGTCATCTCAGTGTTATCCTTTCTCACCAGTGTCATCCTTTCTTATAACTGCACTCAGGAAAAAGTAAGGAAATTATTTTGTTCTCACCTGAGCTGATTCCAAATCAAAAGAAACATGGATATAAAAGAAGATAAACATGAAATATTTGTGTAATAAACCTTGCTTTTCATCCAGCTTTTCATATACAGTTGTGAAAATGCTGCAATTTGAAAGCAGTGGTAGTGGTGGCAGCGAATTGAGTTCCCAAATACTATGATCAACTATAAGCTCGACTCTGGCAGTATCGGATTCACGAACAGTCAACTGTAGGTCCGATCACCTCCCCCAAACAAGTAGTCAAGTTCACAGCAGGATTTATTCAAACGCAACATTTCCAAAGCAGGTTTTGGATGTCAGTATAGGAAATTCTCTACTACAGCGTGGCGTTTTTAGCTAGCTCTAATGTACAAATGTGCAATCATCACTCACCCCGGAAGATGGGAGAGGGCTCTCAGTCTCGAGTCTCCTCAGGCAACGTTCCGACCCGAGGGGAAGAAAGAGGAGGGGATCAGCATGTCGACTGATCCAGAAGTTACGATGGAGTTTTCCCTCTTCCTTCTTCTACTACCCCTCTGCGGCTTCTTCTGCTGCTTCCTTCTTTTTCTGCTTTTCTGTCCCTCTTACTAGTTTACCTTTTATATATTGTCTTGTACATTCATGTGGAGCTTGAGTGACTCTAGTCATATTTGCTTCCATTATTCATTTATAAAAGTCTCCCAAGTTAATCCAACTCAGTCGAATGGGGTTGTGTATTGGTATTATGATGAGATTAGAAGTTTGAGCAAAGCTTATCAGAAGGGACTGATCTGCCACCATTGTTGTCCCAGCACCATTGCACTATGTGGCTTATCAGCTGTGGGTACCGCCAGGCTATCACCTCTACAGGGAGTACAACAGAGTTTGGCCGCAGTGTCTTCACTCCGCTCCACCCTCCATTCACTCGTGTCTGCACGGCACCATCGGATTATCCCCTCTTTAGGGAAACCAGCAAAGTTTGACTGTGGTGTCTCTGTTCTGCTCCACTCTTCGTTTGCTCTTACCAATGTGTGCTAGGAGGGCAGACTGTGTTGCCAAGGGAATCGTGGAGAGGTAGATTCCACACATACCAGCCATCCTGGATGTGTATCACCCCAAGCAAGCTTCTGTAAGGACAAAACTTCTGTTAGGCCCTAGCTTTTCTCTAAATTTCCCCTTTTCCAGGCCATTCTTCCACAACAGTATTATGTTTTACTGTACTGATTAGCAAAACTGTTCAATTTCCTTAAAAAATCTTATATTTTCTTTTTCTTTCTTGGCAAGTTTTTATGAAGTTTATGTTAATAATGAATTATGGTTAGGTATATATTACAGCATATAAATTATTAGCAGCAGCTCCTGTCTTTCTGCTTTGTGCAAAAAATCACAAAAAGGATACTAAAAATATTACTTTTATGTTTTTAAGTTATATATCATATTTCAATTTAAAGTGCACAGCACGGTAAATTCTTTTACGTCTCAAATAGAGAAGTGCAATTTAAAATCATGCAAGGACAAATAGCTGGACCAAAAATTCCACTCTGTTTCAGAATTACTCTGAAGTCAGGGCCAAAAATTATGTATAATTATACATAACTACAAAAGGTTTTCACCATCTGCTGGGTGCCACATTATTTGCTGCTTCATTAATAATATGGCACATTATACCTTGAGAGATAGTGCAAACTATAATTATAGGTTATTTTGAGGCTTTCATTACAATCTCCTGTTTTTATGTGCACATGAATTTCTGAACAATCCTTCTTTGGGGGTAAAAATTTCCAAGTTTGGTCTCGCCTAAATGTTTGGTTTTGTTTGCCTTCTGAGGTATGAAACTTCTGAGGTAAGTAACTCCAGGTGTTTTGGAGAGAAGAATAGATGTACCTCTTCCACATATCTGTAATTTTTTTTCTTAATAAATAGGTAAGGAGGAAAAAGATACTCTTTCAGGCCTTGCGGTTTGGAGGTAAAATCTTTAAAAAATGAGAATGCTTAAAACAATTGTAATGTGCGCAGGGATTGTTGAGGTGCTCAGTAGCCTGCCTAGGTGGCATCACAGGCCGTAGGCCTCCTGGTGATGAGAGAGAAGTGGGTTAACCCTATTCATAGCAGCAGTCCATTCACAGTGGTTACATATCTGTGGATTCATTTTTGATGTAGAGTGGCCCCATCCACAGTGGTTGTGCCCAAGTTGTTCCTCAGGACCAGCCTCTGGTCTATGCATTTGAGGCATGGGCTGGAGTCTGTCTTTCTCTGAGAACAACACTCAGGCTGTGTTTCAGAGGAAAACATGTAATAGAGCTCATTGGAGCAGTAGATGAGAAATAGCTGGAGTTCACACCATTCGGACTCCTCTCTTGCAGCGTGAGTGGCAGTGTGTCCCCCTCAGTGGGGGATGGGGGGCGGGGGAGGGCGGAACTCCTGTGGTATCAGGACCAAGAGCATGGTCCTTGCTAGAGCATGTTGCACAGGGTCACATCCAGGTGGGTTTGGAAGATCTCCAGAGAAGTAGACTTCACAACCTCTCTGGGCAGCCTGTTCCAGGGCTCTGTCACCCTCACAGGAAAGTTCTTCCTCACATGGAGATGGAACTTCCTGCATTTCACCTTGTACACATTACCTCTTGTCCTATCACTGACCACCAATGAGAAGAATTTGACTCCATTCTCCCTACATTTCCCTCAGGTACTTATACATACTGATCTCCTCTCAATCTTCTCTTCTCTAGGCTAAACACACCCAGCTCACTTAATCTTTCCTCATAAGATAGATGCTCCATCCCCCTATTCATCTTTGTCCTGTATATCACTTTCATATCATGTTCTGCAATATATAGAAAAACATGCTAAGCCTGCTCCTGGTTGCACATTGAGAAAATATGTCTCTGATTTTATGATTATATGCCAGAGATTGGATCAGTTATAGTATACATAGTCTCTGGCATGATTCTGCTCACCATTTAAGAGCTTCCACTAATGAAAATGGGTCTCTTACTCCTTTGCAGGGTTATCTGAACTCGCATATGGTTGGCTGCAGAAGTACCCATGCCTTTTAAAACCAAAGCTGTTATGGAAAGGATGAACTTACAGCATATAAGTGGCTCTCTGGAAAGACTCACGGACTCAAAATTGTTATTTTCTTGACTGCTCTAAAAGAAAAGGAGGTTTCCTTATATCTTGCACAGAGGTCTGCAGAGACAAATATAGAAGAGGTTTTCACCTAACATGGCCTGAAAGTCTAAAATAAGGTTTGTGGGTTTAGTGCTTTGGGTGAAACCAAATACAAACCTAAGAAGTGCATGGAAACCTAGGTAGTTATTTTTGTATTTTAGAGTTGTTTTTATAGTTGACTACATTGTTCTGTCTGTACGAAGTGATTAAATACGTGGATAGATAATCTTTATTCTCAAAGAGGTCAGTCTGTAAGACACGTTATGTGCTGTTTCTGTGAGGCTCTGTGAAGGACACAGGCAGATGCTTTGAGTTCCGTAAGTTCAGAGAATTTTCTTGAAGAACGAAGAATAATCTGAGTGACTTCTCTTGGCACTGCCTATCTTCTGTGGAGTTTATTTTTGTTTGTTTGTTTGTTTGCTTTTTTTCACAAGCAAACTGGGTTAGTCTTGGGTCCCCACTGCCTTTCAGAGTTATTGTGGGGAGTTTTTTGAGAACTCTAGCTGACCGCAGAGCACAGAAGTGGAGAGATTCCTATTGTATCACAACTAGTCTTCAGATCATAAGGCAGAAGAGAGCAAACAAGTGGTCAGTCATAAATACTGATAAAGCCTTTTTGGACCTTACAGGAATAAAATGAGTCTCTACTCACTAATGTGTTTCTTGACTTGATGTCTTGGGAAAATGCCTTATGTCCCACACCTCTCTTGCCCTTGAAGAAATCTACGCTGAGTCTCATTTTCTGTGCTGTGCCGTACTTGTTTTTGCTGGCATGGAACTATATTCCCACACATATCTGTAGTTACCCTCCATGGAAACTGTATTTATGCCGTAATGCATGCTAGGACAGCTAACTGAAGGACCTCCAGAAACTTGCCAAAGTACTATAACTGCAGAGACAAATGAAAAAGCTTTTATGTAGCCCAAATCCATCAGCATGATACTTTGTCCCACAAAGGGCCCCAGGTTCTGCAGAAGCAGTATGAGGAAGAAGCGTATCCAATATTTAAGGCTTGACTTATGACTGAAGTAGCCCTACCTTGTCCCATAATGAAGGCAGGAAACATTTTTATTCACATTTGAGGAATATCTGAATACTGGCAGGTATCACTTGGTGTAGATGTATAGGTCAAGGTGAATCCTGGAAGGGTCCTACCAGGAAGCTACTAGGAGTTGTGAGTTTGGTACTATTTATGAGCAAATCTTATTCTGGACCATGCAGAAATGTTTAGGGGGATTCTGGAGATATATAAGAACCTGTTCTGTACATACAGATAAAATATTATGGCCTGGAGCACTCTCACTTGGGTGGAAATTAGGGGACATTTATCATATTAGCATAGACTCATTTTATCTCCTTAGGTTTCTATAATTTTCATAACAAAATTCACTTATCATTTTAAGAATTATTTGCCCTTTAAAAATATTATAGGAAGACATATAAAGAGTGGTCTTCTCAATGTAGTTTGATGATTCAGATAAATATATTATCAGATTTTATTTTTAAAGTTTGTCATGTACATACAAGAATAGAAAGGCTATTAATAAGTCTTCCGATATAATAGGTAAATATTTATAAATAAAACATGAATCATTTACCTGATAAATGCTCTGTCAGAGTTGTTCTGGTCTTTTATGCACTGTAAATATGCATTCAGGTGGATCTTGTTATTTTTAATTGTGCATTGTGAATATTTCTACTTTTAAAGATTGCTTAATAACAGCTAGATACTCCAAAGCTATGGCAGATGAAGTTCAGAAGAACACTGACCTAATGCTGACCTCATCTTCTACCTGAAAGCAACAGCTTCTGAAGATGTTGAAAACTAGTTCATTATTCATTTCTTCACAGCCTCATGTCTTGTTTCAATTTAAGTTGTCATGTTGGTTCTGCATGGTGATATATTCCTTTTCATGGGAGACAAAGAGGCTGAGCTAAATCCATTTCATAAAGGTCATCCACAGGTTGAACCTTGATCTCAGTAGTAAGATGCAAGTATTTTATTCACTGTGTCAGATGATTGTCCTTCTCACTTACAGTGGTAGGACTTTTTTTTTAACTAAACTCAAGTGCTCTTGTATGTGATAGCCCATAATAGCACATCATTGGTGTTAGGACTTTATTAAACCAGAAGCCGGAGTTGATGCTAGAACTTTACCACTGAAAGCATATTAAGGGAGAAGGAGCTAACACTGTTAAAAATATATTTTTTTAAAATATAGAATGTAATTAATTGCATGTCATAAAAAATACTAGTTTAAATATCCTGATATTTAAGTTTTTAAGATCTCTTTTTTTTTCTTTTCCTTTTTTTTTTTTCTTTTTACTATTATTTTTTTCAGATTACCAAGGATTATACTTCATTTTAGAAGTGGACAAATTCTCTCTGGAGATGATGTCACCCAATGGATGCAACTCTTTCCTTTTCACACCGGTAGTTCTGGACATGGTCACTGTTGTCCCTTTTCAGTTAGGTAATTTTTTATGATCAACTTTGCAGGGCTGTTGCATCATTTCCCAGGCTGTTCTACTGTACTCCGAGTTGTTACCAGATTCTTTTGTGCAAAAATGGGAATGATATTCTTGGTAAATCCAAGTCCATTCTGCAATCCTGCTGCCTCACATTACTTTCAGAAGATTTTAGAAGGTTTTCCATTTTTTCACATATTTGGTCTTCATATTTTAGTTTATTTTAGTGCTAGAGTGATAGGAGGCAAGTTACTATTTTCTTCCAATTTTTGACAATTATGGTTGACAAGCTACTACAACATTCTGGTGTCTATCAAAAATACTACTTACCTTTCAAAGCAAGAGAAAATTAATAACATATAGAGCATATTAAAGAATTCCGAAAAAAAGAAATATGGGGGGAGAAATGTGTTGGCTTTAAAACTATATAAACTAAATATAGCTTAATTTTCCAATATTATTTTAAATTTCCATAGCCTTGAAATCTATTGCAGGAATGAAAGCAATAATGTAATTGTACCATAATTTAGATCAATCCCCTATTCTAATGCAAGGCTACCTTGCACTATTTTAAAGAGAAAACTTGTTTATCCTAGTAGTAGAGTAGTATATTTTACTGGATAAAATTTTACTGACACATAAAACAACAGAGAGAAAAACAGTTTTATCTTTTCAGATTCTTCTTCATAATGATATATGCCAGATTTGAGAGTTCTAAATTCCTGTATGAACAAAAGATGACAGTTCCAGTCTATCAATGAATGAAATATTGCATTCCTGCTGATCTGAAGAAGCTTAATTGTTGCTTTAGAAAATCTCCTTTGCTCAGCTTAAGTAGAGTTGATATATAATTTGGATAGCTTTCAGTGTCTGATTGTCACATTGAAGCATGCCAGCCTGATTCATGGATCTGAAAATCTATTTCTAAAGAAACAGAGCAGAGGCAAGAACCCCAAAGTGATTGTGCCTCTATTGAAAGACTTCGTAGTTCTAATTCATGACTAATATATCACCATTACAAGTATAGACTGAAAACTGTAAGTGGACTGAATTCAGATAATATATTCAGATAATTTAACCATGCAATTTAATACTTATTTGCTGGATGATGAAGTTAATGCTAAATATGCAAAAATGTACAGTTAAAAATAAAAAAATAAGGCAGGAGAAGAGGAAACAAACCCACCAGTCTTATCACTACTATGTCTTAGAGTAAAGAGTAAAGAAAACAAGAGAGAAGAGAACGTCTTTTTTTCTTTTTTTTTTTTTTTTTTTTACTATCTATGTGGTGGTAAGGATATAATTTTGATTTTTTTGGTGTACTAACAGACTAACATGACTCCCTCTTGTACTGTAGTAATATCTTGAATCACACAGAATGTCTTACAATTTATAAAATGCATGTGTATAGTGAAAATAGTTTATTTTTGAAAAAAAAGAAAAAAATAGAATAAAAAGAAACAAATACATGTAGATATCACTAGAACTTTTTATTATCTGGGTAATTAAAAACCTTGAGGGTTAAGGGAAATTTTATTCCATATATAAGGCTAGAGGTGACTCTCAGAAAATATTTTTATTTCTCCAAGGGGATTGAACATGACCACCCTGAACAAAGAAGGAGGCAAAAATTTTTGATTTTCCTGAATCATAACTCCTGCATTTGAAAGTGTTGCTAGAGCACAGTTGAAATTCTGTAGATAATCCTGAATTTCTTTAACCAAGCAGAAAGCACAAACTGATAGTGTCCACATCAGAACTGAGGGCTTCTGCTCCTCAAAACGTCATTTTTATCTTTCACTTTTATCATAACTACACGATAACCTGGAAAAAGTTTAAGACATCTTTTGAACTAAAAACCAATATTGTAACTACCAAGCATCCTATCACACACACATGCAAAAAAGAAAAAAAAAAAAGAAATGTTAAATGTTAAATAAGTTAAAAATCTTAAAAATCTAGACTTGTTAAAATGTATATTTTCTATATTATCAGCTTCTCAGGAAAGATGGCTAAAATCCAGAAAAATTCTGCAGTGAGATAATTAGTTGTTCCTTTGGAGTCAGTCTGTTGAACTAGAAGATGCAGAGTGTGTGAGATCTGATCTTGCAAGAATAGCTAGTGTGTGAATCGGCTGCTTTACACGGACATCGTGTTTGGCATTCTGAGACTGATTCCTTCTGTGAACTTTGAGCCTATGGGTGGGAGCTGGAATGAGATTAAGCTCATTCCCAACATAAAAGACATGAACAAGGGAAATATACAAGTCTGTAGGTCTGAGTAGCTGAAATATGGCTTTTAGCTTGATTGCATGGTCTCTATTCATATTAATAAAAAATCTTACTGAGAAAAGCAGGTTTACTAGTTTCAGTAGGAGAGAAAAAAAAAAACCCTCAGCAACTACTGTGAATAAGTATTCATCCACAGAAGCAAGATTTGCACAGTCTAGTCAGTTAATAGTACACTATTATAGACATTTACTTGACTATCTTTTGTATGATTCTTGGCCAGAAAGCCTTGAGGACAGAGTACTCTGCATTTCTTACTGGAGAAAAGAAGAAAAGCCAGTTCTGATCAGCCTTATTTGCATGTAATTTACCCATAATTCCACCTGCCAGCTTTTGATTTTTGATTTATTTGTACCAGTGGGTGGTTTGGCACCTTGCTGCTCCCAGGAACAAGGAAGGTATAAAGTAGGTTTGGAAGCTACCTTCTCCTCTCAGCTGTGACAAGTGTAAACTCAGCATGACTAAATGCTCTGAGCTGGCCCCACCAAAAAAAAAAAAAAAAAAAATTGGCACATAAAGTTACATCAAAGTCCAAACTCCAGTTCAGTTCCTTGTTCGCTAAACTTGCAGCTCCCTCTATTTTTAAAGAATGAAAGTTTCTGTAAGAAAGATGTATAGATAATGAAATCTTTGCTTTTGCCTCTGGATACTCCAAGAATTGTACAAAATGTGCTGGTCCTTAGGTACCTTATTCATTTTGGAGACACACAAAGTTAACATTTTGCTAACCATTTCATTGGAGGATCTGCTTAAGGAGTTGTGTTATAGGCACACTGAGTAGTTCATTAAAAGACAGCATGAGGATAATGAGTACTTTAACTTCTGGGCTTTTTCCTCCCTCGTGCTCCCTCTTTAGCACACTGACTCTTCAATGACATGTACAAACTGGAACTACTGAACAGAATGGGCAAAAAATAACAGATTTACACCAAAAGAATATTCTACCACTAGTCATTGAAGTCGTTATTGTAGGGAAATGGGAAATAGAACAAAAAAAATTTCATCCCACACTCCGGATAAGTGCTGTTGAGTAATAAGGGATGACATCAAGAGCTAGTGGCGTATTTTACACAGAAACACAGAATGGTTAAGGTTGGAAGGGACTTCTAGAGATCATCTACTCCAACCTCTCTGCTCCAACAGGGACACCTAGAGCATATGGCACATTGTGGGATCCAGGCGAGTTTTGAAGATCTCTAGACAAGGAGATGCCACAACTTCTCTGGGCAGCCTGTTCCAAGGCTTTGTCACCCTCACAGGAAAGAAGTTCTGCCTCATATGGAGGTGGAATGTCCTGTGTTTCAACTTTTAACCCTTACACTTCGTCCTATCGTTGACACTGAGAAGAGTTTGGCCTGCCTACATTCAGCCCTCAAATATTTGTACAAGTTGATCAGATCCCCTCTCAATCTTCTCCAGGCTAAACAATCCTAGCTCACTCTGTCTTTCCTCATAGGATAGATGTTCGATTCCCTTAATCATCTTCATCCCTCTATCCTGGACCCTCTCTAGAAGCTCCACATCCCCCTGGTACTGGGGAGCCCAGAACTGCACACAGTACTCCAGGTGCGGCCTCACCAGACCTGAGGAGAGGATCACCTCCCTCCACCTACTGGCAACAGTCCTAATGCACAATCCTATTGGCCTTCTTGGTCACAAGGGCATATTGCTGACTCATGGTTAACTTGTTGTCAATGTCATGGAACGAGTGGTGGTGGGGGGTGAGTGACACAACGCACTTCACTTGTGGGAAAGAATTAGGAATAGGTTTTATTGATAATGACAATGGTTTCATGAGATTCTATGGCAAGGTCACTTATTATTTACTGCATGGAGGTTCAAGATACATACAGAATTATTATGGATACCCTCCCGTTGGGTCAGGAGGTTCAGATTGGACCCGCTTGCTTTCTAAACTCCTTCTGAGATGGGTCTAGGTGTGGCTGGATCCAATCCTAGTCCCAGACCTGGTCAACGGTTTATGCACAATTCCAAAGTAAAGTTTACAAGTTCAAAAAGAGAAAGGCTCGCTATAGTCACTTACCACAAGTCTGCAATGAGAAGGCTCTCTTAACCGCAAGGAGTATCCTTGAGACGTGTCCCTGCTCAAGGGGAGATCCTGGCATGCAGCCCACTGCCATGCAAGGAGAGCTCAATGGGCTCTCGGGCTGTTCCCATACTTATGGGATAAGATGATTGACATATAGTCATTCTTTCAATTCAGATGACTGTTGGTTTGTGTACACACAATTAGCCTTATCTCCCCACCAGGATAGGACCATCAGGACTGTTATTGATGGTTAATGTCTGAGTGGGGGAAGAAATCAGGGAGGCAACTCTCAAGATCAGATAATCATAGAATCATGGAATCATAGAATGCCTAAGGTTGGAAGGGACTTCTAGAGGTCATCTAGTCCAACCCCCCTGCACATGCAGGGT
>JAWLRI010000360.1:37485-52502 GCA_034781795.1 Crypturellus tataupa | reverse complement strand
AACACTACCTGGGCTCCCATGCCTTTGACGGCCATCCCTAGGGCTTTGAAATCTCTCTTGATGTCCCTCAGTTTCCTCGTGGTACCATTAGTGCCCACGTGAAATAGTACTAGAGGATAATAGTCAGACTCCTGAACAAGCCTTGGGAGCCTCTCAGTAACATCCCTTATTCGAGTCCCTGGCAAGCAGCAGACCTATCTGGATAAGGGGTCAGGTCTACAGATCGCTGCCTCCGTGCCCTGCAGTAGGGAGTCACCCACGACTATCACTCGTCGCTTCTTCCGGGTGTTCCTATAATGTGATTGTTAACATCTGAACAGGTCTATGTGTGAGAAGTCAGGTTGAGCTGTGGAAGGAGCATATCCGTTACAGTCAACCAGGACTTCCAAATTCCTCTCCATAGAGCTGCTTTCCAGCAGGAGGAGTCACTTTCCCTCAACCAGATGACTGCCTAATTTGCCATGAATGGTGACACATAAAGCCTTGCTTGATAATTGCCCGCTCAGAGGCCTGCCTTCTGCAACAGTTTGGGGAGCAAATTCTGTCCCTAGAGGTAATCTAGGCCACAAAGTAAGTTCTTCAGCGTCTTATTCAATTTTGTGTAGCAATGTACTCCTTTGTGTACAGTAATATACTCCTAATATACTCCTTTGTCTAGGGAGAGACACCTTTATCCTTAACTACCTTAATCTCAAGTGGCTGCATTTTATGATCATTAGGAACATATGTATTAGTTATCCATTAGACAAGTGTAAAGGAGAATCAGATTCCTCTAGACCTCTAATTGTCATTCAGTTGTCATTCTTTATTCTTAATAGAGATAAAAATTTTCATAAACATTGTGTCTTCATTAAAAATAAAATGTATCATGTACAAATCATTTTTTTTTTCATTTAGATCAGTATATTTTTCCAACAAGTGTTAATTACTACTACTTCCTTTTTTTTTTTTTTTTTTTTCCAGGCTGAGTGGCATACTCTGACATTTGCTTAATAGTTGCTGTGCTAAGTGGATTAATACATATGACCAGCCAGGCAGAATAATCAATAAAAAATTGAAAAGTTAACATGGTGTGTGTCCCAGTTAACAGCCTTAAGTATCTCTGTACACTATACAGTAAAACAACACACAATTGGTGTCCTATGATCACCTCTTCTCCTAACTTATTTTCCTGTTCATGGAGCTTGTTGTGGATCTTCAGCTATTCTTAGGCTTTGCATCACATTGTTTAGTCATAAGTAAATGGTAGTAAATCCTTTTGCTTCATTTCAGAAATATTTCTTCTTGACAGATTCAGTCTGTTAAAGACTGGCCACTGAATGTTGGTTTTAAATGGAATGGAAAACATTCCTTCATTGAGGAGAAAACTGCACATACAGAAAGTTATTTCCATGCCAAAAAAAAGAAAAAAGATTTTGCTTTGCATATCATGGAAAAACTTGCTCAATGGTAAATCTGGTCATTGATCTGCTCAATGGTAAAACTGGTCCAAACCAGTTGCCTACATTTGAGGTTCCACATCCATAAATCCACTCCACATTGAATCATTTGGGGGATGTAGGAAAAAGAATAGTCAACCTAATTTTATGCATCTAATTAAAATGTCTATCCTGGGAAGCGTGTTATCCACAAAAGTAGAAAGAAGATTATCACTTGATGCAGAGTGGGTACCTAGGGAATCTGACATGGTTTCTGGAAGAGTTTGTTCATCAAATTCTCCATGAGCTCTGCAGGGACCTAGGGATACTAGGTCTCTTCAGTTACATATTTAATATAGACTTCCTGTGATGTGTTAAATTTGGAGGCCAATCTGTATATATTTATGGGTTATTCCAAGAGCTAATATTTTGCATTTAAGGTTTATTCAGGAATAATATACTGTAGATTATTTTTCACATATCAGTGTCTCCTATAAACTTATAGTATAGGCCGTTATAGACTTTTCTTTTGGAGGAACAAAGAAATGATATAGTTCTGAAAAAAAGGAAAGATAACAGGAAGTACATACATAGCAGAAGTAAAAATCTATTAAAGAGAAGCTATAATTATTTAACGTGTTAACTCTGGTTCATTGTTAATGTACCAGATTACTATCCCACTATATTTTTTTCTTTCTCTGGTTCATTCTGCTGAAAGCAGAATGTTTTCACTGTTTTGTTAAAGATTCTTAGAAACATTCAGGAACTCTGTTTGCAGATTCTGCTACCAGTCAGTTGGCTGTTTTTTATCTTGCAGATAACATTTCTGAATATTAATAAAAGACTTAAGTAAGATCCTTCTTATATGTGAAAATACTACCATTTCCATGTCAGTTTATAAGTATAAGAAGACAAGCTTTGAGCAATTTGGCTGAGAAGATACCTGCTTTGATTTAAGCACAAGAGAATTAAACAGTAACTATGCAGAGATTTGTGCTTTCAAATGGTAGAGGTGAGTGCCTAGAATGTCAACTAAGTGCTCAAATCTTTTTGTAGACTGAGCCCTTTGAGTATCTCATTGGGAATTTCAACTTGAAATGTTCAGATCATGATTTGCAGAGTATGATCTGAATATTCAAAGCTGTAGCTGTGGTTAATAAAAACTCTACTCAAAAAAAAGTTGCATAGAGTCTGAATTACTCTGAAAAATCAGAGTGCTTACCTTGACAGTACCTTGGCACTAGAGTTACCATTTTTGTTTAATCTCACTATGTCCTCATACCTTGGATAGATAGTAAATAATAAATAATGCCTGGAGCCACACACAGAGTGAGGAAGATAAAAGGAAATGTTTAGCTGTTCCTGGGTAGATGGGTAATGGGGAAAAAAAAGTACATAATTATGTAGTTAATTATTTTATCATATTCAAACATACGAAGATAAGAACTGAAGTTGTCTGGACAACCTTAAATTTGGCTTTTCTTAATGTTTAAACAGCAGATTTCCAACTTCAAATGCAGTTAAACATAGCTAAATATAATAGTTATCAGGAATCTGCTCAACTGTATATACACAAGAGTTATTTTGAAGATTATGTTACTAATTTGTTTTATTGACTGTTAAAGATTAAGCTTTTAGATTTTTCAAGATACTTTATTTGTAGTTGTGTTTGAATATTTTAGACAAGGGAAGGAATTATTTCAGGTTGAAAGGAAAAACAAGAATGTCTTTCATGTTGACGAGATTTGGAGTAAGAGAATTTTTCCTCTGTAAATGTGTAAATGTTGAGAAGATATACAAGCTCATGTGAGTTGTATGCACGGTAGAGAACGAGTGAATGTGAGTGATGACCAAGGCATTTCAAGACAGGTGAGGCTACCACTTGTATCAGACTGTGATCTGGTAGACCTATACCAGTAATGGCATTGCATATGAATGCTGAAAAGTCTGAACAGTTCATTAGGGAAGAATGACAAATAACCTTTGATGACCTTATTGTTATTTGGATTGCAGTTCTGCTTCAGCAGGCAGGGTTATGAATATTTTTTTTTTTTTTTTTCTCCAAGCCTTATGCATCCTTGGCCTCAGGGAAACTCCCTAGCTGGCAAACTGATTTATTCTCCAACCAAGTTTCCAAGTTGCTAGTGATTACCATGATTTTTATGTAAGAACACGTCTTGACTTTTTCTTTTTAATAAACAGAAAATAATAAACAGTTATTATTTTCAATTAAAAGTTGTGGAAACCGATACACATGGAAATGTGCTGTCAGATCTCTAGAAAACTGAGGATAAAATCTAAGTCTGCTGAATTCAGCTATGAGTCATGATGCAATCCATCTAAATAGATGTCTCTGCCTTGTGTCGTTTGAAGCCCCCTCTCAAGAGCATAATCTCTAAAGGTTTTGAAGATCATCTTCCCTGAGAAAAAAAAAAGGTCTGTGCATGATTGAGAAGGGAGGAAAAGAAAAAGAAACCATCCAGATTATCCCTGAAGAAAACTGAATGTTGAACAAATGTTATTACCTTTACCTGTAAATATAGTTGGCTCTAAGATGTTTCTTCTACCCAGTAGGGTGGGAAGTGCCAGCAGGCTGCAGAATCATTATTGTTTCCCTCTCTGGTTGCTCCTAAGCCTTGCTCACAGTCCATGGGGGACTATAACAGATCTTTCTTTCAAAAACACCTCAAAATTTTGGTATTCTTCACAGATCATTTCTACCTCTCAGTCAAGAGGACCTCAGAGCTCCCTTAGAGAAGGGAAGAATTGCATACTACTTTTTTCCAACCAAAGAATAATTCAATTTAGCTCCCACCGCAACCCCACCTTCTGTCCGATCAGTGTTTTCCCTGGAATATACTCATCTGAGTACTAACAAAATACATGCCTAGTTTTCCTTCTGACTGTACTGTATCACAGTTTGAGAAACAGGAGACCAAAAAGGGTATCAAAAAGTCCAAGAGATTTGAGTGGGATTTGGATAAGGAACAAGGAGAGATGGCATTTTTAAGGTAGTTATCTTGAGCTATACATGTACTGTGCTGTGTCCATACTTTATATTACTTAGTGATGTCTTTCTGAATAAAGCTATGTGAATTTCTGAATAAAGCTATTGAAATTCATTTTTACTTCCTAAGTTACTTTTTTCTTTATCAAGTAGAAGGGACTGGGAGTCATCAATTCTATTTAAAATGATGAATGTATAAGTTTGTCTCACAATCTTGCAACTCAAAGATGGACACAGATCATTACAATGGTGGGGATAATGCAGTCTTATTTCAGAATTTGTTACTTCAGGGTAACACAGTATATCTAAATGGAAAAGAAAATTAATACTCAGACTGCAGCTTGAATTCCACAGACATTAGGCAAGGTGTAGTCTGACACATGAATTCCATACATTTTCAAAAAGTTTTAAAAAATGCTCTTCACACTTTGCTGATTTTACTGCTCAGTACTTCTATCACATAAACCTTACTGTATAATTCCACTGATCTGACACTTCTTCCTTTGGGATTGGGTATAATTCTTTTCTTAGCCTTTGAAGATTTTTTTAAAAATTGTTTTTAGAATGACTGAAAGGAGAGCACATTTTAAAAACCACTATCATTTTTAAGAAAAAGAAAATCACACACCATCTGGCTCAATGTATAACATGCATGTGTGAATGTGCCATTTTATACTGTGCCTATGTCATGTGGCTGAAATTAATCAAATCAATGAAAATTAAAGAGGTTTGAGGAAAAAATGCATGTATTTGAACTTAAGATTAAGAGTGCTGAGGGAACTGGTGGGGTCATTGCTGAGCCACTCTCCACCATCTTTTGAGAGGTTATGGAGAGTGGGGCCAGCGAAACTCAAGTCTTCAAAAAGGGCAAGCGGGAGGAGCCAGGAAGCTACAGGCTGGTCAGCCTCATCTCCATCTCTGGAAAGGTGGTGAAGCAGCTCATCCTAGAGACCATGGCTAGACATGTCAAGGAAAAGAAGGTGATCAGGAGTAGTTAGCATGGATTCGCCAGGGGGAAGTCGTGTTTGACGAACCTGATAGCCTTTTACAATGGAGTGACTGACTGGATGGATGATGGGAGAGCCATGGATATTGTCTACCTTGATTTCAGCAAGACTTTCGACACAGTCTCCCATAACATCCTCATAGGAAAGCTAAGGAAGTATGGACTGGATGAGTGGACAGTGAGGTGGGTTGAGGACTGACTGGATGGCAGAGCCTAGAGGTTAGTGATAAAGGGGGCTGAGTCTGGCTGGAGGCCTGTGGCCAGTGGTATCCCGCTGATCTCAGGGGGTCAGTACTGATCCCAGGGGTTAGTACTGGGCCCAGTGCTGTTCAACTTGTTCATCAGTGACTTGGACAAGTGAACAGAGTGCACCCTCAGCAAGTTGGCAGATGATACCAAGCTGGGAGGAGTGACCAACACTCCTGAGGGCTGTGCTGCCATTCAGAAAGACCAAGACAGGTTGGAGAGTTGGGCAGAGATGAAGCTGATGAGGTTCAACAAGGACAAGTGCAGGGTCCTGCACCTGGGGAGGAAGAACCCCAGGCACCAGTATAGATTAGGGGTTGACCTGCTGGAAGGCAGCTCTGTGGAGAGGGGTTTGGGAGTCCTGGTTGTCAGCAAGTTAACCATGAGTCAGCAATATGCCCTCATGGCCAAGAAGGCCAATGGGATCCTGGCCTGACCTCAGGAGGAGCATTGCCAGCAGCTTGACGGAGGTGATCCTCCCCCTCTGCTCAACTCTGATGAGACTGCACCTGGACTATTGTGTGCAGTTCTGAACTCCTCAGTTCAAGAAGGACATTGAGCTTCTAGAGAGGTTCCAGGACAGAGTAACAAAGATGATTAAGGGACTGGAGCATCTATCTTATGAGGAATGGCTAAGTGAGCTGGAGAAGATTGAGAGGAGAGAGAGGACTGAGAAAGAGAAGATTGAGAGAGAAGATTGAGAGGATCAACATGTGCAAGTACAAGGGGTGATTGGGAGGGAGATTGGGACCAAAGTCTTCCCGGTGGTGGTCAACTATAGGACAAGGCATAATGGGTACAAGTTGAACCACAGGAAGTCCCATCTCCATGTGAGGAAGAACTTGTTTCCTGTGAGGGTGACAGAGCCTTGGAACAGGTTGCCCAGAGAGGTTGTGGCATCTCGTTGTCTAGAGATCTTCAAAACCCATGACCCTGTGCCATATGCTCTATGTGTCCCTGCTTTAGCAGGGGAGTTCCAACCTTAACAATTCTGTGATTCTGCGATTCTGTGAACTTCAGTTTAGAACTGAAACCCTAACACTCCAAAGCACATTGCAATTTGGAAGTCATTGTCAAAGGCTGACACATTTTTTTTTTTGAATGGCATATAATTAGTGGTAGCACAGATACAGTTATCATTTTTATATTGCCCATATATATCCTACATTTGTTTAATAAATTCATCTATCTGGTGCTAGCGGTATAGTATCTGAGTGCCTCCAAAAAGGTTTACATAGACCAGCAACAACAAAAAAAAATCTAGCATATCTATGGTTTGACCCATGGGTACTGAGCTGATGCAGATCTTTCAAAAGAGACACTATGTCAAAGCATTCTCCAGCTTTGATAGATCAATAAACTTGTCTTTGTCAAATTATTAATTTCATCAGGAAGGGTCATAAAATCCTGAATATAAGAAGGAAAGAGAAATTTTACCAGCCTTTTAGCAGGGACCCTAGATATTTTAAGGTGCCATTTATTATCCATAATAAGTAGAGGTCAACAGAACCACAGGTGGTCTCTTTTGCTGTTACAATTTTTATCACTGCCTGAGAAGGTTAAGTTCTTGGGAGCATCGTGATTCTCATCCTAGGCTCAGAGGCAACCTAAATGAAGGAAGAAATGTAATTTTACCATAGTAAAACATTAGGACTGTTTTTGTTTCTGGAATAAACTGCACAGTCTCCAATCTTTATATAAAGTAATATCAGAGAAGGTATTCCAGAGTGTGAGTGTATATGTACATATACACACACACAAACACACACACACGTGTATTTGTATATGTATATATTTGTATGTGTATATTAATTGGGAGGCAGAGGAGGGAGTGAGATGAGATGGATTACAGGCAATAACCTATATATTTATGTATGTGCATATACATATATATATATATATCTACGCAAATATATACACACACACATATATATATGCAATGCTGACAGATTACAAGTATCTTTTGTCCAAATTACTTTGCCAAAGATGTCCAAGAAATTATAAGAGGAAGTATTTTGCATCTTAGAATTGTGACTTATTAGCTGATGGTCTAATGTCTATTATTTATATATAGTAAATGATTATTTTTCATGATAAGAAAATAGCTGACCAACTCATCCACTATGTGGTAAGTTAAAATTTGTCATTTTCTTGTTCAAGTAGTAGGTATATTTGGCCTGACAGCAACTAGTACAAAAGGCCACCAGGGGAAGGTCTTCCATCAACTGTCTTGAAAATAGAAAATGTTCTCACAAGGTCACGGAAGGAAATGGTGTTGATCCTGGTAACCGAAGGACAACATGTAATGTAGCATTTGCTTCCGATTAACCAAATAAAACATGAGAGATCTGCTGCTCTGATGTATCTCCTATGCAGATAGAAAGTGCTATCTCCTTAACATAGACAAAAGATATGTTAAATAATTTTAAAAAGAAAGTTACCTAAGAATAGCTCATTATAATTTGGGACCCTGGTGAAGGAGAAAAAGAATAATAAGCCCTACAAAATACAGAATAGAAGCATTTGGAAAGAATTTTAAGAAAGCATTGAAATGTGCTGTACATTCTGAGCACAACACACTTTAGCCATGTTACCAGGATTTTACAGTTTTTTATGGCTTTACCCAAGTCTGTCCAACAGTACTTCTGTGTCGCAAAATCAATTTGTCTATGACATATAATAGAGTATAAAAAATTGAGCTTCAGTCCCACTACTGATGTCCCATTAACAAGTATGTTAGTAAACGAAAAAGAAATAGCCTAAATTATAAAGTTAGCACTGTGTCACTAAACTTATAAATGAGAGAATAAAAAGTAAGATAAAGTATTCAGATTTCTCTTAAAAAAAAAAAAGCAAATAGAAACACTGCTGATATGCTAGATGCTTTTCCAGATATGGCAAACATTTGAGAAAGAAATCAAGAAATAAAAAATTTGAGCAGATTAAAGAAAGACATGCAAATGCATAACTGATTTTTCTTACAATTAATAAATATATTATCATAATTGACATTGTTTTTATAGAATCCTTTTGATATTGTTTATAGGAGCTTATAGGAAATTTTGATTTTTTTTTTAATGTTTGACTGAACTAATTTTGAGATAATACATGATCATGGACTAGATTGCCAAGAAAGAACTCTTTATTACCTGTAACATGCTGCTTAGTAACAATGCCATCAGATTTAATATTCCTTTTTTTATTTTTATTAACTTTAACTTCCTACTTTTCCAGGCAAAATATCAATCCATATAGCATTAGTATCCTTACAAATGGCACATTTTAGCTGGACCACCTCTAGGAATATTTTATCTTGTTACAGTCCCTGTTAGTATCAGAAATGCTATAAAGCAGCACTGGAGGAGAGACAGCACTTAAAAGAGTCTAAGTTGAAACTCACTCTATAAAGTAAAGCGGCAGTAAAAAAATCTCCATTAAGAATGAGGAACCTGAAATGTAAACCATGGAATTACTCCAACTCTGGAAAATCATGGACATACTCTTGTATGATGTGCCAAAATGGCACCAGTTAATAGCAGGATGTACAAATTGTGCCTTGTGAGAGATTCACAAATGGTTTAGGCTTTGCCACTTCACTATTCAGCTGCTTGAATCATCCTAAGTATGGATTTTTATGGAGAAGAAATTTGTGGTAGATGTGTTTTTTGCCTTAGTGACTGCCTAAGCAGAGAACAGATCCATCCATCCATTTATGAGGAAATCAGTGTTGCAAAAGATGAATCTGAGTTTTTCAAACAAAAACAAGTGTAATGGATGGTGTTACCACTTTCTGTGGCAATTTGTTGTAAAGATGTTACTGGACAGCAGAGATGAAAATTGCTAGTTTGCCTTGAACCTTAAGTTAAGAGAAACTCGGGGGAAACACTGGACTATGAAATTGGTAGGAGGTTTCTCTTGAGAAAAGGATGCAACCAGGCACGGTGAATGGGGTGGCCTACTGGATTTCAAGACGAATTGGACAGAGAGTGAGGATGTGGGTAGGCTGGTACCTTATAGCACAAATGTAGATGGGAACCACCTGAGAAGGGCAGGGACAAATAAGACTTCAGAAAAAAAAAAAAAAAAACAGAAAAAAAAAATATGTTTTTTTCTCAAGACCTTGAAGGGATGAAGTGCAATTTGATGGAACTCTGGAAACCACAGAAAAGTGCTAGGCAGAAGGTGAGAGAAAATGATTGATTCTGACAGACCTCAGGAGAGAGATTTGCTGACAAAATCTTTTCTGTTAAACCACCCACCTAGCAGGCATTAGCCCTCACTTTACTGAAAGTCACCTAGCTATCTAGCTAATGTTCTAACAACCAGTAACATTAGATATTCAAAGTTCTTTTAGTACCTCAGTAAACCTCTTTCATGGAGAATATGCTGTTCCATCACAAACCAGTGACTAACTCAAGTCCCAAAATTATTTGAAAGACTTACTGTAACCTTGCTAAAGCAAAGATTTTCCTGAGCATTTCTAATATTCAAATTATAAGTGTGAAATGGAGAAGTACCAGGGAAGGTAGCTGATATCCCTTCATCTTCGCTGGTACTTTAAATCTTCACAATCCTCTCACCCTGACTCTGTACAAGATTTAAAAAATTGTTTTAATTCCTCTATTCTTTGGATACATACACAAGTTCCTGCAGTGCATATCTGATCCCTCTCTCAGTGATGGCAGCAGTTGGGTAGTTGATATGGAATTTAAAGGTCAAAATAGGTTGTGCTTAAAAAGTTTAGGTCTATGATAGGGACATTCTGTTAATAATCCCTTGAGAATTTAAGCAAAAAATAGTATTTATTATTCTGGACAGTGAAGATCATTTGGAGATACATGAGGATATCCTAATACACTAGTCTAATAATAAAGAAATTAGTAATATAAATTCTAAGACAGAACAAGACTGTCTGGGGATACCTAGTTATACTGAAAGCCTCTAACGCTTTTCTTAGAGTACAGACTAACTTTAATATAGTTTCATCTGGAACTCCACTGTGCTCATCTTAAAATTACGGAGCTAAATTTTGCAGGCAATAAGGTACTTTCTGACTTCTTGCAGCCAAGTAGGTATAACACTCTTGCAGAAAATGAGACCTCTGTATATTAGCCAGTAAGAGAAGAAAAAAATCTGAGTAAGAATATGGTTTTCCCCAAAGTGTTCTCTTTTATTTAGATTGTTATTTTCTATTTCAAAACCTCCAGTGGATTTGACCTTTTTTTTTCCTAGTCTTCTCTTCCTAGCCTTCTAGTCTTCTCTTCTAGTCTTCTCTTCATGTCTTCATGGTGATGATACAAAACTGGGAGGACTAGCTGATACCTCAGAGGAATGTACTGCCATCCAGAGGGATCTGGACAGACTGGACAACTGGTCAGTGAGAAACCTCATGAAATTTAACACAGCCAAGTGCAAGGTCCTGCACCTGGGGAGGAATAACCCCAGACACCAGTACAATTGCCTTCTGCACAATTCTGGAAGGCAATTCTGCAGAGAAGGACTTGAGTGTCATGGTGGATGGCAAGTTGACCATGAGGCAGCAGGGCAGCAGTGTACCCTTGTGGCCAAGAAGGCCAATGGGATCCTGGGGTGCATTAAGAAGAACATCTCGAGCAGGTCGATGGAGGTGACCCTGCCCCTCTACTCAGCCCTGGTGTACTCCAATCTGGAGTATTGTGTCCAGTTCTGGACTTCCCAGTACAAGAGGGATGTGAAGCTGCTGGAGAGAGTCCAGCACAGGGCCACGAGGATGCCTAGAACATCTGCCCTATGAGGAAAGGCTGACAGAGCTGGGCCGGTTCACTCTGAAGAAGAGAAGGCTGAGAGGGGATCTAATTAGTATAAACAAATACCTCAAAGGAGGGAGTGAAGAGGATGGGGCCGACCTCTTTTCAGTGGTAGCCACCGACAGAACTAGAGGCAATGGCCACAAACTGAAGCACCAAAAGTTCCACAGCAACTTAATGAAAAATTTCTTCACAGTGAGGGTGACAGAGCCCTGGAACAGGTTGCCAAGATAGGTTGTGGAGTCTCCTTCTCTGGAGATCTTCAAAACTCGCTTGGATGCAGTCCTGTGTAACATGCTCTAGGTGGCCTTGCTTGAGCAGGAGGATTGGACTAGATTATCTCTAAAGGTCTCTTCCAACCTTAAGGATTCTACCTATGATTACACCCATATATGGTTTTTGATCTTTAACATCACTTGGAGAAGAGCTCCTACTATATTTACTCCTTGTTGTGCAAAGAACCACCTACCTTTGTTTGTTTTGAATTTCATGCATATAATTAGCAAAAACTATTTAAAATGTTTTTATTTTCTTCCTGTGTTAGAAAGCTGTGCCAGATCTTCTCTTGAAAGATGTTTATAAAGTCTTCCAATTTTCATTCTAATGAAATAAAATTCCAATAAAATTCCATTTGTTTGTGCTAATTATTTGATAGTTAATAAGTTGATTCTTTTGGAGAGAGTTGTTACGTCCCTTCTTAGACTTCATTCTGCTAGAATAAACATGCAAAATTCTCTAGTATCCGCTCACAGAACACTTTTTCATTTCTTTAACTACCTACCTCTGATTTAATATTTGTTGGGGATGAAAACAGATCCAAATTAAAGAATGAATCCCATATTTTACATTCTACTTCCTGGAGATGCATTTTGGGAAGTTATTTCTTCACATTTCTTTCATCTGTGATGTTACCATGTTCTGTATAGCTAGTGATGCCACCACTCTTTCATTAGAAGTTTTTTGCACTAGATTGAAGAAATTAAACACTGGATTCTCATTTGTCTAGAGATCTGTAAACAGCGCCAGTGTCATAATAAATAAAAGCTAGAGTATATGTACAGCATATGTACAGCATCAGTGTCATAATAAATAAAAGCTAGAGTATATGTACAGCATACAAGATACAATCCTCAAGCAGAAATCAGCTGTGGTTACAGACAGGCCTGATCCATACCCACTGCATACCAGTAGTCTTTGGAGAAGCTCCAAGCCCAGTCCCAGGACTGAATTTTGTGGCTCCATGTGCACCAAGGCACAGTGTGGACAATGTCGCACAGGACTGGGGCAGCACCTGGCATCTCAAGGCCCTCAGAGGTTCCAAGAAGTCTGCGTCTATCGGTGTTGTTGGCACCCACACGAATCTGTATGAATGTATCTGTCTATGTCTCTGTTTCTATTTTAAACTGCTGTTTTCTCCCCTGGGGTAATCACCACATTCACGTCAGAACATTACCCAGCACCTCATTTATGTCTGCAAAGAGAGGGAAACAGTGTTAAGAAGAGAACTCAATGGAAAAAATAATATTCAGTGTGTGTTAAAAGCATTGAGAGAGGAAGAGTAAGTTGAAGAGAAGGGAAAATTTAACTCAGTATATTTATGTTAAATTAAAAAAAAATTTTTTGAATATAAATACTGTATTAGTATCTAAGAATGTAGTGAGGCAAAATTTTGGGGATATCTGAAATCTGATTGTGTATCAAGTAGATATGTTTCTAATTAGTTTTTCTCTGAAGAAATCTTTTAATGCTATTAATGAAAGGTCATGATAAACCTATAATGCCTTTTTCTTTCATTCCATGTGTGTTTTTTTCTTAATCTCATATATCTTTGTTGCAGATATTATGTATTTATAGAGTTCTATTTTGTTAGCCATAACACCATGTTCTTTTCTGAGATTGTTGTCAGCTCCAGATGGAGCTAGACAGTATCTTGCCCAATAAATTCTAGTGCTAACGTACAAATTAGACAATCTATGCTCATGTGTCTTCTTGAGTCAGATAACAACAGCACACAGTTCAACAATGTGTATATATTTGAATTTACTTCTCAGGGTCCAATACGTTTCTTTTTTATGATTTGCTTATTACTATGAACCAGAATGACTTTTAAGTGATTTCTATAGTCTCTATGGACTAGAGAAATAGAGGCAAGGAACCATGTTCTACAGTACACTGACAGCAGACAATTTTCTCCCTTCTTACAGGTTATGCAAAACACTCTTTTCTGCCTGCACCTTTTTCAGATTTGGCATACCCAGCTACATTTTGCTTATGCCTTTCTATTTTCCCTTCTCCTCTTTACTCTTAGTATCTGTTTCATTTTCCATGGAACTTCAATCTTTTACTACCTTCTTTCTCATTTCTTCTTCCTTCAGAGCCCTGAAATCTAGTGGGTATGTGAGAATTTTGGCTTTCACTTTTTTAACATGGACTGTCTTGTTCTTAGAACTGTGGACCAAAGCCAAATAATGTCGATCAACTTAACCCCAAAGGAAAGTACATTTACTAGTATTTGAGGATCATTTGGTTTTAAAGCTGGTCTCATGATTTGCAGAGACTTGATTCATAATTTCTGAATGCCTGTAGTTGGCAGCATAGCATGGAGCTTCTCCAGCCTTGGGCATCTGTAGAGAGACTGATGACAAAAGCAGTCTTTGTGTTCCTCTGATCTTGGAGACTGCACTCTACTACAGCTGGCTGATATTTTCATGGAAAAACAGAGTTTGGTTGACATTTCTCCCCTTTTTTTTTCACCAAAAGAAAAGTGAATCTCTGTCTGTACCTCTTTCTCCATTCTCCTTTTCCAACTTAAGGACAAAGAGGTAGGAAATCCTGACTGCCCTACTCTTCAAGTAAAACCAAAATAAACAAACTGCCTGATTTTCATTTTATTGGGAAATTGTAGAATAATTAAAGGACCTCTTATTTTCTTTGAAATGTTGTGGCAAGTAAGTTTTATTTTTTTCTACCATATATGTGGAGTATTTGTCCAATTCTTTCTAAATCTATGGGTGATGTGGTTAATTAGCAGACATTGCAAGTCTAGACCTTTGTGCCTTTGAACTCCTAAGCGAGCTGACAACCAAGGACCCAGAAGCACCGATTCTGCTGGGACAACGACACTTTGCAGAGGGACATTGCCCTCTTCAGCCCACTCTCACACACAGCACGGTTGCTTGGGCCTAGTGCTTAGGCCTCAACTGTCCAGAAATCTTGCTCCATTTTGGTTGCATTCGCTCTGCTTTTTGTTTTGTTTTGCTTTGTCTTTAAAGATGCTGAAGGATATCGCAGGGTGTACAGCTAGTTAATGAAAGTCAATAGATACCTGTTCTGCAGTAGAGGGGAAAGAAAGAGAGAAAAGGAGAGGAGGAGAGAAAAGGAGAGAAGGAGAGAAAGAGAGAAAGAGAGAGAAGGAAGGAGAGAAAAGGAGAGAAAGGAGAGAAAGCAAGAAAGAAGGGGAGAAAGCAAGAAAGAAAGCAAGAAAGCAAGAAAGAAAGCAAGGAAGGAAGGAAGGAAGGAAGGAAGGAAGGAAGGACGGCAGGAAGGAAGGAAGG
>JAWLRI010000360.1:0-27387 GCA_034781795.1 Crypturellus tataupa | reverse complement strand
CTCCTTCTCTGGAGATCTTCAAGACCCGCTTGGATGCAGCCCTGTGCCACGTGCTCTAGGTGGCCCTGCGTATGCAGGGGGGTTGGACTACATGACCTCTAGAAGTCCCTTCCAACCTTAGGCATTCTATGATTCTATGATTCTATGATTCTTTCTATATATATGTATAAAAGAAATACTGAGGTTATAATAGCATTTCAAACTCAAAATATTTTCCATAAAATTTTTGAAATAAATTATGCTAAATTATCCTCTCTGCTATGTTGGCTTCAAATATTTGACAAATTTGGGTTGCATTCAGGACTGATAAGAATCACAAAGATGCATCTTTTCTGTGTACAACTTAATTGAAATTCGTCAGCTTTCTAACTGCCAGGACTGCAATAGCAGTCAGTCCTTAGAAAGTGAACCCACATGCAGACCAGTGCCTGACTGTGCCTTCTCTGTCAGGGAATCACACGGCTCATGTACCGGACAAGACAATTCTGTTCTCTGCTGATGTTTTTATTAAATGTGCAATAATTTTCATTTATTGCTTTTTACTTGTGGACCTGCATTTATCCATAGGTTTTAAAGTCAGTTCAGAAAAAAGTATCAAACTTTCTAAAATAAAATAAAATTTAATTAAAGCTTAAAAATATCCATGCCAATAAGAATAGCAGTTGATTGAGAAAGTCATCATTGTGAGTGATTTTAATCTGGTTTAGAAACATACTGACAGCAACAATATTTTCAGTGACATTAGAAACCACCTTGCTTCCTATGAAATAAACAATTAACACTGCATTTTTTATCCATTTTTTTCTTCTTTCCTTTTTTGGGGGACAGCAGAAGGAGAGGAGGACAAACTGAAAAAGGCTATCATCAACCTTTTACTTTGAGCAATGAAGAATCAACAGTTTTGAGCCTGTAAGAAGTATGCTTCTGATCTTCTTTTTCCACATACGTGCAAAAGTTCTGTCTTGTCCTTGACTGTATTGATTTTTTGGCTTTTTTTTTTTT
Source organism: Crypturellus tataupa (assembly GCA_034781795.1). Lineage (NCBI taxonomy): Eukaryota > Metazoa > Chordata > Aves > Tinamiformes > Tinamidae > Crypturellus > Crypturellus tataupa. The sequence goes on along the minus strand of JAWLRI010000360.1, from coordinate 26,385 downwards.
TTTCTTCTGAGTTTTTTCCTGTGGGATGCAAATCTTAGTAAGCTGGAGCAAATAGATCTTTTTTTCTGTGAAATTCTGGTCTAAAAATGGCAAGTGTACTTGCAATGGTGACTTTCACCTGGGAGAGTGGGTAGGTGAAATATTCAATGAATAAATTCTCTTTTTTTTCAAAAAAGTTTTTTGTAGATAAATGACAAGACTAATCTGAATATTCTGAAAGAAACTGGGAATACTAATAGCCAAAAGAGGGCAATTCAGGAAAGAAAAAGTAGCTCCTTTTTTTCACCTCATTGATATAAAAAAAACAGCTGTTTTAGTTGAAAATGAAAAATGTCATTCAATGCAGCTGAAGAAATAGAATGTCATGCTTCTCTGAAGGCATAAAAGGAGAAGGAAAGGGGATTCTTATACTCTAACTTGCTGTATTTTGCTTTACTCTGTTATTTCTCCTCCACAAATAAAGTCCTTTCAGTTAAAAAAGTCTGGTGCAAGATGATGTATTCCCTTAATGTAGAGGGGCAATTGAGACTGCAAGGTATCAATTGGCAAATTTTCACATTTCTGTAATGTGAAAATCCAGTAAAAGCCTTGCTTAAACAAACTTTTTTTGTTATTATTATTCGTTTCAATGTAGAAGCATTCTTAGGTCCTAATTTCAGAGCCTTGCACACATAGATAATTGAATGACATTTTTTAAGGTGAAAAAAATATGATGGAAAGGAAGGGAGGGATCTAACTGAAATTGCATCATTAACATTCATTAAGGTTACCCAATAATTATGATACTTTCTTGAAAGTCATGTAGAGGAGATTGTTTCTTCAGATCTGAGAACTGAATATGTAGCATAAACACTAAGCTATTAGTTACCTTAATGAAGGTATCTATTATGAAACATTTTTTTCCTCCCTATCTACTAGGTAAAAAGTTTCTCTCCTGTCCCCTATTATGAAAAACAGTTGAACGACTTTTTTTTTTTTCAAACTTTTAAAGTGTCAAGCAGAGCACAGTTAGCATGGTAAAAGGATTTAAGAAGGATTTAGGAAAAAAATTAAAGAATCTCTTTTTTTCTCTCTCTCTCTTTTTTTTCTTTTTCACTCTCTTTATTTTTTTATTTATTTATTTTTTCTCCAAGGAGCAAGATAGAAGTCTCAGAAAACTCTCAAGGTTTCTCAGCACCTCTGCAACTCCTTTGTTGCTGTCTTAGGCAACAGTTGAAAAAAAATAAAACACAAAAATTAGACTTCATATTTAATATATTATTTTCCTGAGTGTGGGTTAAATATCCTCAAATAGAACAGTGAAACTTCAAGCTAGCATAAAGACATCTGTGAGTATATGTTTGTGTTTATGTATTAATCAAAGATGAAATAAATATTCTGTTTATAGTGTTTTGGTTACACATCTGCTAATTTTACTAAAGCTGACCCATTTCAGGTGTAAACCAAGCTGTTTTGAAGTGTGAATGCTATTTTTCTGATTCAATATGAAAATCATTATATCCAAGTATTTCCATTTATATGTTTTCTTCTCTGTTTCTGATTCTACAGAAAACTATTAGGTAAGTCCCACAGGACATTAAGAAGCTGAGTGCAAACATTTTAAAACTGATTTATTATTATAGAAATACTTTGCTCACATTCTTTTAATTTGTTTTTACCCCATTGCAATTTTGATCCAGATACATTTCCAGAAAACACATGTCAGTCCATTTCAATGCTGTTAAATGATTCTTTAAACTAAAAAAAAAAAAAAAAAAAAATTAATAAGTAATTATTGAGAGTTAGACTGGAAGCAATTTTCACTGAATTTGCCCTTTTCACCCTAAGGAATTTTAAAGGAAATTGTCTTCCTAAGGTTATATCCAATGACATTAATTTAATAAAAGGTGGAAAAGAGAGTATCTTCTATCCTTTGCCTATTACCCCTTCTAGATTCTGGCACCGCACCAAAAAAAAAAAAAAAAAAAAAAAGTAATCCATTTTCAGGAGCAATTTTCCAAAAATATTAAATCTTGACTGTTGACTTTCTGCATATTCAGCATTCAGACAACTGTGACTACACACTTTGTATTCATGGAGGATAGGTAACTTCACAGCAGCCTTCAGAGTTATACTGAAACATGTCTTTAATCTCCAGCTATGATCCTAATTCAGGAAAAAAATCACATAGTTTCATACAAATGGAATAAATAAAATGTTAGTATATATTTTCAGTTAAGGTTTTGCTTTAGGACTCAGGTGAAGCAGCTAAGGAGTAATGAAAGTCTCTAAGAATATCTGCTTTCTCTGCAAAATGTATGCATAATGGTTGACTGTCAAAAGATTACAAACAACGAAGCAAACACTTTAAACAGGTAAAGAACTTTATTTTTTTTCCTTTTTAAATGTGTTTTTAACAGTACTAGCTTTTTTTCTGTCACACAATCACTACAAAGTCTGTAGCAAGTTTTTGGTACACAGATTTTTTTTCCTCTCTCTTGGAAAATAGGATTCATCCAGTTCCACAAGGCAAAAAAAATGTGTAAGATCCTCGAAGTATGGCTATGAGGTTACTTTCTACTTACATACGAAGAATTTCTGTGCTATTAAGTTTACTGGAGTGGGGACACTGGAGTTTCCTGTATCTTCATAACTTGCATAAGAAAGTGTTATGACCATATAAGAATTTTGCCTGGGTATCCCTGTTCCTGGAATCACAGCCTCAGCAAGGTGCCTGACAGCACTCTGTTCTCATTTTCAGGCTGCTCAGAGTCAAGGATGAAGAAGACAGAAAAATGTGAGTGATCATGCAGTAGCTAGTAGGAAAACTTCTGCTTGAGAGATCAGGATGAACAATTTGTTGGACTGATGACAAGCCTGAACTACAAGCCATAAGGCAGATCAGCTTCCGAAAGAAGAGAAAAGGATCTTTGGAACCATGATTTTCAGTGCAGCTCTGGGGTCTCCTCTCATTACAAGGGAATTGACGCAGTTCAGAGATTCTGGCTGCCAGGTCAGGTTGGTTTGGAGGAAGAGACCATGAGACTGTGTAAACAAATGAGAAATAGGCTAGATCCAGCGCCAACAACTGGATAATAATCCAGGTGGTGTCCAATCAACAGATCAAACAAGCATGGCAAGAAGCAGGAGGGAACCCTGCTCCATGCACATGCACACGCACACACTCACAAAAAGTGATTTTTAGATATCTAATGTCACAACTTTGTCCATTCAACCACATTTGGCTCCTAGAATACTGTCCAGAGAGGGAGGGACATTGGAAAGGTCTGTGACTGTTAGGAAGAAAAGGATTTGCTTCATTTATGAGTAAATTCCACCTTTCGTCCTTTAAATTCTGTATACCTGTTGTAACAAAGGCCCATATATTTATGGAAGAGTTACTAAACATGCTATGCAAGTAAACTGCCCCAGGACAAAGAGGTGAAAATCACAGCATTCTGGGAGTCATCCCAGCCTCTAGATCCTGACTTTGCTGACCTTCAGATGCATTAGGAACCAGTCCCTCACACAAAGCAAGAAACACTGACTTCAGATCTCCACAGAGCCTGGGAGCTTTTTTCATCATATAGACGTGGTAAACCCTCAGTTTGGGAAAGGAAAAATAAAACCTGGCAGACCAGTTCTGAGCTGTCAACTCCTCTATGTGTGTCATGACATGGCCATGGAGACTGCCTGTGATCATAGTGGTGTTTTATCCCACAGTTTGGACTTGTCTCCACTGTATTGCATGAGTTGCATGATCTGTCACCTGGACCTAATGAGAAAGAAGTCTTTCCAAAGGCAAGCAGTAAGCTCCAAGAGCTTGGACCCAACCTCAGTAAAAAGCAGGGGGAACTTACTCCTTATGTTAATGCTCTCAAGTACCTGCTAACATGAGAGGAAAGGGCCTTATTAATGGAAAATTATGAGTTTGGCAGGGAGTTTTGCTTTAGTTGCCCATAATACAGTCCTGCTAGGCTTTAGACTTACCCTGGTCTGCACAAAAAGGAAATATGAACCGGATAATACTGTACACTGGAAAAGGAGGCAGGGGGCTGGTGCACAATGTAGTCCATTCGAGTTCTGCAAGTAACTCTGACTGTGTCTTTCAGAAATCTTCAGATAACTCACAGAAATTAGTGTATGTCTTCTTCCAATCTCTAACCTAGAAGCCATTGACACTGAATCTCAGGCTCAGCTTCCTTATTCTGTTTCCTTTGGAAACAAATACTCTTCAGAATCTTAAATTCTTTTTAATAAATAAATGAACAATCTTCTGTGTCACAGATATACATTCCCAACCCTTCAAACTCAGCTAGTGAGAGATTTGTGCCTGCAAACAAAAATGAAAAAGATTTTCTATGTTCTATCCCCCGAAAATATGAAAAAAAAAGACACTAAGATTGTAAGAATCAAAATTGGGTTCTCATTTGGTCATGTAAGTTATACTTGGTAAAAATTAAATCTGGAGTTGCAGCTACAAGTTTTCTGACGTCTGTATTCATATTCTAAGCTCGGGAATCAAAAGCCTCTGGGTGTCAACTTTTGTAATTTTTATTTACTGTCACTTTCCTTTATCTAATAAATTCCTAGAGAAACAAAATCCACAGATACAGCAGAAAGTGTGATTAAACAGGATGCATGTTGGAGAAGAATACATGTGTGTTTTAGTTCACTCACTATGATTGACTGGACTCTTATCTCAGCTGAATTAGTTGGAAACTACGGCAGTAAATATAATGCACAGAATCATCAATAGTAGAAATGGAAAAAAACTTTCTAAAATATTGGTTTTGATTTTTTTGGGAAATATTTATATATGCAAGTAATTTCACTTTAAATCTTTAATTTATTCTTGAACAATTTTTGGCTATATAAAATATACTTATACTACTATGTTTTTCATTAAATATTCTTTTCTCCAATAAACTTTGATAGGTCATAAGGGAAAATTTTCCCTACAAAGAAAGTAATATTTTGTTCATCTAGATGAAAAGAATTCATTTTGGAATACCAACTTGTAGCCTATCCATATTTTTTTTATTTATTCCAGGAAAGTATGTTTAGTAAATATACACCAAATATTTTTCAAAATGTTACCTTACACAAAATATCAAAATTTGGCTTTCAAATTTGATTCAAAATGGGAAAAATTTCTGAAATAGCAGAACTGGAAAATTACATTTTTTTTTCTGGACCATTTTATAACCTGAATTAAAAAAAATATAATGCTGAATAACAAGTAGGCAAGTGCTGATAGGTGTTGATCTCTGGTGTTAACAGACTTTTCCTTCTTTAAATAACTGATATGATATTAGCTTCATGCAGAGAGTATTCACATTTGTACATTTGTTGCTTGCAATTTATTCATTAACACATAGCATTTTCTTCAGCATCTATATTTGTGGAAGGTTTTCTCCTCCATCTCTAATTGATTGGTTGGTTGGTTGATCTTTAAAAGCCTTCTATTCTACTAAGATTTACAATGGTTGGGTTTATTCCTGGTAGGAAGATTCCTGAGATTCTTTTAAAACTTTATTCAAAATGTGACAGCTTGTTTTCATGGTTGTACTATATTCACACAGAGTATAACTAAATAACAGTTTTTGGTTGCTTGATCCTGATATTTTCCATCCTGAAATCAAAAAAGTTTTGTAACTGAATTCTGTGGGGACATAAATTACTTCTATGTGCTATATGCTCGGGGACAGATTGTATTATTAAATATTTATGCCATTGGACATCTTTGAAAAAATATAGTATTAGACATTTCCTCTGCCCTATAATTTGCCTGAAAAACCCCATTCTGTTTTTAAAGCATATTCTGTGATACCTTACTGCACCGAAAAGTCAATAAAGGCAATTTAGTAGTTAGCTGGTATAAGTTAAGGGAAATTTTGTTAATAAATCCTTGTCATCTGTGTATATCTAAACAAAATTCTTTTCTAGATGCTAAATTATAACAAAGGAAAGAGCTGGAACTGATTTCAGATTCTGCAAGAGTCAAAGACAGAAGCTTCATATGAGAGAGGAAACTTAGAGAGAATAGCTTGCTTCCTAAAATAAAAATTTAGTTAAAATTGCTTACCAAGGTGAGAAGGTATGGGGTTAGGAGGTATCAGCTCCCTTATAAAAAGAACTTGAACCAGAAAGTTCACTCATTGAGGTATCCCAGTTTGGACTGGGTGATCCTTTTAGATGGGCTCCAGCCCCAGAAAACATAAGATTCCTGAAATAATACAGGCTTTTTCTAAGACCTTAAGCATCTCATGGTTCTAAAAATATCAGGTTGCAAAGAAATGGTCTTGGAAATACTTAAGCTCTCAGCATAGAGATTTTTCTGAGCAAGAAATTGGAGAACAATGTCCCACATCAATCAATATTTTCTCACCAAAAACCATTGCATAGGATGGGACCAGAAATTTCCCTTAAATAGTTATGGGGTCATCCCAGCACTAATACATATAGTTTTTCCTTACCATGTCTTCCACTTATTTTTCATTTTGCAAGAACAAGCAAGTCCTAATGCCTTTCCAGATATTGTCTAGATGTGTGCTTGCTTGATTACATTTCTGAAGGGAATGTGGAGCCCCTATGTTCTATATACTATACTTCTGCACGGAAGGTAGCAGAGCTGGCCAATAATTACTCATGGTAGGAGTATGAAAGTTAAACATTTTATTTTTGAAGTGAATATTGTGACAGAGATCTGCATCTGACAGAGATCCTGCATTGTGACAGATCCTACAGAAATCCTGAACGATACAGAATCATATACCATCTAAGCAAGAAACTCAGCAATATGTGCAAGTTTAAACTGAGTTGTATGAGATTCAGTTATGTAAGATTCAATTGCTAAGAATTTTAACTTTATTTCCTTGCCCGACTCACTCATTCTTCAGCAGAGAGACAAAGTGTTGGTGGACTTACTTAGTAATCCTCATCACTCCAGTCTTACAGGAGCCGAGACAAAGACAGGAAGTATCCACATCCTGCATACAGTTGGAATCAAGTTTTGAGCATTTGTGTCAGCCACTGAGCTAGCGGGTGATACTAGAGGAAAAGACTATAAAGCCTGAGGACAGTCATAGTGCAAAACTACATGAAACAGCTGTTCGCAAGCATGCAGCAGGCAAAGGTTGTGTGCACTGTATACAACATGAGACTAATAAAATAGAAAAAAGGCAAAATGCCAGAATGTATTTACTGACCGGAGCTGCTGTAAAGAACAGAAGTTGCATTTTCTTTAGAGCGTGAAAAAAATCAGCGTATTTTGATTGTTTTTTATATTACATGCAAACCAAAGGCAGCATGAACAGTGGCACAAAGTGCTTTGGCAAACTGCAGTTGATGCAAGCTTTAAAATGTAGTGTATTTACAACGAGCACATATCAGAGAGTCTATTCATTACTTAATTCTCTACATTTCTCTGCTTAAGATTGGTGGAGTAAGCAGGATTGGCAGAGACTGCACTAATTTATTGATATTAATTTGGATTCAAAGCCAGCGTGACACCTGATGAAGTCTAATGCACTTAACTTTTTAGATGGGCAAAATCCAAGCTGCATAATTCTGTAATAATTGATACATTGAAGATGACTCTACTCAATACAAGAAATGTTATTATAAATGTCAAAGAAGTGTGGAGGCCTTCTCCAAGGACAGTCGTACGGGACATCTTGTTAATAGCTAACCAACATCAAGAACGGCAGTACCGGTGTTCTATCAGCAAACAAGGAGCAAAAGAAACTGTACGGCTGCTACATGACCAAAAAGCTTATTGGGTAGTCTTAATGTAAACCTTTATATTATTGCTTTATTTAGTAATTGTGCTTCTCATGCTTATAGACAAATAAGGTATCCAGAATAGTACGGTATATAAGTAGTATCTGATGCTTAATAAAATGTCTTTGATGCATTACACCGGAGTCCGCTCCTTCGCAAGTTGCAACAAAGAAAGGAATGTTATAGGTGAATTTCTAATCAGGATATATCATAACTCAGCCTCTATGTTTTACATCCATAATCTTTGACTATTTTTCCTGGTGTAATCTCAGTTTGCTGAATGGTTTACTCTTTTTCACTTTGTGTATTAATCACCTGAATTTCTTATGACAAATCTGTCTGATAGCACAGATAAATTATTGGGGATCTGGCTATTGTGCTTTTCCTTGACAAATAATTGAATAATTCACTAGCACAAAAGATGTATGCCTTTACAACTCTGATGCATTGTATAATCCTAACATGATCATTAGAATTAGAACATCAGCCTGTTCTGTGTCATATGTTATGAACAGAAAATAAAGATTTTTTCCCCTTTCCTGTTTATTTGAACTGCAATTGAAACTGCCTGTTCTGCTGGAAAACTGTCTGTCTTACAGCACCCCGATTGGAAGTTGTGGGACTTGTTTCACTTCTACCTAATTTCAGGCATTGCTTAAATTAGGAGCAATGTTATCCAAGACTGCATTTTCTGTCAAAGGTAGAGACAGAAGTCTCTAAAAGGTAATTCAACTCACTTAAGAAGGGAATCATGTGCTTGAGGTTTAGATAGCCTAGGGCAGCAAATCTTCTAACTTAGACTCCTAAGTTAAATATTTCAAGTTAAACTGATTAGTTAGAGGCCACAGTGTGCGATTAGGACATTAACTCCTGTGAAACAGATCACAAAAGCAAAGTTTGGAAAGCGAGAAGTAGAGGGAAAAAAAGGATTGCATGCAGAGCTAGGAACCAAAGGAGAACAGAACAAAATTGAAATAAAAGAATTGCATGAGTATATTCACACTTGCAAATGAAAAGTGGCACCTGGAGATGTTCTGCACATATGAATGTGCATGCACAAACAAGAGCCATTGAAACCAGGAATGTGCACAAAATTTACATTTGGGCATTTTCTCATTGACTTAGTGTTACATGTATGACATAAAAAGCCCCAAAAGTGTCTGGAGGGTGGGAGGAAAAATTAAGCAAGGAAACAGGAGGGCTGCCTGCTTGTCAACACAAGAACACAAACCTAAATACAAGACATAGATATTAAAAGATACATTGTTTTAGGTGGAAAAGGCTTCAGTCAACAAAGGAATAAGAAATTCATATACATCAGAATCTCACAACTGAAGTTAGGAGCTAAAACTTCATCTACAAGGATAAAGCCTTGGGTTGCTGATTGACCTCAGGCCAATTTATACCTCGAGAGCTTCAAGGATTCAGAAAAGAGATGGCTATATATGTGAATTATGAGAACATTAAGAGTTACATCAGCAAAAGGAGAAAAAAACAACCTCCATTTGCTTGCCAATGCCTCAGGAACATGGATTTGGTTAAGTTTTCTCTAGTGACTGGTATTTCCAAAACTTCACTCTTTCTCACCTTCCCCTGAAACAGCTGTATCCTGTTTCAGGAGAATTTTCTTGACTATGAAGGTCCCTGCTTCAGTCCAACATAACAATTTGTATGTGCTGATGACACCTATTACTAGATGACTATTTAGGTCTACATCCTTTCTGGAGAGTCTAGTGTTATTACTTAAAGTTTCCACCTGCAGCCAAATGTCTTTATTTACAAGGCTCAATAGGATCCTCTGTTTCTTCCATTACTACCTTCACTTCTTGCTCTTTCCCCCAGCTGTCAGCATGTTTTAGCTGAAAATCTTTTTTTTTCTTTTTTTTCTGATGTCTTCTTTATTTTTTCCTCTCTTCATTACTTTCCTCATTTTGAAAATAATCCACCAACACTTTTATCTCTCTTCTGTATTTCTATTTCATTTTTCCCACAGCAGAAACAAAATAAATCTCAAACAACTACGTGAATTTGGCCTACCTTTTGATAAATGCGTTCCATATTGTTTTTCTAACATAGACAAGGACTTGATTTCCTCTACTTCCCTCGAATAAATTTTAAAAGGTTGTAGGAATTCACTCTTTTGAGGACCAAAGATGAAGCACATCACCTTCCAACTCTGACTTTCACTTCACCATGCACATCACAACGTTGAGAAGATAAAAGTTAGTGAGAAGTAAGCAAAGTCCATGATATTACTTATACAGTGAACTATATTCCTGTAGACAGGGGTATTCAAAGAATTTATGAAGATTCTATGATTTATTTTAAAGGGCCTGTAGGTTTTATCTGGGCCCTTGGATAAGATACCTGAGAAAGCATTTACGTTCTCTACTAGTCTAAGCATTTAACCTAGGTGCAATTAACCAAGTACCTACTATAATCTACTATTATATCTACTATTATATGGCACAAATGCTGCCATACTGAGAATCTGTTTCAAGCTTCTCTGTCCCTATAGCTACATATCCCAATGTGTTTGGGTCTGAAGAGAGCAAAACCTTGATGATACATGTATGTATTGTGGGCCTTCATAAGAATGATTACTTTCTAAATTAATTGGCCTGGATTTTTCATGGAAATCTGAAACACACTCTGTATGTCTGTTTTGAGACTCACGCATTTCTTATCCATCTTAATTTACCCAGAAACAACATTTTTGAAAAGCCTTAGGATGCCCACTGACAGTCGCTAGATGAGATTGCAAAGTTTTGAGCAGCGTTGTTTTATTATTGGCATAGACAGATGAAATATTCAAGAGAGAAATAGGCCAATAATCTAATCAGCAGGAAATAAATAGGCTGATAGAATACCAAGACTAAAATTTCATGAAAGAAAGTGATCAAAGGCTACCAGCTCCTTCTTAAAATGAAGCAGCTCATCCTTCAGAATGACCAGTGTTGGTCAGAGAAATTCTGAACCTCTGTGTCATGAAATTTCATTTGTGTGATCCTGCACAAGTCTCTTGCAAATCCAATTAGTAGTTACTATTTTTTAAGGAGTTATAAATCAGAATTTTCTTCAAATGTGTAGCAATAAAGTGCATAATTGAAAAGTCCATAAATAATAGATAATGTGAAGTGATAAAAAATGGGCACAACTATTAACATAACATCACTGAGAAACATAAAGTCACATTTTCTGTGGGAATTAATTCACTGATTTCCATTTCATATCAAATCTCCTGATAATCAGTCATAAATGTTAGTTCTTGTGATAAATTCACTTAATATGTACAAGGCCTTGTTCATTTAAAAAAAATTATTGAGGTGACTTAGCTATAAAAAAAACAGAAGACATACATTAGGAGAGTGACACTGTACTTGAAATAACTTTGGGAAGCTTAGTTTATTTTCAGTACAAGGGGCACTATAGTAAAGCTCAGGATGCTTGATAAAGGCATTAGGAAGTACATCACTACTTTTATGCTAAACTAGTGACAAGAGAAATCTGTGCTCATAAAAATTACCCAATCATCAACAAATTTAGATAAGACCATGGGCTTATTTTTCATTCCATGTGTCTGACTTTCTGTCAAGGGTGAAGCATTCTAAATTAAAGTAGACAGAAAAAGTATTATACCAAAGATGATATCAAATGTTTCATAATTCTCTCAAACAGATATTTTATCACTTACATGTCATATGAGCTGTCACCTGGACTATCTTTTAAGTTGAAACATTTTTTATTATTAGTTTTTTAATCACAAACAACTGGGAGATATCAGACCTTACAATCTGCTTTTAGTTCAAGACTGAGCAATTCTAGTTTGTTGTCCGGTACTAAAAGAGTACTACATTTGTGTAAAGGAAAGAAAATACTTCGCTGCCAAGGTGAATTGCAATAACTCTGAGGCAATGAAAGTTAGCTGTGCATGATTGCTACATTCTATGCTATCACTTCATGATGTTGCATTTATTTTTGCACACATAGAGAATATAAATACTTTTTAATAAAACCATTTGAAAGCATGAGTATATGAATTCAATCCATATTGAGACAATAAAGTTGCATCTACCCTGTGTCTGTTTCCAGGGCTAGCTGGTTTGCAGATAACTCTGTTCTGTTACCTGTAGACAAGTTCTAATAGTCTACAGAACATATGGTAATTCTACAGGATCTTGAATAATGTATGTCCTTAGAAACTCACAGACACACCTGCCAGCCCTTAGGTATTCTGTTCTGCAATTTTCTGGCAGCAGTGTAATGTACTTTTACTGAAATAATGTGACTACTCTGCAGTTCTCTATATTTCTCTGGGATTTTTTCTCTGAACGTATTTTTATAAACTTTTTAAAGAAAGAATGTATCCCCACTCTAATCATGCGGAATTTCATAAAAAGGTAAGAGCAGCTGTGCTGCAGCAAACCCTGAGTCTATCTGAATATCCTATGCATGACAATGTGGACAGGCTACTATATAAAAGTCCAAGATCACACTGTTCATATACAATGCTACATACTCTTCTATTTCCAGTATTTCTGACTTAAAATCTTACCTGAGCAAAAGACTTGTGTAGTCATCCCTTGTAGATATCTTTTCTATGCACTTGTTCAGTGTCTCAATGTAAACTTCCACAGTATCCTGTGACAAGTATTTGAAGGAATGTCTGCCTCGGGCATCTATAGCAATGCAATTTTCCCAGGAGTGGGGCACAGCTTTGACTATATTTTTTTTTTCTGCACTTCAGCCTGTTCTTAGAGTCTGCATTTATGATTCTAAAAATCTCAGTGTCGGCTCCACTGGATTGTTCTATGATGACAAATGACAGGAAATAAAACATAATTTTATTATTTATATTAAGAAATAAACTTTCACACAGTTAGATGACAAGGTTACCGTTATATGCATCAAAATTCACCACAGGGCTGAAAATAGGTGTTAATGTGAATCCAAAAACACAGTAGTGAGAGTATTTTTCAGAAGTGTCATGAAACACTGTAAATGTCCTATTTTGACTTCACTGATTTCCTGTTATATAGATTTCTGTGTGATTTAGAAGACATTTTTTTCAATATTTCTCTTTTAAACTCTAATCTGAATATACTAGGATTTATAATAGGAGAAGAAAAAGAAGAATTTCATGATGAAGGTGATAGGCACTATTGGACAAATATATTAGAATCCTTTCTTGGCTTTAGAATTTCATTTGGGATCTCAGGCAAATCACACAGAACAAAATTCAAAAAAACCACATAGGTAACACTGACACATTGAAGTGTCCAAAACTAATAAATAGAAGAAAACCTCCCTCATGTTCAACTTACCTTGTAGTGGCTTATGAAACATATTTTAAAATACTTTTACATACACTAAGGTTTTCCACATTTCTGTTTAACCATTTATAATGGGTGACAATGATTTCCTCACTTGGTCTGAAAAGCAAAATAATTGAGGGATATATGCACACATATTTATCAACCCGGAGTCGAAAGACTTTCAATGTTGAAATGATTTGTTAAGCTGACAACCCGAATTGGGAACTTAATATCTATGTGAGCAACAGATTCAAGTTTATTTTATAAAAGGTCATTTGTTTGATGCAGCTATGCTTTGCTGCCTATTTCGCCTTATAACTTTAAATGCCCATTCCAGAAATTGGGGATTTCAGGCCCAACCTTAGTCTTGGGGTGTTTAGGATCTTGCTCTCATATGAGGATTTGTGGAATGCATTGGTTGGAACAACAACCCAGGTGAGAGGTAGGAATAAACCAAAACATTTTTTATATAGACAGAAGCATTTGTGGATTTCAACCAACATTAGTAAAGATTTAACATTAGGCTATTACATATAACACCACCTGCTGTGTTTCAGTCTGAGCACATCAAGGTTTATTAATACGCATTCTTGCATGTTTAGAAAAGGTCATCATTAAAATCATTATTTTTCTAATATGTGTCTAGCACACAAATTAATGTTTGACAGTGATATGCTCTGTGCGTATTCAGTGATGTAGCCAACTGTTAAAGTGGTATTTACTTCAAAGTATACTGAAAATAAAAAGTAATATTGCAAGGCTGTTTTGAGAGGTGTTAACATAGTACAAAGGGTTAAATAAAGAAATTCTTCCTCAGTGTATGCTCTGATTAAGGAATTGATGCTGAAAGGAGAGAAACTGATGCTTACCTGCTTATGAATTTCATCCTGTAGTGAAATTGCTGATCTCCCGCAAACAGACACTGTACTCATCTCCAATTTGATTGGTAAGATAGATAAGCTTCTAAACTTAGTATAGCCTTGTATGCCAGGAAATACTGCTGTCACATACAGCATGATGGATCAATTCTGTTCTACATGGTTTTGAAGAAAATTTGTGATTTGAATGGTGACCTTCTTTCTTTCAAGAAACTTCCTTAAGCAGTGGTTTATCCATTATATACTGTCATGTTCTCTGGGAGGATATTCTGAAAATACTTTCTGGATCAGGCCCTGCTGTCATGGTATTTGGGGGATTACCTGATTTCAAAATGCTCAGTATGTATGCGGCTACTGGAAGTTATGTTTCCACTAAGATCATCTAAATTTTGTGGCAGAAACTATATCTCATTTTACTTACCTGTCAGTGCACAATTTCTGCCACTTCCTGCTGAGGAAGGAAAGTAAGGTTTCTGGTGAGAATTTTGAATCAAGTCACCTGCTAGTGAAGTGTCTAAGGGAATGTGTACAATTTGCAGTGAAGACTACCACAAGATGTTCCCTAGCTGATATTGACAGTAAATCCACAAGGTACAGTGCAGAATCAAGGGGACAAGTCTCTTTGGATCTATAGGTAAAATAGTTAGTTATATTTATATGGAGCTACAATTCAGTTAATAATGCACTGTCCTCTTTATATTTCCTCTAGACTTGTCTGACAATGCTGTCTTTGCACCATGTTTCTAGACATATTTTATAGAGAGCTGCTTAAAATATATGTACATGCCTGATGTCCATTCTTCTCGTTATCATTTCATAGATAAAATTTTTGGCTTTATACATTATTTAAACACATAACTTATTTTAGAGCCCATTTCACAACTCCATATTACTTATAAAAACAAAGGCCATATTTCCAGTCATTTTAAGGCTGAGGAAACAAGAACAAGGAATCATTATAATTCTGGAACATTTAAAATGTTAGCAAAAATACACATCAATGAAAATATTAAATTGCTATCTACTTTCTTTCTTCTGGCTGACACCCACACAAAATATGGACAGTAATATAATTAGCAACAAGGATTAATTTCTAACAGATGCAGAAAGTACTATCTTTCAGTACCAGCTGAGAAGACACGATGGCAGAAGACATTGCAACCACAGGTCAATATTTTGCCCTTTAATTTCAGATCACTTAATACAAGTTTGCATTAAAGTGATCTGCCAGTCTACATTAAAGTGGGAGCAGTGGGGCAGATGTCCAAGGTCACAGGATGCAACCATTTTTTAATGTCTGTATACAAACCAGAAGAACAGAATGGTCTTTGTTGTTTTTTAGAGCAAAACAAGATATAGCTAGCTGTAAAGAAAATTTTTTACACAACATAATGCAGATTAAACCAGTTCTGCAAGGTTTCACGCTCTATGGGAAAGTCTGGAGAAAGAAAGCAATCGAATGCATTTCAGAAAGTTTCCTTTTCTTTTTCCTGTATCAATATAAATAGCTTGAAAACATAAAATTATTCCTAAAATTTGAAGATCACAGTACAAAATGTATTTTTTGTTCAGCATCATAGACCAAGGTGGCACTCCTGGAGGTAGCACATCCAGCAGAGTGTTTTAGTCATTTCTAATGTTGGGAACAGCTTGTCTTGACCTCATTAAAAATTTAAAATTGGAATCCTGACATCAAAATGTTATGCAGACCAGCTATGAAAATTCTCAAAGATTTAGCTACTGTTTCTGAAACCACACGTATATGCATAGCATAGGTTAAAGGCAGATTAGAGAGTGAAACTGATACGTGAATGAGGGAATGTGAATCAGAATATATAACTTTACTTTTCTCTCTTCAATCCAAATTTCTATAAAAAAAATTGATGCTTGAAAAGGAGAGAGATACTGTTATAACAGCGTTCCATCTGTGTGCTTGTACATCTATACTTATTCAAACTTCTGCCTCTAATATTTTTGGCAGGTAGCCTAGAAAAGGAATGTTTTCAGGTTTAGATATTTAAAATTTTATTATACTTTTTTTCCATTTAAAAGTTATTGTCAAAGTGCATCATTGTTAATAAATTGCAAAGCTCTATTTTCATTATATACTATCTTGTCTGTCAGTAGAAAGTATTAACATATTATTGTCCCAGAATTGACTTACAGCTGTAAAAGGAAACAAAATGATGTGTTGATAACAGATTAAGCATATAATGCACAAGCCCCAAGGCTTTTAGTCTCTGGAGATGTTACATTTCCATGGCAGTACCAGGATATAATATAAATAAATGAAGAGTTACAGTCTGCTAGTCAGGCACACTGTATTGGTTTTAAGGCATATTAAATACTTCTGCAGTAATCAAAGGAATATTGCCAGTGAACTGAGCAGTACTAGGATTTTATACCATTTGGGCAACTTATTCACATTTCCAGTAATATGAATATATGTTTGAAGGAAGCTTCAAGGCTACTTGAACTTTTGCATGATTTTTTTTAATATTAAAGAAGGTTCAAATGGAATCCAGATAAGTCCATACAGGACAAAAATGCAGTGTCTTATATTTAAAAGCTGTGCTCATGAAGGAACAATAAGAGGGAACCTAAGTGCTTGTGACTTCTGTATAGGCAAGTTGTGCCTGCACATTTATTCTTAAAGTGATTAGTCTGTGCAACAGAAGGGGAAGGAGGCAAACCAGAGAAAAAGAAACCAAACCCTCTGTCATAAAGAACAAATGAAAAAAGTTGGTCAGCAGCCCAGGTGAAAGGACAGAATTATAGGAGCATTAGGGAGGCAAGGAACATGGAACTTCCTGGAAAGCCTTGCCATCTGCAAAACGTTGGTTAGGCAGATCCCAAACCTTCTGAGGTATGCCCATTTTTAATATAGAGTAACCACTACATTAAACAAAGGCCACAATAAATTAGAAAAACTCTCGTTTGATTCATAAAGCTCCATTCAGTCACTTTATTTCATGCTATTCTGAAATTGATAGTTATTGGATGACTTCTTTACATTTAAATTGTGCTGATTAGCCGGTTTTACCTTAATAACTCTATGATAGTGACCGTCTTTTCTTGCCCTTTAATTTTAAAATTAATGAAGTAATCATTTATCCTGGTCTCTTTCTGTGTTCTGCCCAATTACTTTAGTGCTGAATGGTACTTTGTATTTTTGCTGGTCCATTAGTCCCATATCATGCTTTTTCTGGACTTTTGCTCAACTGAGGGATAATTAAATAGCATCTTTTGAAATCTTTATAACCTTGGCACATTAATTTCCTTTCCAAACACTTTAACCTAGTAGGTAAATGTCAGTTAAACCTCCAGCTCTTATTTTTATTTGCTTCTGATTGTTTAAGGCATCAAACTCCAAAGAATGCCAAATATAATTATTGCATCATTATTCAGACATTAAGAGTAAACCCTGTTTTTGAGTCTTACACTTTGGGGACAACATCCCTATACTGAAGTTGCACAGCTCTTACTTTGTGACTCCATGACATGGCAGACTTTGAATTGCCTACAGAAAGCTAATAGGAATTTTACAGCATTGAACTGAAAGTGAATGAAGTAAATTTGACCCTGACTAGTGCACCATTCAAAGCTTGAAACTTTAAAATGCAGAGCAGTCTTCTGTGGACTTTATGAAATAGGGCTGCAGTGAGCTGTTTACAAAAGATTTGCACTAAGAGGAGCCAGCCTCTTTCTGCTTCCTCGGGCAGTCTCACAAGCTCATTGTTTGCCCTTTATGGTCTGAATGAAAAGCAAATTTTAGAGTTTGATGGCATTTATTCAGAGTATGTTCTATACTGGATAACGTGGTTATTTTATCTAGTAATGGCAAGGTCTGTGAAGAAAAGAGAGCAAAGAAAAAAAGATTTTTTCTTTTTTTTTTTTAAATTTCCTTGAAGATATTTTGCCTTTCATTTTAACTGAAGTCTTCCTAGGTTCATAAGCATAGGGAGCTGTGAGAGAGAGAGAGAGAATAGTTACTGGAGAAATGCTGGTGATCTGCAAGCGTAGCAGGTTCAGAGGTTAATGCGTTAAGAATAACCCTCTGTTGAATGTAATCTTCAATTTATTCAGATACTATCACATTTGCATTTTAATAAGCACAAGTGATGTGACATATTGATCACATATTATGAATTTTCATGCTTACATACCTGCATAACTGCATAACATACCTGCACTGATAGTACTACCGCTACACTGGAGACTGGATCAGGCTTATATACTCTACCATCATCTTATTTAAAATTAAGTTTTGTACTGAATATCTTTGTTTCTTCTTTTGACCAATAAGCAGCATATGAGAGCTCATGTACCGAAATAAATACATATTATACAAATACAAATAGAGTATTTTTGTATAGTGTAAACATTCTGGAGAAGAAATTCAGCAGGTCGTTATGCTGAACATAATGGTTTAGCATACGATTTTGCATGTGAATGCAAAAACTAAACAACAAGTGCATGTTTCATGTAAGGTCATATAAATTCTCTATCTTTAATAAATTCATTAGGTGAAATCCTGGTCTGCTAATGAAATACAAAGGCAAAACTGTTACTGACCTCAAAGGCATCAGGACTTCACCATTGCCTTCATCTTTTCAGCTAGTGATGTGCACTGAACTATAAATGAGGCACAAAACATTTTCCTTTTCCATTCCTCCCTGGCATCTTTCAAGATGAGAAGGCCCCAGATGTTCTTAATTGATTGAAGTGAGACACAGGCTGAAATACAGAGACATGCTAGTCTGATCTCTCACATAAAATTGACCATAGAATTTTATTAAGAAGTAACTGTATAAATACTTTAAATTTATGGCATAGCTTGGCTTTCCATCTTATCTTGAGTTAAAGACTGTATATGATGAAAGATTCACAGACACACTACAGAACTACATCAGTTTCTCCAAGTAAGCAGCTTCAGCGCTGTGGTTGCTTAAATGTATTCCCTATACAGGCAATTTTTTTTTGAGACAAAAAATGCGAATAATCTAGTCCTGTTCTAAAACCATCATACATGTTGGATAGCAATGCTGCTTATATTATTCTGAATATTTTTTTTTCTAGCTCCTTATCTATATAGTTCAGATTTTGTTCACTCTACAAGATGTATTTCCAAATTACATTGTTCAAAAGACATATCCAGCAAACCAATGAATCTCTCTCAATAATTTCAGATCAAGAATGTTAATTCACAACTGGCAACCATCCTAAGTCCATTTTGGCAATTGAAGACAATTTATGTTCTTTTTCTGTCACTCATGATTTTCATCAGGGAAGGTTCTTGAAAAGTGAGTAGATGAACATATTTAATTCAAAAGAAAGAATGGGAAAAGCAGGTAAGTGACAGATTTTTATCAAAATGGCATATTCTTAAAATATATTCAAAATAAATTCAAGAAGGATGATAGTTAGGTCCTTATATTAAATGTTGCTAGGTAAATACAAATTAGCCCTTGAGAATTACGTATTTGCTGCTGAATTTTTATATTCAACTGCTGATGTAGGGGCATGGAATCAAAGAATTAGAGAATAATTTGGCTTGGAAGAGTCCTCCTGAGGCCCGTCCAATCGAAACTCCCGTTCAAAGTAGGACTAACTTCAAAATTAGATAAGGCTACTCAGGACCTTACCAAGACAAGTTTTGAAAATCTTCAGATGTAGGACTACACACACAATCTATTAGGGAAACCTGCTGAGAACTAAGTTTCTCAAATAAGAAATAGTCCTTATGAGAACTCCATCTCTTCTGCAGATAAAGTTTCAGATTTTCTTTATTATAGTTTGTTTTATTCTATGAAATATTACTAATGAGAATTAAGATCTACTAACTCTAAAGTACCAAAGCACAGTATGGCCAGAGACAATTAATATCTTTCCCTCAAAGGTAGGCAATATTCATTTTATTTAACAGATCATTAATTTAAGTCTAAACTATGCTTTATAAATTTATTTTTCTTATATACCTCACAACTTGGCATAGTTTTATTTATCTAATAAAGTACACTGATTTTTTTCCATTTTGATTGAATTTCGGTTTCCATCCAAAAGTCATTTGACACAGATCATGAGTGAAAATGATTCTTCTGCTAAGGAAGAAATGTTGTTCACCGTCTTCTGACATAATAAAATAAAAATTAAGAACAGATTTAACTGTATGTCAAATTGTAAAACTGATTAAATAGTAAAACTGATTAAATATATGTATAATGTAATCTGTTTAGGAAAGTTTAGTGTTGAATGTGTTGTGTTATATTGAATTGTAAGTCAACATGACTCAGTAGTTATAAACAATAAAGGATTAATTTTTGCAGAGAAAATAATTAAATCGTATATATATATATATGTAATTTTGCATAATGTGTATGTGAAGTAAGGCTAAAAATGAGCGCTTGAAATGAGAGCTTGTTAATCGAAATCATGGTTAAAATCAATGGAATGAATAACTTTGATTTAAGCCTGTCCACCTTTGGAAGTATAATGGATGTTTAAGAATACATTATTTTATAGCATACCATGTTAAAAATTGTCTGTAATTATTGAAGATATATCCTTTGACTTTAATATGCCTTGAACACACAGAGGAAAAGTAATTTATATAGCTTTATTGGAAGTCTCACTTTTCACAGTTACTTCATAGCTATTAATATCTTTCTTTTCTCTTTTGTTTCACCTATTTTGATGCAAACACAGTCATTTTCTTTATTATAATATTTAGCGATAGAATTAAGAATCTGTCATAAATGCCACAAAAATGCAAAACTCAATCTGGACTAGTATCATCATTCTGACAATAGATAGCGCCAGCTATCTACTTTACTTCAAAATAAGGGAATAACAAATTCATCCCCCCACTCACAGTGTGTTTAACAGATGAGCCACAAACCTGCCAGTTTAAGTTAGGATTGCAATGTCTGTGCTCACTGTGAACCTCTCTCCTTCACCAGACAAAGGCAGTTCTAAGTCCTATTGGGTACAGATGGTGATGGAGACCAGCCTCACCCTTTGGGAGCACCTTTACAGCTGATACAGGGGAAGGAACCATGATTAGCATTGCCTTTGCCCACGTTGCCTGACACAGCAAGTAACCTTGCATCCTGCAAACAAATTCTTGCAATTATTTGGAGCTTCACTAAATTTCAATACCCTTCAATGTTCCTTTGACAATTTGCTCTCCTCTTTCCCAGCCCACCCCGCCTCCAGTGATGAAAACTCAATCTTGGCTGTCATTTTTTAATTATCCCCCTTTTGCCATCTGTATAAAACTATCACTCCCGGTTTATAGTTCCAGCTCTTGGCATCTCTCCATGCCTGAAATCATATCCATGGCCTTGGGCTGCCCTGGGAAACACTGCACCTATTCCTTTGCTGCCCCACAACTAAATAAATACAGGTGTCAGATTGTCTCTATATAGGCTTGAGTATGCTATATATATCTCTATATTTTGCTTATGCAGTTTCCTATTCCTCTCTAAACAATGCTGTTCCCTTGCCTTACTAGAATTTAAGGAGGCATGCTGGTTTTCTGTCTCTGAATGTATTAAGCTTGATAGTTTGATGTACTCAACATACTTTCCTAGAAGAAATCTAAGGTGAAGATGGAACCAATAGCTTCTAAAGTTGAACCACATTTTCATAAAAGAAAATAAGGAAATAGTGTCAAGGATAATCCTTTGGTTAAGGCCAATAATCAGAATTTAGTGGGGATACTGTCATTATGAAAGTAATGAATGAAGCCGAGAGTCATTGTATTGTCCACTAACAGGGTTTAGAAGATAAAATAAAACCTTTAAAATGATCTGTCATCCTGCTCATGGCCACTTTCCTTTTAGCATTGATTTTTTTCTTTCACAAACCAAGCAGTTGATAGTTTAAGCCTGCTGCCAGCAAGAATAAACTACCACCCACCTTGTTTATGACAGCAGAAATCAACAGTAAGCGGAAAGTGGTTGTATACAGGATAACTGATCCCTTTCAAGGTTCCTTTACCTTATTTCCAGGCTGCTGCTGGGGGACAACAAATTTCCTCTTTTGAACAATTGGCACTAACTGACATCCTTGTTGGCAGTCTGGAGGCCAAGCACAGAACCAAGACTTGTAAGAGCTGAAGATCTGCACTGACCTGCCATTAGAAGTAGTTTCTACAAGAACTAAAAAGGTACTCAGGGAGGAAGCGGCAAAACTCACATTGCAACTATTCCTACTGCAGTACTTCTGTGAGAATATAGAGGGTTGCATGTCCAGGACTATCTTTTCTGTGGTTTTTATAGCACTCCATTTACCAAAATATGTTTATTATTGTTCTTTCCCACTATTCTTTAAAAATAACATGAAATAAAGACTTATTAGGTTGCCCTCCCCTCCTCATCTTTAATACCTCAGGTTAGCACCATCCCAATAGAAAATCTTTTTTTTCATACAAGTTGCTGACACTACCTGTGCAAAATACTATTTTTTTCTGATAGAGTTAATTTTGTTTGTGCTTTTTCCTCTCTTTTTAAGCAGTCAACTAGCATCACAAACTATCCAGTCACATTGCTTCCTATTCTAATCCTCTACATCCTTATTTTAGTGACAATGCTGCATTAATGTATGTATACTACAGTTACCTTTAGGAGTATAAGTTGCATCAAAATGTAACTTATTTGTTTGTCAGGTTTTGTTATTGCTATTTCCCTTATGTTACAAATATACACCAGCCACTGGTATATGACTGCTATTATTTTTTCTATAAATCTTTCCATGATGAAATGCAATATTCCAATGTAATATACCCCTTGTTCCATCACTGAAGACTGTTCCCCCTGGCTGTTCTCCATGTATTCTAGCAACACAAAACAAAAACAAAACAGAAACCACCCCAAAACTTAAAGAAAACACCTTCTGAACACATTCTAAATGCAATTGTTTTGGAATAATGATATTGCTGTCAGCTTCTTAGATTAATGAAATCTTTCAGAGGGCATTAGAGGAGAACAATTAAGCTACTAATTTCTTATTCACACTGCAAAACCATTTCTGCCTAGCATCAAATCTTGAAAAAGTAGCTATTTTGTGCCTTTCAAAGTAAATAAAGGGTCTGTAACACAGCACACTGAGGATCATGAAATTAATTTGCTAATGAAATGAAGTATCTTGATAAGCACTTGTGTTTTAGTCAAGGATGTCATTATTTTTGTTACTCATTGTTCACAGTATGCTTCTTAAATGCAGTTTAGGGCTCTAGTCTGCAAACATATATCACATATTTAGGCTTCATTGAATAAAGTCCAGTTTTTCAGGGTACCTGATCAAAAACTGATCTACAGACTTGCAAAAGACCAATAATAATTCTGTGAACAAGGAATGTATTCATGATTTCAGAAAAGCAACCAAGTCTCAAAATTTAAGGATCAGATTCAATTGCTATGATATTTTATTATTTAAACATTTCTGTCATTTAGTCATCCCAAGTTTGGCTACATTTACTTATGGAGGATTCTTGTGATTGGATGTTGATGATACTGTGGTATTTTGGAAGGATGAAGAGAGGAGCTTGACTTTCACAATAAATATGAACCTCTCTTGGTTCAGCTCAAAATTCAAGGTTCTCTTTAAATTTAGACCTACATCTCCATGAAGCATACTAACAGCCAAAGCATTTTTAAATGCATAATTGCATCTTTCATGAAGCTTTGGAACAATAACTCTACAGTGAATCTCTTTTGCTGACTAACTTCTGTTTCCTCATCTCTCTACAGTGGTAATTTATGTTACAATGTTCTTAACATCATGTGACACTGACAGATGCTAAAAAGACACTCTGGAGCAATCTCAGTTGTTCGCTGCCGTGCCATCTGTCATGTGCCTTTAATGGTATATCACAGCCTGTCCCAGTATTCCAACATTTAACAATATTCCTGCACTTGAGGAGGTACTGGTAGTGCATTGGGAGATAAGTGTGTGTCTGTGTAATATTTTTGGAATTATGATGGGAATTCCTCATTATTGTTCTCCATCTTTAATGGGGAGAACTGAAATGTTTCTAGTATCTGACTTGTAGCTTTGGAGTTACACAAGCACACAGCAATAAGGCTTCACAGACAGCATATTAAACTAATTGAAATATAGATTAAAATCTGACTAGTTCAAGACAGAAGTGTAAGTTTTGATGTTACTGATACTCTTATTTACTTCAGTTTATTTCTAGTTCTTTAGAATTTGTGTTACTGAGCCTACATTTTGCTTACGGCATGCAATACTGTCACTGTCTTTGGCCTACAGACTTTATTTTGGGACTAGCTACAGAATATAAACCATATGGCAGGGATTTAAATTAAATGTCCCCTCAAGGTTAGATATAGAATCACTACACACAGTCTAATGAGAGTTAGAGAATGAGAGATGGGCGCCTTGGATAATTCTGATAATTCTGGGTAAAGCATTAGCAAGAATTGAAAACAGTGAACTCTCATATTATGTAATAGATACAAACACAGAAACATAAGACTAGACTGCTTAGAGTGGGTCAGCTCAAAGTGTCACCTGAACCAATTTGTGTCTCTAAAAGCAACCATTAGCAGATGATTAGAAGACAGTAAAAGGACAGGACAAATATGCTTTCCAAACCTCTAGCAATATGGAGCTCTGATATGACTTTCCAATGCAGGGATATTATCACGTTTAATAGAGATTGCTGGTGGGAGGTGGAAGGGTAAGTTCCTCTATGAGTCTGTCCCATGGCTTTGTTAGTCCCAGGTGCCTCGAGCACCCAAGGTACCCCAGGACTGCACCTCCTGCAGCTTGCCTGAGCACTGACTGCCTCCTTTGCAGTTTGATTCTGAGGCTTTTACTTGAAAATATCTCCCATTCCTCATCTAGGAAAAACAGTAAAAAATAATGTTAACTTTCTCCTTTTCAGAGAAACCATTATAGATTTCTTTCATATCTTCTTTTAGTCCTCCGTGGTCAATGCTGAAGACACCTAAATTCTGTTAAGTTCAGAAACAATTCTGTGCATTTCATCATCTTAGCTGCATTTCTCCATAACTTTTCCAATTTTGCTATATCTTTTCTAAGATGGAGGATCGGCACGGCATACCCCAGGTAAACTGTGGCCATAGCATGGGTGTCTAAAATAGTATAATGATCTCTTCTGTTTTGTTTAAATATGTAATAATTCTGAATATCTGATTTCCTTTTTGGCTGCTACTGAGCTAATGTTTTTGTAGAATTATCTGTTTTCCCTGTCTTTAAAACCCTGACAGATGCATGCAGTCTATCCAAACTTCAATATGAAGTCATTTCGTTTTTCTTCTTATGTCCTCAGTCTATTAGGTTAACAATATGCTACAATAGAGCTTGATAAATGAATAGGAAGTTGTTCAATAAAATTTGTGGAACTTGACTGTATAACCTTTGGGAGAAAAGCTACTACTGGACTACGTGAGGAGTAAAATAATAATATATGTGAATTGGGATCTTAGAAAAAGGGTTTTGGCTACAAGGAGAAAAAAAATGCCACATACATTATTTCAAATTACTTTTTGGAGAGAGCATTCATATGCAAATAAATAGCCTCAAAGTAAATATAGTGAAACAAAGTAAATGGGTGAATCTGAGAGGTCAATAGCTAGCCAACAGACCCATTTGAAAAAGCATAAAATCATGATGTAAGCACATACAATGAACAATAGAGGAATACTGTTTCTTAAAGACCTCAAGGCCCATTAATCAGAATGGACCATTGTTGATCCTTTGAGCGTGAAATGGGATTTTGTTTTGGCAGAACTTCTAGTCAAATGGACAGCATGGAATAAACAATCCTATGTGGTTGCAACTAACTGTTGCTAACTACTTCTCAAAACTCATACCTTTTTGACTGAATAGCATCAAAACAAATCAAACTGGCTCTCTCAGTCAAGGAATACTGAATACTGAATATTCCAGCTTATAATGATTTATATAGGAGTTATAGGAGTTTTATAGGATTTATTTAGGAGCTATAACTACTTCACATATAGGTCTATCTGATCTATAGATGTGACTTAAGTACAATATATCATTTTTTAAGTAGCAATATTATCAAGTAATGAAGCAAATCTATTTTTCTCAGCTTTAACAGGTTCAGAAAACTTGTGTATTTTATGTACATCCTTTTGATTCCTTTCTGTCTTTGTTCCCTTATCTCTTATATTATTGTACTATCCTATCTAAATCAATATGACCTGATAAATATAAATCAATATAATTTAGTCTTAAATCTTTAAGACTATTAATTATTTCATGTTTCTGCCAATATCCTTTGTTGGGGGACATAGGGAGATCTTTACAGGCCTCAGGTGAGGCGTAGGTCTGTGTAGCCCTCGGGCTGCCCTCCAGGTGTTCCCTGGTGCCTGCGCATGCTCAGTCATGCCACTTGGCCTGGCTGAGCAGTC
>JAWLRI010000359.1:203789-324329 GCA_034781795.1 Crypturellus tataupa | reverse complement strand
AACGGGCTCCACGGGGGGAGGGACGGGGCGAGCGGCGCCCCGGCCCCGGTACCGCCCCACCTCCGCGCCCCGCCCAGCCGTGCCGCGCTGAGCCGAGCCGAGCCGAGCCGTGCATACGGCACCCGGCGGGCACCATGCGACCGTGGTGAGCACCGGGGCTGGGGGGCACCGGGGCTCCTCGGCGGCGGGGAGCGGGGCGGCGAGCTCCGGGCGGAGCACGTCGGGGGGTGCTGGGAGGTGCGGGGTGCACGGGAGCTCCGGTACCGGAGCACGTCGGGGGGTGCTGGGAGGTGCGGGGTGCACGGGAGCTCCGGTGCCGGAGCACGTCGCGGGGTGCTGGGAGGTGCCGGGGCTGGAGCACGTCGGTGGGAGGGTGCAGAGGGGCCCCGGCCCCAGAGCTCGTCGCGGTGCAGGGGAGCCCCGGGAGCGGGTAGGGGCTGCTGGGCTCTACCGGAGTCTTGGGGGTCGTGGCTGCACCGTGTGTGCGAGGGTGCCGCCAGGACGGAGGGGTCCGGATTGCACCGAGGGTGCCGAGCTGCAGGGAGGTGTAACCGCTTGGTCCCTGCTTCCCTCGCAGGTGTCCCCTGCGGCGGCCGCTGCTGCTCGGGCTCTTTGTCCTGCTGGTCCCCGCCGCTTTCCAGGAGCCCGGTAACGTGAGCGGGACCCGGGGGCAGGGGAGGGCTGCGGGGCTGTGGAGAGGTTCCCCCTGCTATGCCCAGGGGGCGGTGGGTGCCGCTTTTGCCCCGCTCCGTCCTCCCTTTTCCTGCTGCTGGGCCGGAGAAGTGGCTGCAAAACCTGCGCTGCTGTGGACGGGCACGGGTTGCATCTCCCACTCGGGGTGAAACACGTGGCTGTGCCTCCAGTCTGCGCGTGGCAGACAGGGACACCGGGAGCAGCAGGACTGGGCTCTTGTGCTCCCTGTCGTATTGCTGGGATGCCTGTGGCTGCCTGTCCTTGGGAGCGCAGCAGGCTGCAGAAAACCTCTGCACGTGCCCCAGAGGTGCACCGCCTCCCGTGCGGCTTTGATACGGGGCTTTCCCCTGCGTTCAGGACTTGGAGCACAACCCCGTGCAGTCTCCTAGTCCGTTTGCATGATGAACTTTCCCTCCTCTCCCAGGAAAGTTTCCTCCCGGCTGCCAGGCAGGTTTAAAACCCTCCACCCCTCGCAGCCGCGGCCGGTGTGTGTGAACGTGTGCCAAGTCCACGGCAGGCAGAGAGAGCGGTGGCTGACAAGGCGAGCCCTTGACCCGCTCGCGGCCCGGGAGGCTCCCGGGGATCTCCCTCGTGCCGTTTGGGTGGCTGCGCTGGGTTGAGTGAGACTCACACTATGGAGGGCATGAGAGCAGCCAGCCCCAGGGCTGCTGAGCACCCCTGCAGGTTGGCCAGGTGAAGGGAGGGAGCAGGGGGTATCCTTGGCTTGTTAAGCAATAGTCTTGGCACCTGCGTGGAGGCAGTGGTAAACATCCCCAGGTGGAAGTATTTTCACATGAATTTTGCTCAGTTTGTAGAAGGTGCTGAGCTTCTGTGATTGCCCCAGCCCTCTGGTGACACAGAAAGCAGCAAGGATGCCTCTTCTTCAGGGAGATATTCCAGGTGGCTCCTGTTTGTGTCATGTACTGCAGCCTCTACAGCAAGCGAAGAGGCTTCACTCGCGCACTGCCTTTCAGCTCTGTGCTGGGTAGTGCGTGACGCGGGTTGGCAAGTGACAGCCCTGCTATAAATGAGTTGGAAGTCACAGGCATGCACTGGGCTGTGAAATTGGTGGATTATTTACAGGAGCGAGACTTTCTGCCGTCTAGGAATAACTCGGATATGGCTGCCCTGAGGCTGGTACTGCTCGGGGCTGTTGCACTCGGGGTCACGTTCCAGCAGGGGATTGTAGCCTGCAGCATGACACATGACAGCGGGCAAGGGCACGAGGGCCCCGATGCTCCTCTGCCTCCCCTTGCGAGAGCCCGGCGGGGAAGTTGAGGAGGGCAGCGTGCTCAGGTCTGATTTCGTGTGCGTCTGGCCTGGCCATCCATGGGTTAACAAGGATGCCCAGCGCTCCCAGAGCACGTCTGGGAATATTTGAAGGAGTCACAGAAATGGCCTGAGCTAGATTTATGACCCTGCTTTCTGTTGCATGGGTGCTGGCGGTAACGGTTCCCTAAGGGCTGCTGAAACAAAGTCCCTCTTAGAGGTCTCCAGAGAGGGAAAATTATTGCAATGTGAAATCCTGAATCAACTATTTTAAGTTCCTGGAGATTGTCCAGAACAGCAGAGCAAGTCTGAGGGCCAGGAGCTGCTTTAACTGGGGATATTCAGAGCTGAAGTGGCTGGTCACCCACTGCCCCCTCCATCCGGCGCCTCTGCTCCCAGCGTGGCCAGGCAGGGTTTGCCAGGGAGATCTCGGAGCTGGAGGTGTATCCCACACCATGGGAATTTGGGTGTTTGGGGGCGAGTTTTGTGCAGGTGACACCTGCTAGTGGGGACGGAAATGCAAGAGATTGTACAAGGGACCAGGCTGTCTCTGATCAGATGCAGGGGATGGTGTGTTGTGTGTGGGGAAGGTAGGGTTTTTTTTCCGTGAAAACCCCTTTAAATCCACACTGATTGCTCTTAGGCATTTTTCCTATGGCACCTTGCATCAAGGGAAGGCAGGTCATGAACTACTTTTTCTCCCTCCTTTTTGACCACAAGCAGGGAAGTGCCCGTTTCACCCAGATGACTTGGCTGTCTCCCAAGGCAGGCAGGCTGCAAATCGGGTTTTAAGGAATCTGAAAGAGGTCTTTTTTTTTTTCTCTTTTCTCTTTCTTCCCTCGGTTCAATGTCCAAGGACTGTGGGGTCTGTCCTGGCAGCTGTCACTGCAATGGGCTCCCCTGGGAATGTTTGCTCCGAAGGATCTCCTGGCGCGGAGATAACCTTTCTGTTTATCTGCCTTCCTTGCAAATTTGGGCACTTAATTGGCTGGAGATTGTCTTGGCTTTTATCACCAGATCTCCAGGATCATCCACTCAAGCACGTAGCCCAGCAGGTGACAGGTGAGGAGCTGGATGGGGGGCCTCTGCGGAGAAGGTCGGGTAGGAGCAGTCCTGCCTGTAGGCAGGAGGCACGTAGGTATCGTTGTGTGTCTGGATTGGGTCAGGAACTGGGCAAATCTCCTTCCATAGAAGGATGGCAGGTCCTCAGACGGAGGATCTTCATCGTTGATGTTTGCAGCCTCAGTTAGATATGGCTGGGGCCACTCAGGTGGGAATAGCCCATGTCTTTGAGTCTACAGGGTGGCATGATGTCACTGAGTGCCTCTTGTGTTGGGCTTCTCAGTGTTGGCTCTGGGTTTGGGAGGGCTTGGTGCCTTGAGGTCTCAGGTAACCATGATTGGAAGACCTATCTGTGACAGTGTGGCGCACCTGGAAAAAATATACCAGTTGTTTGAGCTCTTTTCTATGAGCATAAAGGCTCATCTGGCTTTATTTCCATCCCTGTGTCTTTGAATGGCTCCGATTCTCTGCAAGCACGTGCTGTGAAAGATCAAACAGGTGTCGTGCGAAGAGATTTATGAAATGGGATGTAACTGCTTTGGCATCAGGGCTTGGGGATTTTTGACAGGTGGATCTGAGCTTTCACGAATATTATTTTAAGAATCTTTCCTACTATTTAAGAGCAGCGCTGCAGGGGACGTGCCACAGGCAGTGCTAGCAGATGCTGTTTTAGCTTGGGGAGAAATTCTCAGACGGTAATCTTGAGCAAGGAGTTTCCTGCACTATGGGAAGGAAGGAGGGAGGCTGACTTGCATTTTGGAGCTGGCATGAATGGATTTTGATCTGCCAATAACAGTGCCAGGTATGTGCACCATACACCACCCTTGAGCATCTCTTGGCTTTGAAAGCATCATTGGGCTGCTGAGGCCTTTGGGATGGGGTGAAATAACTGGAGAGGATGTTGTGCTTGGAAAACTTCGGGAGTGGTTTGTCTGCTCCTCGACGGGCAGGATTTGTGTTTGCAAAGCCTTATTTGGGACGCCAGGCTGCCCCGGGAGCACGTGGGCAGGGAAAGCCGCTCAGCCTCCGCGGGAGCTGGAGCAGGACAGACCCATGGACGTCTCCCCGCAACAAAGCTGGTCATCCTGTCGCTCTCGCGTGTGGCTCCCGGTTCTGCGCGGCTGCTGACAGCAGATAAAGCTTCCTCCCGCTTGTCCTGGGGAGGAGGGAGCCGAGCTGGAGCTCTGGGCCAACCGTCACTTTCCCGCTGGGACAGAGGCTAAGAATAGCTGCCTCTCGGGATAGCTGGGATTAGGCAGAGTGGTGGGGGTGGACGGGGCAGCACAGCCTGTTTGCTCTGTGCCGGTACCTCAGGGACAAGGGGCAGTGCCAGCAGTCAGGCCCGAGCTGTGGCATCCACATAATGCCAGGAACACTGCATTCCTTTGCATCTTCTAGGCCGGCATCTAAGGGTATTGTGAACAGGCAGAAGCACCATGCAAAGAAAGAGGCAGAGACAGCATCAGTGTTTAGCAGCCGATGGCAATTGGTGAGAGCCTAAAGGCTAATGTCAGCCATCTGGAAAGGCAAGGGGTGACACTTGGTCCCTGCTAGCCCAAGGGCAAAGATCTTGTGGACCACTAAGTAGTAGGAGAGTGCCTCTTGCCTGAGCTCAGACTGGATTTCAGATTTCTGTGTGGACAGGGTGAGCTCTGTCTGGGTTTCTCCTGTGCTCTGCATGGCTGTGAGCCCCTGGGAGCTCTGTGCTGGTGTGTGGCCATGGATGAACAGAGACCCGGGCTGCTTTTCCTGTGGCTGCTAGAAGACACTGTACAGGCTGTATCAAATCCCAGGAGATGTGGGGATTTCTGCATTGAATAGCAGGCTCGTCGTGGCATTCCTTATTTATTTTGCAGCTGTAATAACCTCTTCTTAGACTGTTTATTTCAGCCCAGTTTGCATGCTGTTGAAAGAGCAAGTCTGAGCACTTGGAGAAGACGGGACGTTCAGAAGAACAATTTTTCAAGCACCATTACAAGGTTAAAAATGGAGGACAGTGATGCCAGGAAGTAAAAAGAGTCTTTTCCCTTGTGGGGGCACATTAACACTTCTTTTTAGGAGGGCAAGAGCGTTTGCAAGTGGGATGGAGCAGGGACAAAGCCCAGGGTGAGGACTGCTCTGCAGATGCCTGTGAGTTCAGAGCCCTAGGAGGATGCTGAGGATGCTGGTGCCGCTGGTTGCAGACCAGCTCGCTGGTCCTAGACAGGCTGCTGTCATCCCTGTAGTGTTCTGGGATCCTGATTTGTCCTACAATGAATCTGTGTCTTGTTTAGAATAGTTCTTGGAGCAAGAACAGCGTTGGCACAGAGGTGGGTGGAAATTCCCATTCTTTTAGGTGAGCCTGAAATGTTTCACCTTTGCATACATGCGGTTGTATTAATTTACCAACTTTCCGCCTGCTGGGTCTCGCTCTGGTTTGATGTCTTATTTTGTTTCTCCCAACTCCTTCTTCCAGGGCATTGAATAGAGCATAGCAAAGAGTTCCCTCTGCCCAGCTGTTTGGGGAGACAAGTGCTCTCTGCTGGTGTGTGACTTTTTACAGCAAGTCTTCCCAGTGCTAAAGTTCTCATGTTTCTTCCCTCTGAGCAGGAGGTCCCTCCACCGGGGAGACCTCCAGCCTCCGGTGGCTGCAGAAAGCAGGTGCCTGCTCCTGTTGACTCTTCCTGCTTGGTCTCTGTCATTCAGAGAATTGCTCCAGGGAGTGGCATGGCCTGACAGAGTAGCAGAAGGGGACGTTGCTTGGAGATCCAAGAGCTTGCCATGCCCTGCCTGCATGGGGCAAGGGCTCAGCAGTTGCATGGAGAAGCATTGGTGGGGACTTACAGGGTAGGTTTTATCCACCAACAACTATTGAACCTGAGATGACTGAGGGAGGATGCTCGGTCACGATGTGTGGGGTGACAGGGGCTGCTGTGCAGCTCTGCTAGCAAAAGCTTCCCTACGCCTCATTTCTCCTGCTTTGTTCCCCTAACTGCTGTTTTCCTTTGCACACAGTGCATATTTCTCTCCCGGACTGATCTGGTTCGTAGCAGTTGCTACAGATGATAGTCTAAACTCTGAAGCAACAATCCCAGCGAGTGCACTCTGCCTCTTCCAGAAGTTGGATAGTTTACCAAGAGAAGAATTAATTCTGGCACTTCAGTAGAGAGTTCAAAGCATTAGAAGAGACATCTGGGATTAAATATCGGATGTATATCAGCAGCTCAGAGGTATGGGATTAATAAAGCATTTTAACGATCTTCCAGCATATCTGATGACATTTGAGAATGTGCTGAGGAAGCGCAGTTTCCAAGAGCGTACTGTGCATCCCTCCGGCTGTGAATGCAGCTTGGGGGGCTGTTAGGAGACAGCATCTCCTATGATGAATGGGCAGCTTTTGCTGGCCTCTGTTTCACCCTGAAGCTTGATCTCCTCTCCCAGGAGTGAGGGAGGGTGAGAGCCTTTCACAGGTTTGTGTTCACCACCCAAACCACTCCACCCACAGATCCGCCAAACTGGTTTACTCTTCCTTTGGTTTTCCAAGTGCATTTGTCTCGTGGCTTTTCCTGGGATTGTTCAGTCCTGGGCAGCCAGCAGCAGCAGAGATGTAGCCGCCGTCTGGGAAGACAGGCGAGGTCTTGCTGAGAGCCGGTGCTCAGAGGAGTCGCGGAGAACTGGATGATGGCATGGAAAATATCAGCCTCCGCAGAGGTGTTGCCTAGATCCAAATCCCTGAATGTCAAGGAGTAGGAGAAAGTCCCATCCCCTGACTCTGTGGGTAAAGGAATGTGTGTAGTAGCACAGTGCGTGTGCGTTTTTTTGGCTTTTAGCATCATACTTGATTAACGTAGAAAATGTTGCCAGAGGTGTAATTGAAACAAGGAGCTGAATGGGATTTAAAAACCAGTTGGGACATTTATGCAGTTAATGAGGACTTCCAGGGTTGCAGTAATGTGCATTGAAAGCCTTTAGGAGAAATGTGAAAGCAAAGTGCACAGAGCATGCAGAAAGGTGGAGCAGCCCAAGAGCACCGATGGAAGGACACCATGGTGGGGAACCTTAAGAGCACACAGCCAGGATGACTTACCAGAAATTTCCGGGAAATTCCTGTGGTCGACACACTTGATATGATACTTACAGAGATTTGGACTGAGCATTAAATTGTTTGGACACTGGTAAGTCTGTCCCCATCGCCAAAAGCTTGCTCTGTTATTAAATCCTAGTAATGAGCAAAAAACCTTTAACAGAAAGCTCCTTGTGTTTAGATACAGGATGCAAGATTGCATTTTTTTTTGTCTGTTTGTTTTGTTTTTCTTTTCCTGCTAAGAGCGCAGTCACCTTTGGAGTGGGACGGGAGATTAGTAGCAAAACCAGTGGGTTTCCCTTCCTGGTGCCCCATGCGTTCGCCAGGGTTTGTGTCTGCACTGGTTACTCCCTAGGTGTAATTAGGTGTTGGCATGTGCGCTGCTTCTGGGCTTGGCTTCCAACCCTCCTGGGTGCATAAGACATGGCAAGCCAAGAAAAACTCACAAACAAAAGATTTTAGGCACGGGTGCAACTAATAAACCTGTTGGGTGTTAGATGGCCATTCCTGAGGGCTGGAGCTGTGAAGGGTTTTGCTTGCCCCACCAGCAGCTGGTCTGGACTGAGGAAGGAGTTGGAAGCCAGGGGCCATTTTTAATTTTGCTAGTGGCAGGTAGGAACCGAGCTGGGATCGGGGCTGCCGAGGGCTCAACGTCCTGCAGGTTACAGGGTTGCTTTCTGAGCAGTGCTCTTGAGGTGAGCAGTGCTCCCAGCTTTGACCAGAAATACTGTTTGGCAGGAGCGCCTCCACCACCAAAGGCTTTCTCAGCAAGCAACATCTGGCCTGGAACATCTTGTGTCTGGTAGTCTTAAGTTAAAAAGGGTGCTTTTGTGGAATTCTGAAATTGCTTTTTTTTGGCACTGTGTCTCAGCTCTTTTTGCAAGGAAATTAGTCATTATTGAGCTTTATTGTATTTTTATTTTATTCCCAAGCTTGATCTGCTTGTTTCTTTCCTTAGGGCTGAGGGCTTTGAAGAACTTTTCTTCAAAAGGCAGTCTTTGCGTATGACCACTTCCTTGAGCAAAAGCACTGCCCTGATCTGCGGGTTACGGGCATCAACTTGCACATAGGAACATGGGGTGAAAGCAGCAGTGAGGGCACCTGGAAATATACTCTTTAGCTTGCACTTCTTGTGTTGGTGTCCCAGCATTCTTCACAACGTTGCCGTTGACATAAATCTTGGTCTAGTATTTTTGGTGTCAACACAATGGCCCTTAAAGCCCTCTCTGATTTTTATAATTCACCAGTTAAGCCACCTGTATCCCCTCCAGTAAATGCTGCTGTTAAACAAGTTTCTTTTTTCCCCCTGGCTTCCCTGACTAGTTAGTCTGTAACTTAATTGAGTTGGGGCCTGTTGACTTTTAGATAAACGTCACCTTTTTGATAACCCCCGATAAACACACAGCGCTTGGTTAGTGCGATAGCGCCATGGCCTGTCAGCTGGAGCCCTGTCTGCCATTCTGCCTTGGGACATTCCCAGCTGAGGAAGCCAAGTGTGAAGCTGTTTCTCCCAAGGAAGCAGGTTGTGTCTGATTCGCAGTCTGATGCACAAGGCTTTGTTGCCTGTTGCTGCTGGCTGCTCCCAGACAGCTGATACAGCTGACGGTGTTGGATTAGGGGACTGTGTATTTGTTCTGGCTGGCGATAGGCTTTAATTATTAAACAGGTAGCAATGCAAGATCAGGAAATGCAGCGAGTGCCAAAAGATTTTTATTTTATTTTTTCCCCTCTTCTCTCCCTGCTGACGTGAGAACGTCTCTCTTGCCGAGATGGGTGTTGCTTAAAGTTTTGTGCTTTCTGCTGCCTCTGCCTGGATGGGGGTCCAGGGAGGGACCCTGAAGGGGGAGTGAGTTGACCTGTGCTCGCTTATGCATATGCTTGGTCAAGGAGGAGGGCGTGGAGTGGATGCAACCCTGTGGTCCTCTGCTCTCCTCTAAATTTGCCTTGTCTTTGGTTCCTGAAATACCCAATCCCCAAATCCTTGCTGTCCAGGCATATTCCCATGCCCTAAATGGCGCCCATGAGACAGATGCCCTCATCTTGCTGCTGCCTTTGCCTGCAGGCCTGGTATCTCTGCTGCTTCAACCTGCACTGCATGAAGTGAATGTGAAGACTCATGGTTGCCTTCTGGTCTCCATCCCTTGAGACAACTTGGTCTCTGTTTCTCTTGGATGTCATGATTTAAGGCCCCGGTAGTGTGTTCGTTCCTGTAGGGATGGAGCAGAACTGGTGTGTGGGTTACCCACGTCTGTTACGCATCTTGGCAAGGTGAAACAACTACTTGTCTTGTTCTAAGGCAGCTCCTCAGGGCCATTCATGAGGGAAAGGCTCCTTTTCAGAATGTGCTTTTGTCTCTGGCCCTGAAAAGCCTCTCCAGAAAGGCCAGGGTCCCCATCCTGGGGACATGAATGCTCAGGGTAGTGCTGACTGACGAGGAGACCCTGAGTGCTGGGGCAGTGGGTGCTCCTTGCCTCTGTCGCACATCTGGGGAGTCCTTCTGGGTGGCTTTGGGTACCCGACATCCCAGGTTATGTGTAGCCAGTCAGATCAGAGCCACCAGCACAGCCACACAGCTCACCCCTCTCTTGAGTGGCTGTCTGGACTTTCCAAACCCTTTTCCAGCCGTCCCCCGTGTTGATCCTGAGACATTTCCAAAGCTCTTTTCTGTGTGTGCTGTTCCAGCATAAAGCAGCAACGCTCCAGAGGCTAGAGGAAAGCTGTAGGAGCAGACCCTGCCCGCAGGGTTTTGCTCCTCCTCTTCAGCACAGCTCTGATCCTTGCTGTCATGTAGTAGTTGTGCTTTTTGTTATTCAGCTACTTCCCCTAGTGCCTTGGAGCCCTTCCCTGGGTGGCAAGGCCTTGTTGCAGCCCCAGAGCCCCGACCTTTGTGGGATTTCTTAGAATGGGTTTGGAGATCACCTTCCCCTGCGCTTGCGCAGGATGAGCCAGTGCCCTCGAGGTGTAATTTGGGCTTTGACAGTAGAAGAAACATTCTGGTGGGTGCTCTGGCCACTGTATATTTCACTGGGCCCCGCAGGATTGCTTCACGTTGCAAGCCTGGTGTCCAAGAGGGAACTGCTGCCAGGCATCTCTGCAAATCCAGAGATCCTCAACAGCTCCAGGGCATCATCTCCCCTCCTGTTGGAAGGCAGGAGCCCCCTGCTCCTTCCAACAACCCTCTCGTGTGTCCCCAGAGAGGTCCTGTTGGTGCCTGGTGTCCCTCCTTCCCTCCATTAGGGACCCCGAAGGCACAGAGGTTGTGTGGCAGCAAACCTAAAACCGCTCTTCATCTCCGAGCTGAAATGCCAATAAGCCAGGCTGTAATGAGGTGGTACCCGCATCATTCGGACAC
The DNA here is from genome assembly GCA_034781795.1 of Crypturellus tataupa. Lineage (NCBI taxonomy): Eukaryota > Metazoa > Chordata > Aves > Tinamiformes > Tinamidae > Crypturellus > Crypturellus tataupa. Next base: position 313,890 of record JAWLRI010000359.1, on the reverse strand, counting down.
CTCACATGCTGTCTTCTCCTAGCAAGGTGCATCAGGCATGGCTGCAGATCTGTTAGCTAGAGCTTGCTGCAGCCTTGCGCAGGGGAAGTGGAGGGGAAAACCTGCATTTCTGTGTGTGGCTGTTCTTTCTGCTGCTTTTCCAGGTAGTGCCACATAGTGGGCTTGCTGTTGAATCTCTGTGTCTGTGCTGAGACAAGCCCAGCACTGCAGCCAGTCCCAGCGAGTGCAGCTTTTAGATACGGGGCACCTTGGCTGACTTCTCAGGCAGTGAGTGCCTCTAGCCCCACGGCGCGCCTGAAAAGCAGCGGTCATGGGGTCTGTCCTGGCATAGGCATGAGCTGTCCCCACACATGCCTGTCCTGTGACACTGTTCACGCTGGCCTCTTTTCCTCCTAAAGCTCCTCAATGGAGGCAGCCTGGCCCAAGCTTTGCTGTCTGGCCAGATTTTCGCTTGGGTGATTTACTTCAAGTAATCCCCTGAGCTGTGCTTTACCCCGGGTTACTTTGGCTGTGCCCCACAGCTTGGGGAACAACAGGCACCAAGGGATGATCCATTTGGCCTGGGTGCCACCCAGCTTTCCTCGAGGCAGGCGCTGAAAGGGAAAGCTTTGCTGGAAATGCTGAGGTTTTAGGTTTCGCCCCAGGTATTTGGAAGAGAAAAGCCCTGCTGTTTTCCTGGCGAAGTATCTCATGCCCGGACGGCTCCTGAACTCGGCAGCCATCTGCACCTCTGGGGTATCGGTTGTGGGCAGCCCTGCTTTGGTTACCAGCTTATCAGTTTGTCATCCCTGCTGGGAATAAACTCAAAGGTGCTATTGTCAGCCCCCATGGAGCAGCTGTAACCAGAGGATAGTGCGAGCATCGACAGAAATGTGTGTGGGGAGTTTCCCAGCTTTTTCCCACTGGTTAGCTGGGATGCTGTCAGATAAAACATTAATTGATAATGATGTCCTGCATCTTTCCGGTGAGGAGATGGACATGTCAGGCTGCAGCAGGCTATGAGGCTTATGGAGCGGGGATGTGGTGATGCTTCCCGTGTCCTCCCTGCATATGGTGCTTGGTGGTGTGGGGCAAGCACTGTGCATGCAGGAGGGTCCCTTGCTTGGTGATCAAGGCAGGAGAAGGCAGCAGCAAGGCTTGTGGCGCCCCATGCAGCCACTCAACATCTCTACCAAGGGAAGTTGGGTATCCTACAGTTGTGCTCACCAAACTGTCCCTTTTCCCACGTGTAGCCAGGAGAAAGCCTCCAGTGCTGCAAGCTGCTTCCCAAAGCTGTGGAGTCAGTGTCTCTGTAGATCACTTGGTGCTATTGCCAAAGGTACAAGCCTGTGAGATGGGGTTGCAAGCTGAAATACTCTCCCCCTTTTTGAAGAGAGCTCTGTGTATTTTTGTTTTTCTGCCATGCCCTGCTGTACTTGGCACCGAGAGCCTTGTCACTGCCTTGGGGCAGACTTGTGCCTCTTGGTCAGCAAGCCAAAGACTCTGCTCCTTGTGCCTCTCTCTGATGCCCAGTTAGCACTTGATTTTGTAGGGAGTCCCCAGGGTTTTTCTGGAGATTATAGCAGCAAGAACACAGGCTTTGTGTCAGACAAACTCTTGTTTATCCCTTCTTGGCAATTTGTCAAGAGTATTTCTGTGTCCTCCTTGGAGATCGTCAAAACCAGGGTATTGGCAACAGCAGTCAGAGGGCTGGGAGGAGCCTGGGTGCTGCAGAGCGAGGCCTTGTTTTGGGAGGAGGAGATGGCCTTTGGGGACAGCAGGGCAGTCTGCTGGTGGAGGGCAAGGTGTGCGAAGAGCCACGTTAGCTAGGTGAGGGTCACCAGCAGGTTCACCAGGGAAAGGCATGAGAAAGTGGCATTACAGCCTAAAATACGCTGTCGTGCAGGAGGGCCTTCCCCAGGCCATGCAGGGCACAGGAGGGACAGCCGTGATGCTCCTGGTCCCTTCTGGTTCACTGCTACTCACTGGGTTTGGTTCGACATTGGATCTTGTGTGCGAAGACATGAACTGCTGCCGAAGTAACCCAACAGTGCTTGAGGGAATGGTAACTGCAACCACAACCTTATATGCAGCGTTGGCTGGTCAGGCTTTGGTGAAGAGTTGGTTCAGAGGAGAAATGCAGGTCCTGAGCCTCTCCTAAATGCCTTTTTTTGGGGAGGGGAGTAGGTAGAGGAAGAGGACAAAGGAGAAGGGTAATCTGTTTCCTGATATATGGGAAGGATTTAAGTGGGCTCTTCCAGAGTGGAGACCTGCTGAGATGCCCTGTGTGCAGTGACCATCTGTCTCTGGGGATTTTTCAGACCCGTCTGTCCAGCTAGGATTAAAGCTTCTCTCCGCCTCCGAGATTCCTCTCCTACCAGCGTGAAGCCTTGTGAGACCTTCATGGGTACTGCTGTGCTTCCAGAGGACCCAGGTCAGGGGTTTTTCTCCGGTGGCCTCGATGCTGGCCTGTGTGCCCTCCCTGGAGAACCAGCATGTGGCCCTGGGAAGCTGCTGCCCCGCAGAGCTGAGGAAGGAGCTTCCTCTGCTGAATATCTCCCGAGGGCTTCGGGAGCTGCGCTGGGGCAGATGTTCACAGCCAGCCTTAAAATGCCATGATGCTTCCCACGTTCCCTCCTTGGCCTCAGCCTAAAGAGTTAATGAAAATGTTCGAGAGGGGCCCATCGGCCTTTAGTCCTCAAAGGCAACACTGGAGGTAATAATCTTCTTTCAGCTCTTTTTCTTTTCCACTGCTAATTGTAGAGTTGACATTGTCCCCTTTCATGAAAGAGTCTTTTGTCAGGCTGGGTTGCTGGGCAAACCCTGGGCTTGGCAGTAGGTTGCGAGGCCTGAATTTCTCTTTTGCACATCCTTTCTCCCCCCGAATCAGGTACTTTAAATAGCTTTTTCAGCAGCAAGAATGTCCCTTCTCTTCCCAGCCCCCAGCCTTGAATCTTTTAGGGACTACAGACAATTTTCTTTCACTGAACATCCTTATCAATGCCTGAGGCCCAATTTTTGTCCCACTCCTACCTACCTAGAAAACCAAGAGAAAGGTCAGGCAGTCTAGACACTAATCCATAAGTATTGTATTTCTTCCCCAGCGGGTGTCCTAGCAACTGGGTTTAATGCAGCGGTGCAGGAAGGGTGTTTGCTGGGTCTTGCTCCATCCCAGGGCGATGGCTCGGTGACCGAATGCCGGCCGCGCTGCACAGGCAGGCTCGGTGCTTGTCCCGGGAAGCCTGGGCAGGGTCACGACAAGGTTGTGCGGAGGCCACCCCACGCAGGTGTCTGCGGGAGCTTGCACAGCTGTGCTACCTGCGCCTACCGCGCGCCCCGGGGCTCTGCAGGCATCTGCTACGGCGGGCGGGAAACACGGGAGCCTCCTGCAGCGCTGCAGGTGATAAAAGGGGCTCCTCGTGTTCTGCAGCCTGTCCCTACCCGCACGTGGCTGGGGTGGGTCGGCAAGTGTGCCTGCTCCCACCGGCCCCGGGTCAGGCGGCGCCCGGCTCTGCATGGCCCAGGACGCACACCAGCGCGGGGAGGAGATGCTCTGCCGCCCACCCGATGCATCCACTCGCTCCGCCAAGTCGTGCCAGCGCAGACAAGGCCCTGCTGGGACTGCGCGGGGAGTTCATGTCACTGTAGGTCTGACTATGCCCATGCCAAGACAAATACAACCATGCGGTAGAAGCAAATCTCTTAGTGCTGTCCCTGCATCCTAGCGGCTTGCCTGTGCTGGCAGTTTGACACGGTCGCTTGGCTGCTTTGAGGGCTGCTGCGCGATGGCTGCTCTTGACAGCCTGTATCCCTCTTGCCTTGGAGTGTTGCTGATGTGGCATATCTCGATGAAACACAGGCTTGCTAATACCAGTAAAAAATTGTGTCCGTGACCGCTAGCAGCTTGTAATGTTTCAGGGTAACAGCTCTGTATTTCTTAGGTTGTGGGCAATCAGAAAAAAATGACTCCATTTTTCTGTTTAGTCGCTCAATGACCGTGCTGTGCTTATCAGTTTCCCAATGTTGTTTTGCAGATCCAAGGAGATCTAGCATTATGTAGGCTTTTCCGTGAGGCACATGTTCGGAGACACACTCAGTACCGGCCATAGTTAGTAAAAATAGCAGCAAAGAGAAGGAGGTCCTGCATTTTGCCTGAGCAGTGCCTTGTGGAGCGGCAGGTGGAGATCAGCTGAAGACACAGGGTATTCCAGATCCCACAGGAACGCCTGTGTGTGGATGCAGGAGTCCGAGTGACCTGTACGCATTGTGTAGGTGGACTCAGATATCAGCAAAGCTTGAAGGTCCACCTGACAATCCAGCATCTCCTTTAGGGTGCAAGGGGCTCTCCAGGTACTGATAACTGTAGTCATGTCTCTGCTGAGGGTAGGAGTGGGTGAACTCACCGGGAGCATGTGGAAACATCTGTGTTCATGTGCCCACCACCTGGAGCTGAATCCCACCTTTCCTTGAGAATTAACAAACAAGTTGGTGGGGGGAAGCATGTCAGCTCCGTTGGTCTCTCTTAGCAATTTGCAGGCCCATGGAAGCCCAGCTCTCAGCCAGGATGCCACACTTCTGTGTGGGACTTCTGTGGGGCTGATGGATGGGGTCTGGTAGGTGTTTGAGGGCAGCTCTGGGTGTTTGGATGAGTTTTGCTCATGTTGATCTAGGGACTTGGGATTTTCTGGTGGACTTCAGGATGTTTCTTTGGTGGTGTTATATACGGGGTGCTGGACTGGCATCGGGAAATGCTGATCCTGCAGCCTGTGCTGGACGGGTAGGTCTGGAGCAGCAGCGGGCTCAAGCCGGTCCTCACCTTGGGTCTCCTAACGCTTTCCATCTGCATTCTTTCCAGCCTCTGGCTGCTTTGGAGACGAATCCTTTCCAAAATCACAGAACTTCCCTTTACCTTCTTTTCTCCAAGACATTGCCAGGATCAGCCCAGGAGAGCCGGAGTGTTGCGTGCAGGCTGGCTCAGCCACCAGTCCCAGCTGTGTGCTGATAACATTGTCCCACGTTAATCTTTTAAGTACTTCCTTTGCTTTCCCTGCCGTCCCTTCCGGACTTTATCCCACTTTCCTTCTCACACCTCCTTTTCGGAGGTGCTGGTGTGCACAAGCTGTGAGAGCTGATCCTCTTGGTCCATTCTTTGCTTTTTCCTTTTGCTGTTTGGGCTCTGCTGTCCCGGAAAAAGTTAAGAATGCATAAAGAAACACCAGCCCCAGTGGGACTTTTTTCTTTTTTTCCTCTTCCTTCTGCTTTTTCTCTTCCCTCTCAACTGGATGCTGAAGGCTCCATGAGTCCCTTGGAAGAGCGGGCACTTTAGCATAGCACTGCCCAAAGTGTGTTAATTTGGTCACTGGAGACGAAGTGAGCCAGACTTGCCAGAACTCTGGCCAAAAACGGTTTAAAATGAGCCAAGTCCACGTTTTTCTGCATCCGATGCTCCGCTGTCAGCTCCCACACTGTTGTCGCGCTCAGGTGAGCCCAAAATTGGCAATGTAGTGCCATGCTTCCTTGTCAGACCTCAGAGAGGGGACTGGTGCCAGGTTAAATCCTAGATGTGGGATTTTTTAATTTTTTTTTTTTTTTTCTGCTTTTCGGTCCACGGTGGTCGAGTCCGACGGGAGACCTGCGCGGGCGTCGGAAGCGCTGAGCTCGGCGCTTTCCCGTGCTGCCGGGACGCAGCGCTGCAAGCGGCCACATGTTTTAATTAAAGCCCGGCTGCAGAAACTGCTGGCAGGGCTCCAGGGCTGGGAGAAGGGATATTGTTCCCCGCAAAGTCTCGACGAGCTCCAACTTGTAAGGGGTCCCACTCGCTCGATTCTTTTTTCTTTTTTTTGCATTTTATTTATGGATTCATTTGACTCGGCAGCTTCCCCGTCTCGCTGGGAACGCCGCTTTGGCAGCCGAGGGGCACTTTACCCGTTCCTGGCGGCCTGGATTAGCAACGCTCCGAATTGCAACATGCTTTGGAGTTGGGAAGCGCAGGCGGCGGGGAGGGAAGACTTTGCAAAACCTCTTGTGTTTTCCTGCCTGTGTCACGAAAGCAGCCTTGGGGGGGCTTTTGGTCTGTGGTGTTTTTGCTCAATTGGTGTCGCTGCAGGAGGAGGTGGTCTCCGAAACTCCCTTTTGGAGGAAACTTGTGTGAATTCATATGCATAAAATACAGCATCGGGGTGAGAAGGCCTGGCAAGCACAGGGTGGCCATGTGAAGACCGGCATAATAAAATGTCGCATTCCCCGACGCCGTCTCAGCTTTGCCCTTTTCTGTCCATCCCTGGCTCGTGCTCCTCACTGCGTCACCCGGGCGGCTTTGGAAAAACAAACAACAAAAACATCCCCCATTTCGATGTCAGGGTATCTTTCTGTCAGCCCTGGATTAGCGGGTCTGCTAGGAAGGATTTCTCCCATCTGCTCTTTGAGTGGGTCTGCTCCAATGTGCAACTTGGTGTGTCCCTTCCCTTCCCTGCCAGGCTGAGCAAGGACATCTCATGTAAACTTGGACAAGCTGGGAGACAGCAGTTGAATATGTATATTTATTATTGTTATATAATATTATATATGAATGATTATTATTGCCTTACAGATGTCTTTTTTTTTTTTCTCTCTTTTTCCTTCCCCTCTGGGACTGGAGGAGAGCTGGAGTCTTTGGGTATCAGGGCTGAAAATTGCTCCTGCCCGTTATTTAGCTGGGCTGCAAGCTTATCGCCTTCCTTGCCCTCCTGTGGGCATCTTGGGCTTTCCTGCCCTCCAGTTCTGAGCAGCCAGGAGTGGAAACAACAAAAAAAACAAAAACAAAACAAAAAAAAAGAGGCTGCTTCTATAGCCGCTGATGCCTCCTCCCAGGTTGCTGCAGTCGGGATTTGCTCGGCCCGGCTGCCCACAGCGCTCGCGTGGGTGCCAGTTTCAGCCTTTGCCAGCTATGTTTTTTGATCCCCTCTGCCCTGACAAGCATCAGTCTTGTGCGCTCATGGCAGCACGGGGGAGCTGCCCCCGACGTGCTGGAGTTGTGACATCTGCTTTGGAAATGCCTTTTGGGGATAGGCGCTGGCCAACGCAAACCAGCAGCAAAGCGCAGGGGGGCTCCTTCCAGGCGGATTTGCATCTTGGAGGCAAATTCTTCCAAGGAGAGAGGGGAAGGAGAGGTCCAGTGTTTGCCTTGGCCACGTGTAATGTTGCCATGTGCCCCTGAGGCTGCGAGTGGGCCATCCTGGTGGGACAAGGACGTCATGGGATGGCCGGGGTGGAAGAGCGGGCCGCAACGCACCATACGTGACCCAGCTTCTCACAGCAGGGCTTGGAAAGCAGGACTGGAGGATCTAAGGCGGTTTGATGGATGCTGCAAGGTACCTGTCGCCTTGGTAGAGGCGAGGAAGGGAAATCTGAGGGGTCTGGGGCACCAGGAGCCCTTTAGGGGGTGAGGGAAGGGTGTTTCCCAAGCAAAGACCCCTGCCCTTTTCTGTCCCAGCACCCTCATCTCCTTTGAACCTCCTGGTATGCCAATTGTGCTGATGTCAGAGGGCTGGCCTGGCAAAATCCCCTCGGTTCAAGGGTGGGAATAGCAGTGTATTTCAGCTGGGGGATAATTACCAGTTGTCAGCAAGACAATAGCCACATTGTGGGGCAGACCTGAAGCGCAAGGGCTCCGTCTTGGGGCGTGATGTTACTTTTTTCTATTTATGTTGCCATTCTTTGCTGAGAAATGGCCTTATTCTTCCTAATCCGTGGCCTCAGACATGCCACCGGCTTTTCTTTTTTTTCATCTTGGCTTGCTTGATCGCCTGCGTCTGGGCAGGCTGGGAGACGGTGGAGCGGGGCTTGGAATGGGCCTTGCTACTGCCAATGATTTTTTTGGCTTGTTGCTCTGCTTCTGCCAAGGGGAAACTTTCTCCTTGCTCGATGACTATCCAAATATACTGATTTTTATTTATTTATTTATTTTGTGACGGAATATAGTATTTAGGCTAAACTTGAGTCTTTCCCCCTTCCTGGAGTGGGTACATGCTTTACCTTCTATGTGTTTTTTGGTTTTTGTTTTCCTCTATACAGTTATGTTAGTTACTGTACCCATTCCAGTTTCCCTTTCTGCTGCACAAGAGGATGACGGCTTCTTAGTCATTTCTTACCCTATTTCAAGAAAACTATGTCTTACTGGAGATGAGAATTTGTCCCACATGCCAATCAGCCTTTTAAAACGGTCTAGGCAGATGCAGCTTATTAAGGTAGTACAGCAACCTCAGGGTTTGTCTTTGGAACCAGGCGATTAACGGAAGGAGGAAATACTGGACAAACTAATTGCTTTTGCTTGTCTGCTACGGGTACTGAAAACAAATGGATCTCTCATCCCTTGTATTACTTAGTCACTGGAAAAAAGGAAGATATATATATTTTTTTTTCAGGTGGATATGGGACTTCAGACCTGGAGGCTGCTCCATGTCTGAAGGAGCTGCACCCACAAACAGAAGGAAACCAGGGTGTTGTCTCTACCCTTGCATTTAATGCAGCCACCACCGAAGTTACCCCTTTGGACACCCTTTACACCTATTTCCAGAAGGGTTAGCTGGTACTTGCACTTCCTTAAGGACTTGAAATGACTTTTTTTCTCCCGCTGAAATGCTCTTTGTGTGGCAGCAGAGATGGGCCCTCGGCCTATCAGGGCGCCAGGAACTCGGGCTTTGCCCAAGGTCAAATTGTGATCAGTCTAATTTCAGTGCATTCACCCATTTTTTTTTTTTAATAACTTGGGCACAAGTGCAGCAGGGCGGGTTTAAGGGCCAGATGATGCTTTTCCCAGTCAAGTGGCCCGTGTTATGTGTTGCCATTGGGGATTTTAAATAGCACTGGCCCAGCAGCCACCTCCACAGGGCGCCAGCAGGAACCGCTGCTGTCTGCTCAGCCTGGTGGCTTTGAGCCTGGGGAGGCAGCCAGCGTTTCATGCCCCAAACTGAGCTCCCCCATTGGGCCGTGGGTGCCGAAAGCCTCACCAAGGCCTGTTGAGAAGCGGCGCGTCCTCGTGCTGGCAGGCAGCCCTGGCACGGGACACGCTGCCGGGACAGGGGATGTCAGAGCCTGGCTGTTTCGTGCACAGGGAAGCTTGTAAAAGAGCAGTCGAGGGATGCCAAAGTCGGTGCCACAGAGCAGGTATTATCTGCGGGGTGCCGAGAGGTGGAGGGACAACAGGTTGGACGAGGGATCTCCTTACGGGCAGTGTGGTCATGAATTTTATGAGGCTCCAAAATAAACAAAGTCCTCTGCGCTTGCCAGAGGTCAGCGCTGATAAAACAGAGCACAGCTGAATCATGGGCAGATTAGATCTGCAGGCTCAAAAAAAAAAAAAAAAAAAAAAAAGCAGAAATATGCTCTTTTTTTTCTTTCCATTGCCTGGTGGAGCAGTGTTTCTCATCACCTTGTCTGTCAGCCGCGTGCAGGAGGCTGGTGGCCAGTGCGATGGGCTGGTAAACACCAATTGCCGGGAACCGTTGCACTTGTTTTTGGGATGGATAAGATGACCAGAGCGTGGAGGGGGTCCAGCAAAAAAAAAGTTTGGGTGGGAAAAAAGAAAATTTTAAAGGTTTTGGCTGGGCTTAAGAGTAAGGTGTGAGATTTGGCAGGTTGCAACGTGCCGGAAGAGCTAGTCCCTGCAGGACCGTATATATGTGTGGGGGCCTAGCAGTGGCCCTGCTCCACCTGGTCCCCACGGCTCTTTCCTAGCTGCTAAATCCATTGTGGCCGGTGCTGGGAAGCGATACCCGCCCTGGCCCGGCTGTGCCCCCCGAGCCCTGTGTGGAGGTCGGCCGCCGGCATTCCTGGCTGCCGGAGCCCCTCGGCGCTGAATGCCGGAGCCAGGGGCCACGGCAGGGAAGGAATGCCTGGAACGCGATTAAAATTCGGGGGCTTCCCAGGAGGTCAGCGCCGCCACGGAGGCGGTAAAGCGGCCCCCACGTCCCCCGGGCCGGTGGCAGGAGCGGGGTCCGGGAGGAGGCGGGGGCGGGATGCCTTCCGCTCCGTCAGGAAGCCGGAGTGGCGCTCACTGGAGCAGCAGCGGGTGCAAAGCCAGCGGTTAGGGGCAGCGAGGCCGGGAGAGAGTGGGACCAGGGTCGGAGCGGCGCGTGGGAATGCAGCTCCCTGCCCGGCCGAGCGGCCACGCGGTGATTTATTGCCGTGCCGGGCTGCCCGCGAGGGGGTCGCATTCCTTCCTCTGCCTCCCGCTGCCTTATCTCCGAGCTGGTGCTCGGCCCCACGAGGGGGGTTGAAGGAAAGCGGAGCCGAGGCAGGCAGGTTTATCCCGGGGAACGTTTCTGCACCGCCTAACGCCCCCTTGGGGAACTTGTCTCTCTCCAGTGTTTTCAGCTTTACGGTGTCTTCAAGCTCTCTGTGCCCGCTGCTCATAATCTGCATATTTCCCATGGCCAAATTCTCACGGTGCCCTCTTGGCTTTGACGAGAGCAGTTGGCTGGCACTGGGGTGCACTGGGTACAGTGCCCGCTAAAAGGCTGCAGGAGGGACCTGCGTCCATGCTGGGCTGGATGGTGCTGCACCCCTGAACCAAGGGATACCCGAATTCTTGGGGCATTTGGGAGCGTGAGGAGGGTGTGGGTGCCTGGCTGCGGTCCTGGCAGGTTGGGCAGGTGCTCGTGCTGGCCTGGAGACTCTGGGTGCGGCCATGCAATGTCCTTTTGCTCTGTGAGAATCACCCACGTAGCAAGATTCTTGACCATCTGCATACGTTCATCTTGCATCGACTTGAATGTCAAACACGCAGTGCTCATTTAAGGGAAGATTAAAAGACGGTTGTCACTTGCTCTGCGTTTGTCCCGTGTGTGAAGTTAAGGTTGGCTGTCCGGACTCTGTGGCTGGTTGATGCTTCTCCATACTGAGCGTGGCCCACGCAGTAGTGCAAGGACCAGCTCTTCCTTCCACGCCTTTGAGAAAAACCTGCCTCTGGGGCAGCGTCTCCCAAGGGAGCAGCGGGATGCTGCAGGAGCGTGCTCTGTTCCTCCCTTGTGTCCGTAGCTCGATGTCCCCTTCCTCCCAGCGAAGCGTTTCCGGCTGCTCGTCCCAAAGTTTTTGCGAGCTGGCTCCGGCTGCGGGTCTGGGCCGGCCGGCTTCCCGTGGGCTGGCCCTGGGCCGCCTCCGCGTGCGAGGTCGCTGCCCCGGGATGTGGCAATATCCTCGGGGCCTCTTCTACTTACGTCTCCACGAGTGCCTTTTAATCGCTGTTTGTGCTTGTAGATGAGGAACAGATTAAAATCCCAAACACTGATAGGTTTTAAGGATACCATCTGCTTCTGACAGTTGCTGAGTGTTTCTGCTGGGGAAGACGAGCGCTCCCTGTCTCCGGCGTCTCCGCTTTGCCTTGCAGTGCCAGTGTCGGGGCTGCTTTTTCCCCATTCTTGGCAGAATATGTGGAAGGGGAGCTATACAGGCAGGGCACTGCTGGGGGAGCTGAGCTAGAATGAGCTTTGTGTGTGTGTAGGGGAGAGAGGAGTCTGTGACAGAGGTAACTTCTCTGCGCCCGGGAGCAAGCTCAGATGTCCGCCTTGCCCATCGCTTGTGGTCAGGCAGCTGCAAGGACGTTTGAGGAAGAGTCTTGCAGGACGGCACGTGCACGTGGCGGCCGCCTTGGCCGCTCGGAAGGGGCCAGGGACGTTTGTAGCATCAGCCGAAAGCAAGAGGAAATTTCCAGCCTTCCTGGTGTGGAGCTAATCTGGGGCAGAGGAAGTCCGTGCCAGACTAGAAAACAAAAGAGTTGGTAAATATAGCCTAGCAATGGTGTGTGTTAGTAGAAACCCTTGATTTTGCAGCCAGTTGCTGGGCCTGGGTGCTTGATTCTCACTTGCAACCCGTGCCAAATCTCCAAGATCCCTCTCTTCCCAGTTCCAGCTCTGCAGGGATTGAAGGAGATGGCACTTTCTCAGCAAACACATGTGCTTTTTTTTCCCCGCCTCTTTTGCTCTGTCTTTCTGCAGTAGGCTCTACTGCTGGTACTAACAACGCTTTCTACAGCTGCCTGTAGTGTATTTAATGCTTCTTCCCCTCAGGGTATCCTGTATCTGTGGTCTGTGCAATGTCGCCTGGTTCTTGCTGGACTGCAAGGACCAGTGAAATCAGAGTTTTCCCTTGAATCCAGGGAGGGGAAGGAAGGAAGCTGCAGGTGATAAGGCGATCAGATTGCCCTGCCAGTCTGGACTTGCTCAACTGAAAAACTTTGAAGATCTGTGTTTGCAGGGAGGCCCCTCACTGGTAGCTGTGCTTGTGGTCTGCCAGGCTGAGGGGAGTCTGCCTCTCCTTCGGCAGGGAGTTTCCCTTGTGCTTCTTTGTCTGTTCCTTGCTGAGGTGTCTGTGAGGGCATGGGAACGGGGTGCTGCGGGATGAGGCCTCTGGGAGGAGAGGTGGCCTCCATCCTCCCACAAGGGTCTCCTCGGGGAGAGCTCTGTCCTGGTGATGGGATTCAGACCTGCCCCTATGGACACAGTCACTTTGTCTTTAGTCTCTGGCAGGGAGATAGAGGTGATGTCCCTGCTTTCCTAGAGCAGCCGTGCAGCAAACAGAAACACTGTAGAAAAAACCTCCAGCCGTAGCATCCTCCTTCCATCGCATTCCTGTTAGCAGCTTTGTTGGGAAGTTCCCTACTTGTAGAGGAGCCTTAGCCCACTCCCTCCTCTGAATATAGCCTCTTGCTTCCCTGGGCACCTTCTTCCCTGCTTGGGCTTGCTATGAGCCCGCATCCACATGGAGCTGGTCTAGCTAGGAGAGGTCCCTGGTGTAAGCTGGGACGGGTCAGGATGCTGCGGTGGTCTTGTTTCCCCCTCATGCCCACACATAGAGGTTAGATTATGCCATGGGTGGAGGTGTGAGATCTGCAAGAGCGCTTGGGTTTGACATCCTCCTTCCTAGTTGCCTGATGTAAAGTAACACAGGTTGCTCATGTGCCAAGTGACTGCAGTGACAAGTTCTGAGAGTGGGGGAAAACCTCTAAATATATATATATAGCTCTCTAAGAGAGTATGCTTTTTAAAAAAGACTGTTAACATTTTGCAAAGCCAAAGAGCTTTGGAATTTGGACTTCTTATGTTCTGGTGTGCAAGGACTGGACGTGTCTGGGGTCTGGTCTCTGCAATGGTGTGTTACAGAGGCAGAACTCAAACGAGCCTGGCCTTGCAAATCCTGCCAGTAACGGTGCTGCGATTGCACAGAAAGCTGTGCAGGAGATGCAGAGCCCATGTGCTCATCTCCGTGCGCTTCCACCCGCCTCCTGGACATGCTTTGCTCTAGTCTGCAGCTCCCTCTGCTGTCTCTGCCTCCTCTTGGCCTTTGCACTGCTGCCTGCAGTGCCGTTTCTCAAATTCCCGTCCTCTTTCCCCATCGCCAGATGTGTAGCGGTGCTGGGTGCTCACGTGCCAAGGGATTCTGCAGGCTGCTGTTGGCTCCAGTTGCCATCGTTGTTGTCCTTGCATGGGATCAGGCCTGGGCACCGTGCCTTGGTCCCTCCCTGGGTGCTCTCTTTCCTGTATGGCTTCAGCCACGAGAGGGCACCCGCAGGCCTGGCAGAGCTGTCCCCGTCCCCGGGACTGACTGATCTGCTGCCTTCTGCTCTTAGACGAAGCTTGCAAGGCTGGAGTTGCACTCACCAGCTCTCCTGATCACCAGGGCTCCACGTGCTATCCAGGATGCGAGTGACACCTCCAAAGTTGGCCAACTGGGGTGGCACCAGCCACCTTCCCCACGTCCCCAGGGAGGACAGGGGCCTCACCCTGCAAGAGAGTTTCCTGAGCTCATCCTCTCCATGCCAGGCCAGACTGGAGTGCTGTGTGGAGCCGATTCTCCTGGCAGGCTCTTCTGGGCACCCGGGAATGCCCTGCTTTCCCATGCTGTCCCCAGAGTGCCCAGAGCTCTCCATGGTGTGAGTTTGAATAAACCTCGTGTCCTGCAGGACATTGGCATGTTCAAAACCAAATATTTTCTTCACCAACTTTGTTCCTGTCCACCACAAACACAAGGTCCTGGTGCACTGGGGCACAAGCAACTGGGTCACGCTTGACTCCGTGTCCGGGCATTCCCTGGAGCAGTTATTGTTTAACCACTGATAGGAAACTGCAGTTTTGAAACCAGTGAGATTAGTTTTTCTCTTTGGTTTTTGCCTTTTCCTCCTTTTGAAGCATCGGATTTTACTTTCCCCCCGTCTATTTCCAAATAGAGGCCTGGGTGCTGGTGGCATTGGCTGTATCACTAAAATTCCCTAAGCCAAATTTCAAGGTTTCCTCGTTCCTCACCTGCCTTGGTGTTCAAGGCTGACAGCTCATTTTGACCATGAATAGTCCCAATTCCATGGGGAAACCTGGGGAGGGGTGGCAATTTGTGCGCCGCTTGCTGTGCTGAGGGAGGACATTTGTCCTTCACGCAGCTCCTGATGCTAAAGTCACAGGGCACATCCCTTGAGCAGGCTGGAGGGAGAAGCCATTGGGGTTTATCTTGGGCTCTTCTCCATCGGGGCCACAGCTCAACTTTGTCCATCCTTCTTGGAGAGCCCACAGGAATTTCAGCTCCGTGTATGGAAGTGGCCCAGCCAGCACCTGGCGAGGGAGGTGAGTGCTGTTCGGTGCTTGTGGATGCTGTTCTTGCAGAATGTGGAGGGCTTTTTCAGTCATAGTGTCTGAGAAAAGACTAAAACCGGGGAAAGCAGATCTGGTTAATCCCCCCTTTCCGGGGCAGCTCTAGGGGAAGGCTGACCTGCTCTCTGGGTTAAGCCAGCTGCCACAGCCAATGCTGGGAAGTGGTAGGAAGATGGAGAGCAACTATTCAAGAGGGAGCTAGGGACAGACCGAGGGTCTGGCTTGACTTGTGAAAACATAAGGGTTTGGGAAATTTTATGGAGCATCCTCTTGAATGTGCAGAGTAACTTCTTAGAGCATTGGACGTGTTGTTTCTCGTGCTCCAGCAGCACGTGAGGTGTAGCAGCCATGCTGTGGCTTCAGGACAGTTGGCAGTATGAGGGTCCTCCAGAAATGCTGCTTCTGCTGACCCTTCGCTGCTTCTAACCAGACACTTGGTTAGTGTTAAGGTGGCACCAAGCCAGGACGGGGCACTGGGACATCCTCTGAGCCTCTTGGCTCATGGGGTTTACTTGGCACCTCCACGGTCCTCCCACTGAGAGTCTTTGATCCCAGTTGGTCCTGGATTGCTTTAGAGAGAAAGAAAAGAGTGAAAGAAAGGCGCTAGCGGCGCGTGTCTGAGGAGGGTTTTAGCCTGGTGCGCACTGCTGGCGCGCACTCTCTTGGAGCAGGCTATCCCGCTGTGCCAGGAATGCAGCCTGAAGGGAAGCGCTTTCCTCTGGAGCGCAGCAGCGAGGCCAGGCGCCGGGCTGCTCAGTGAGCTCCACCGCAGCCCGGGGCCAGCGCGGCTCCGTGGCGCGTGCCCAGGGAGCAGCGGCCGGGAGAGCTCCGGCTGCTTTGCCGCTCGCTGCTTCACATGTTCCCTTGAAGTGGATGTCGGCGATGGGCTTCGGGGGTGCCTGCGCGGCGGCTTCCCAACCCTGGGCTCTGCGGTCGCGGCTGCATTGAGGTGTGCAGTGAGAGGAAGCTCATCGACTTAATGAGGGCCAGCAGGGATGGCCTGGCGCTCGCAGCCCCCACCTGCCACCTCCTCTCCCTTCCGCACCAACTCCTGGCCCTGCGCATGATGTGCTGCCTAATCACAGCAGAACAGAGACTTTTTTTTCCTTACTCTTCTCTATTTTTTTTTTCTGATTTTCTTTTTTTGATTTTACATTTTATTTTTTCAATTCTCCATTTTCTCAGTTTTTCATTTTCAATCTTTTTTGATTTTTTTAATGTTAACTTCTTTTGTTACTTCTTTTGTTTTTTTTTTACATATATGTGTTCTTTTATTGGCTCAGCATTGCACTTCCGTGCACTTGGTGTGCCTCAATGCAGTGCCCACCCCTCTGCACCGAAATGCTCCCGGGTGACGTCGGGAGGCTTGTCAGGGCTCGCGTGCTTCCTCCCACGCACTACTCTGCCTGCGGTAGCAGGACGAGTCGGGGAACGATGCCCCGTGTCCCTCAACGGGGTCGGGATGGCATCGCCTGGGGTCTGTAGCATCTCCTCCCTCTGCCAATGTTGGGGAACCCACTGGTGCCACCCATGGGAATTGCCACTCAGGGTACCCCCAGACCCCGGGCGGCATTCCAGGCATGGAGGGGGGCAGCATTCCTTGGCGGAGCCTTCAAGAGCCGCTTTGTGGCCAAAAATGAATCCATCCATTGTCGGGATGACTTGAAGGCCTGCTTTTTTGCCTTGCTTGGCGCCAGGACTTTTCCTTCGTGTCCCCTGCATATCCCTGCCAGCCACCCCTGCGCTTTGCCAGGGCAGAAATGCTGCCGAATTGCGCTTTTCCGAATCCACTGCCCACCAGCCTGCGGTGAGGTGAAGGAAGAGCATCTCAACTGCAGTGAGATGTGGTCGCCCTTGCTTCTGCGGGCCCCATGGCGGTGCTGGGGATGGGAGGTCTCCCCGTCCTCACTGTGGTGCCCGTGTTGCTCGGTGAGTCGCAAATGTGCTCTTGGGGATATACTTGAGAGCTCAGCCCATCAACCTCAAGCTACTTGAGGTGCCTCGCTCTTTCTAAGGCTCTCATCCAGCAACAGCTGGAGATCTCCTTTAACTTGCATGACTGGGCTCTGCAAAACCACCCAGCTGTGAGCATTCGGGGCAGCAGCGGCCACAGGTCGCCCTGACTCACCAGCATGAGGAATCAATTTGGGTTCTGTCCAGAGGAAAAAAGCTTTACTCTCCATCCATCCAGATGGCCTGGGAACAAGCCTGTCAAATGCTGTCCCCATCATTGTCCTTTGCTTCCCTAACCTCCTACTCAGGCCACAGTGGCTGACTGAGGTGGTGACTATCACTGAGATACACCCCAGCGACCCTGCGGTACTTGGCTGGACACCACATACCCCACAGGGCAGCCGTGCTTCTGCAGTGCTCCTTGGTGGAGCAGGTCTCATGGTACCTCCCAGCTCTTTTGGCCCATGTCTTTGACCAAGCTTGCTTGAGGATAAAGGGGATCTGCCCTTTGGGCAGGGCAGCTTCAGGTGAAGCATTTTTGTCAGTATTTCCCCCTCGACACTTTTCTTGTTGCAAGAGATCGACTGCAAGGAGAAACCATTCAGAATGCGTCCTTGAGCAGTTGGGAAGCGCCATCGGGTCCTGTTGTTCCTTCTCCGGCGGGGGGAAGGCAGCAGGGCCCCTTGTGGATGGGCTGCTTGGCGCTGCTTGGCACGGATGGGGTTACGGGGGAGCGGCATGTGCCTGGAGGAGCAGCCTGGCCAGGGTGGGGAGCGGAGCAGGGGGCCTGTCCCAACAGGAGGAGGCAGGTCCGTGAGGCAACGCGCAGCACCCGGCGCTGCCGAGCTGCTACCCGTGTGCTGGTGCACAGTGGTGGGGAAAAAGAAGCCTCCATGTTGTCCACAAGCAAATTCCCAAACGGCATCGTATCACCTGGGAGCTGTTTTAAGGAGAAAGAGGTTTTTTTCTGGTCTGGTGTCAGGAAAGAAGCTTCGGGCCTTGGACTTTCTCACGCTTTGTGCAGCTCTTTCCCTTCCATATGGAAACTTTGCCATAGGGACAAAAATGCGTCCCCTATTAGATTAGCAAGAGGCCATTTCATGGTTGGGGGAGATCTGTTCCGCCAAATGCCCTTGTAATAACATTGGTTTTGGGGCAAATGAGCTGGCACAGCATCATTGCCCTGCCAACTAGTATTTTAATTGAAATGCCCATGTCATGCTTAAAAAAAAATGGGATAGAAAATGTTTTATGTAGCTAAAAGCTGTCTTATTTTTCATTCTTCTCCTGAATATTTCTTGTCTCTTTTTGTTGTTTTAAGTGATAGTGAGCTGCATTGTACTTTTAACTCTGTTTTGTTTCCGTTTATTCTTTAAAAGTAGAGAAGAGGAAGAGCAAAATCCCTTCCTGCAATGTGCTGGCAGTGGAAATGCAGAGCAGGGGGTCTACTCCAGACCCTTGCTTTCCCAAGCAGGCAGCTATGGAGATGGAGGAAACCTGAGAGTGCAGCCTCCCCCGCAGCTCCTCATCTCCAGCCTTTCCACGTGCTGTTTGGAGAGTGCCTGAGCCACCAGTGTGTCTTGTCCAGGACAGGATACTGCAGCTGAAGCCATCACTAATGTTCTCCTGGCCTGTACATGTGGGTTGAGTGACTCAGGTGGGATCCTGCGGATGGGCTGGCACAATAGGGAGAGCAAAGGACTTGGCTGTTGGCACGTGCTGGCCAGAGAGGTCAGAAAAGCCTGTTGCTGTCTTCATTCAACTTGCTGCCCCGGGGCTGGCGGCTCTGCAAGCAGAGCAGCGGACTTGGCGCCTGTCCTCTCAGTAGGGAAAAAGCCAACACCGACTTGCTCAGCAGAGATTTTTGAAGCTGGCGTCAGTCAAATGCGGTGGTTTTTTGAGCACTAAAGGATAAAACACTCTGAGATGCTGGCTCCCAAACCTATCTGGAGCAGGATGTGAGCCAGGGAGGTTCACCTACGCTCCCCGCCAGCTCCTGGCTCACTTGGTAAAAACTGAGAGGTTCTGGACATGTAGCAGAACCAGGAAAGTGTCTCAAAAGCTCTTGAGACTTGCTGTGTTTCCCAACAGCGGAAATCTTGAAAGGGTTTTCTGGGCTGTTTCTCTTCTCTTGGTGCCACTCTGCAATTATAACCCATGTGGGTTAGCCCTGAGCCTGGGGGCAGCGCTGCTGGCAGGTGAGGCGGGTCTGCCCAGTGGGCCCCTCTGCAGTCATGCTGGAGCCGCAGGATCTGGGAGAGAAGCGGCTTGGAGACAAATTGCGGTCGGTCCGGTGGTTGGGGTGGCCGCATGACCGTTCCCACAGCAGGTCTCCCGACAATCCCATGGCGCGAGATTTTGGAGGAGAAGCCAGAGCTCTGGCTGCCAGAGGGCTTCCTGGCGGGGCTCCTCCTGGAGAGGGGATGTCAGATGAGGACAGGAGCCGGCGGGGAGCACGAACGGCCACAGCTGGAAGCTCCTTGGCCGTCTGGGAAGCTGGGCCTGACCTCCGAGAAGGCTGGAGCTGCTGTGCGCAGGGGAGCAGGTTTCTGCGAGCTGCCCCTAGCTGGGCCAGGCAACAGGAACTGTGTCCACAAGCAGCCCGTGAGCCCTGGTGTGCATGGGACAGCCTGTCCAGTGGCTAGAGCTGCGATGAGGGGAAAGGTCGTCCCCGGGATGGATTTTGGGTAGGAAGGAGTTAAAAGCAGCTGCTGGCTGGTGCAGCGCTGGGTGCACTGAGGAGGAGGGGGTGCACTGAGGAGGAGGGAGCGCAGCGCAGGGGCTGGCCCAGCTGGGAGACCTCTGGAAGGGCTCGGTGGGTCCCTGGTCGCAGAGCCCTGTCGCCCGCCGGGGGATGTGCCTGCTGCGGGGTGTCACGCGAGGGAGGACGGCGCTGGGAGAGGAGGGCCTGACTCAGCCGGCTCGCAGAGCCACTCCTCCTGCTGCTCTCTTGGAGGGTTGTGCAGGAGAGCAGGGGAGGAGAGACCGATGTGAGCGTTCCGGGCGTCCGAGCAGGGCAAAACTCCTGCTTTGCCTTTTTTTATTTTTTATTTATTTTTTTTCCTCTGGTTCCCTCTGTTTTCCTTTCCTCCGAATGGCTCCAGCCTCATGCTGCCTGGGCTTTCTGCTGTTTCTGGCTTGCGGCTGCTACTGCGAAGCGCAGCTCCTGAACTGGTTTTGGGGTGGCTCCAGGCTCTCGAGGACACCCCTAGCACCTGCAGGGAGAACTGCTGCATCCGAGCTGGCGACGGGGCCGCTTTCCACTCCGGCAGCGCCCTGGCCGAGCGGCTCCCCACGGATGGTGGTGCAGGACGAGGAGGGCTCAGGGGACGTCGCCAACCTGCAGGGCGAGGAGCTGGGTACTGGCACGGCGGTGCCTGTGGGCAGCAAGAGCGTGTCCAGCAAGGCAGTTCCTGCAGGGAATGAGAGTGTATCTGGCACAGCGGTGCCCATGGGCAGTGAGAGCGTGTCCAGCACAGCGGTTCCTGCAGGGAATGAGAGCGTGTCCAGCACAGCAGTGCCCACGGGCAGTGAGAGTGTGTCTGGCATGACGGTGCCCATGCACAGTGAGAGCGTGTCCGGCACCACGGTGTCTGCAGGGAATGAGAGCGTGTCCAGCACGGCAGTGCCCACGGGCACTGAGAGCGTGTCCAGCACGGCAGGGCCTGCAGAGAATGAGAGCGTGTCCGCGACAGTGGTGCCCATGGGCAGTGAGAGCGTGTCCAGCACAGCAGTGCCCACGGGCAGCGAGACCATGTCCAGCATGATGGTACCTGCCGGGAATGAGAGCATGGCCAGCACGGAACTCCTGCTTGCAGCTGAAGGCAACCGTGGTGGACTTGAGCCGAGGGACAGTGATGTCTTGGGGACACTGGAGAGCACGGCGCCACCACCAACGAGCATCGCTTTGACAGCCACTCCTCCCAGCATAGCGCCTGAACACGGGCAGGATGCGACCGGCAGTTCCACGGAAAGCCCCCTGGCAACGACGAGACCTGAGCTGGTGCTCCCCGAGCCCACGTTGCCTCTGGACGAACGGAGAGGGACTCGGGTGTCTTTGCAGAGGCTGGTGACACCCCGTCCAGGTAGTGCTCCTTTTCCTTTCCCACCAGGTGACGGTGCCCGCGAGCAGGCGGCACCGCCTCAGGAGCCCTCCTCAGGAGAGGCCTTAGGAAGCCCCAAGGCACAACCGGCCCGCGTGGCGTCTTCCCGGGCCCGACACGGAGCACCGGCCACGCCACACACTGCAGACCACCCGGAGCTGTCCCCTCGCGCTGGCACGCGAGACGGGCCGCCCCGCGCTGCTCCAAGTGCCACCCCGCCAGGGGACCGGAGCCCGAATCGTAGTGGCAGCAGCCAAGTGTTGCAAGGCGCTGGACGACCTGCTGGCCGCTGGGGGCTGGCGCTAACTGGTGTTAACGGGACCTG
This sequence comes from Crypturellus tataupa, assembly GCA_034781795.1. NCBI lineage: Eukaryota > Metazoa > Chordata > Aves > Tinamiformes > Tinamidae > Crypturellus > Crypturellus tataupa. The sequence goes on along the minus strand of JAWLRI010000359.1, from coordinate 292,915 downwards.
GAGGCCTTCTGCTCCTAACGGGAATGCGACTAATGACATGGACTTTCCTCCTACCGATAACTCTGATCCTCTCGAGTTTGATTTACTAACCTCCACTCTGCGACTTTATAGTAGTAACAGTGCCGGGTTTGCTTCCTTCTTTCCCGGACTGACGCCGGAGGCTGGTCACTGCCTGCCCTTCCCAGCCCACCTGCCCTCCTGTACCATTTTGGGCACCAAGCATTTCAGATTGCCAAATTATCTCGGCCACGGCAGCGAGGTGGAAATTCGGGATGCTTTGCATGAGTGGGAGGGGCTGCTTAAATCCCGGTGTCACCGCTACTTGGAGTGGTTTCTCTGCTTGCTCCTGGTCCCTGGGTGTAACGCTTCTGTCCCCATAACCCCCCCGCCGTGCCAGGGCTTCTGCGAGGCTGTGAGAGACCTTTGCTGGATGCACTTGGCCGCTGGGCACCTGCCTCTGCCATGCGACTCACTCCCTGCGGAGGACGGAGGGTATTCTTGTGTCTTTATTAACGTTTCTGCAGGTAATGTGGCCGGGTAATCTCTGTTTTTGTGTGTGTCTCCCCCTCCCCAAGCCCCAACAGGTAAGGTGCACTGTGTTTTCAGGGTGTTTGAGGGTATATGTTCTTCGCTGTGCTTTCCTGGGGGCAGGTTGGAGCTCATGATATGGCAGGTACCTGTCCCCGCAGCAGACCTGGCTTCAGTGCCAGCCAGCAGGCTAAGATCTGGGAGATGCTGTAGCCTCTCGCCTTGCTCCTGCATCACTGCTTTGCTCATCTCTGCTTGGGTTGTTGGTGGGGAGAGCGTCATCTCCCCACAATGTGGCTTTAATGCAGACTCGCCCGTTTCCTTCAGGCAGTGGCAGGGTGGGTGTGTGGGCATGGTGGGACAGGACAACTAACCCTGATTTGGGGGAAACCACCCTGCAGTGCGGGGGCTGTGGTGCTGCAAGGTAGGTTGTACCAACTGGAAAGCAACAAGGGATACTTTTCCCTTGTTGCTGCTGAGATGCTGCTGAGACCTCTGTCCAAATCCTTGTTCATCCAGCGTCATCTCTTCCATATGTCTCCTTCTCTGAGGCTGAGCATCTCTGTCCTGTCTCTGGGCTGTTGTGGTTCCTGTGAAATTCAGAGGCCAGGCTAAGAGGCCATGTCCCCATGGCCATGATGAGGTGTCCCTGGAACATATGTGGCAGGTTTGTGTCTATGCCTGTGCCCAGGACCAGTTTTCAGACAGCAGTGATATGACCATGACTTGAGCTATTGACTGTCTGGGGACCCAAGGATCAGCAGAGCAGAAGTTTGCAGCATATCAAGTCTCCTTTCACCCTGGGAGCCAGACGTTGGCAGAACTAGGCTTGCTCGGCCCCATTGAGCATGGACACTGGGCATGTGGTTGGGACAGCTCTAGCTTCCCTGCAGCCGAGCTCGGGTTCTGCTCCCCTTGCTCTGGGAAGTGCCAGGCTCTTCCCTATGCCCACCTGGCCAGTTCAGCGTTGGGGACTGGCTCTGTCTGACTGCATAGTGGCCATAGCATTGGGGATGCTTCAAGGTGACCTACAGCGGGTGCTGAAGGAAGCGCCTGGGTGTTGCTCCACTGCGGGCTGGGGTGGGCACTGTGACCCTGAAAGCACATCCATGTGCTTGCTCTTCTCTTCCCAAGCTGGCCAAACACCTTTGCCTCGGGGTTAATGATTTACGTGCGGCTAATGTTTGATCCTCTCTGCTTGGAAGGCAGGAGAGGCGTTTTGTGCCCAACTTGTGTTGCTGGGTGGTTTTGACCCTTTCAATACTCAGACAAACACACTTCACAGGGGAGAAGAAAAAAGGGAAGACAGACTGTGGATGCTCTTCAGAGCAATAGAAATCTGTGCCCGGGTGTCAGGGCAGACATGATTGTTAAGAAAGCAGAACATGCTGGGAAAATAGGGCAGGAATGGCACTGGGGTGCGAGGTAGTACCTTCATTATCCACTGGAAATGATATTTGTTCTCCCAGGACTTCTGGGTTAACACCCAGCGCACTGACTCCTGGCTGCTGTTGGGCATGGGTGTCCAGCTCTGAGCAGCGCATAACTGGACCAGCCATCATGTTCAGAGGAGCCTTTAACTTTCTTATCCAACGGATTTAGAGCAACTCTCTCTAACATTTTGGGGAGGCATCTTGCTGTGCCCGACCTCGCTCTGCCACTCTCCCTGTGCATTTCTCCCTCCTGACGTCCTAGCGCTGACGTGCTGGCTTGAGCTTCTGAATGAGGCTGTGTTCCCGCACCAGACCCGGCTCCTGGTGGGTGAAATCCTGGGGCTGCCAAGCTCCGATGGCCTCAAGGCTCTCTTGAAAGGCACCCGCTGCCCTCAGAGAGGTGATTAGCCGGGACGGGCAGACAAGGGATGCACACATGCAGGGAGGATGGCTCCCCCGGACCCTGACCCCTCTACCCTGGCTGTTAAAGCACTACTGTTTGCCGGCAGTCCCTCAGGGTGACGCGAGGGGGTCACCAGAACGCCCGCCTGGCGTTCCCAGACAGTCGGCAACAGAGAAGCCAAAAGGCCTGTCAAGTCTCGGTGCTGTCTGCCGCGCCGAGGAGGCGGGCAGGGTGTCAGTGCAGGCCGGAGTGCGCTTTGCTGCGTGGTACCATGAGGTTTGGGGTTCAGTGAGGGGCTTGGCTGTGACCAGGTGCAGCCTGGAGACCAGGGAGGCATCTCTTGTGGTCTGAGGCAGGTGCTGGTGGTTCATCCCGGGGACAGCAGGGACCGATGTAAGTGGGATATTTGGGCTGTGCTGCTTTCCTTGAGGCTCTGGGTGCTGTGGCTTAAAGAGCTTTGGTTTGGAAACGGGCCGCACGTCGGTTTTGTCCGGCACACGGCCGGGTGTTTCAGCAGATCGGGACCTTGCAGCAAGTCAACCCTCGGATAATGGCACCGGCTCAGGGGCAAAATAGCTGCTCCATATCCCATTTCTTGCTGGTATTTGTTCTTGTAACACTTCCAGCTGCTAGAGGCTAGAGCACAATATCGTATTGTAGTCAGCAGCGCTGGAAGAGTCTCGCGTTCAGGCCTGGACGAGGATTTCTCGCTGGCAGAGGGCCCATCCCGCCCTGCAGCCGCCGGCGCATCTAGGCGTGCGTCCCGGTGCGCTGGCGCAGCCCCAGACGGTCCCTCGCGGGCGTCTTGCCGGCGTGAGGCAATCGCGGTGATGGAGCCTCCTTTCCTGCCGCGGGACCGGAGCTGACCGTGTCCCTGCATGGTGATGGCAACTGCTCTGAGACATCAAGACCTTTCCCGCAGGCTCCGGGACCCCTCGCTTTGCAGTGGGGTGGGAGGGCACCCAAAGGGGCTGTGGGGGCCAAGTGAGGGGGCCGGGCAGGTTAGCAGGGTTATCCTGGCCCTTGGTAGCTGTGTGTGTGGAGGAAAGGCAAGGCATGTGGGGCAGTGGGACGCTCATCACAGAGCTCACAGCTGCTCTGGGCTCTGGTCCCGCTAAGTGATAGGGACAGTGGTCTAGCGCCGCTGGCCGAGATTGGTTTTTCTCCCAGATTCTCCTGCTGGAAAGAGCCCGCTGATCTGGTTTGAGGGAACTTGGGGTGCTCGCAAAGCAGCTCACAGACCCATGCGCATCCCTCCTGCCGTATTCGAGCTGCCCGAGGTAACGCAGCAGGACAGCTGGCTGCTCTCTGTGCAGGAAGCAGCCTTGGTTCTGCTGCACACAATCCTGCCAGCACAGCTTTTCCGCAAATTGGGTTGGGATCCTTATGCCTCCAGGGCCTGGTATCTGCTAGGAGCATCCTCCTTTGCAGGGGGGCATCCGTTTGAAGGGGTGTCCCATTACCGCCCGCTCCCCAGGCTCCCTCCAGCTTTGCATCCCTGGCCCCATGTTTGTTTGCATGTCGTGCATGGGAACGACGCAATCTGTTGTCTTTGAGAAGCCTTCTTGTATCGTCGCCCAGCTCCAGCTCCAAGCCAGGGAACAAGCGGTGCATTTGGAGAGGAGCAGAGAGGGGATCCCTGAGCCAGTTAAAACACTAGGGAAAACATGATTGCAAATTGCATTGCTAACAAAAGCCTCTTTCAGCCTTCCCCACCGAGCCTCAAAGGCAGAGGTTGTCTGGATGCAGAAGTCTCAGCAATCGCTCTTAGACCCATCTGAGCCTGCCTGGACCCCTGGGAGGAAGCTCTGATTTCCTCTAGGCTTAAAACTGTTCTGAATTTGGCTGCCTCCGACCCAAGATAAACCTTCTCGCGGCATCCCCGCAATCTCTCACGGGGTTCACTTGGCCAGCAGGGACGGCTTTGGCGCTGGGCGGCACGGAGCTCGCCGGCAGTGCGTTGCTGGACTTGCGTGACATTCGTGTGCGTTGTGTGTAAAGGACGAGGGCTGCAGGAATGCCCTGGGGTGGAGGGTGACAATGCTCCCCTAGGGAAACCAGATCTCTTTGTGGGATGTTTGAGGCGGATGCAAGACAAGGAAGGAGACTTCCTCACACCTGGATGCTCAGTCTTGGGGTAGCAGTTTTGGAGTCAGTCGCTGATGGGTTGTGGAGGATTTGGGGTAGTGGGACCCAGAACAGATTCCAAGCTGTTCACTCGGGAGGGGAGAACTGGAGGTTTTCTGATAAGGAACCCCCCCTCACTTGCACTAATCTCCAGTATTTCCAGCATCCCTCCTGCCACCCTGTCATGGGGCCAGCCCTGGCCTTGGTGACTCAGCAGCGTGGGAGGGTGGGGATGCTCTGCCTGTGCTGGGTGGACTCCTGCCAGCTGCGCAGGTACCTCCAGGCGCTGGAAGAGGCACCAAGGGTTTTGTCTCCTCCCACCGTCCCAAAAGACATGTTTTCCTTCTGGGCTGGGCAGGGTTGGGCTGATTTCTTCTTAAATTTTAAGAGCTCTAGAGGAAAATACCTGATTGCAGAGCAGCGTGTAGGTTCCTGGCCTCTTCTACCACTGCCTGACAACTTCTCCATGGGCTCAGCACACCTCTGCTCTGCAGTGCCCTCACTTGTCATGACAAGGAGCAGGGAAGGTGCGGGAGGCATTAAATTTTCTCAGCTTTTTCCAGAAGTTCCTCTTATTCCCACCTTGGGGATGGGGGACTGCAGTCAACACCAAACTTCCCGACTCGAGCAGCTAAGTTAGGTCCAGGCCCCGACCTCTCTCCAGCTTCTGGGTTCACCCCTGCTTGGACAATTCCTTTCCAGAAGTGGCAATGACCTCAGGAAGAAACCTGGCAGAGATGGGGACCGTGCTGACTGCAGGGCAGTGCGTGTGCAGGAATTGCTGGTGGATTCTCTTGCTCCTGGGAAACCTGGAGTTAAAAAGCACCAGAGTAAAACGACCCCATTGGCACCAGCCCGAGAGGTTGACATAGGAAAGGAAGAATCCAGCACCCGTTGTGTGGGCGATGAGGATGTGCATGCTGCCAAAACAACAGGAGTTTACATACAGAGGGCTGACTTGCGCGGCCAGATGTTCAGCTGCGCCTGGTAGGAGAGACCGTTCTGACCAGAACTCCCTAAAGTGCCTTGAGAAAAAGAGTCAGAAAAGGAACTGATCTTAAAATTGAGAGCATCTGGGAAGCTGACTGGGCAGAGATGGGGAGTGTCAATCCAAGACGCTTTCCCAGGCAGTGCAATGGGAGCTCTCTAGTGGGAAGGCTGTGATTTATTCCCAGCAAGGGTGACCCTGCAAGCTGTTCCGCAGCTGCACGTCCCGGAGCCTCCCGTGGGGTAGGATCACGTGGGGGTCGCCGTGACCCCCGGAGAAGGCGCAGGCATGTGTGCAACGCACTTCTGCATGGCTCCGCGGGCTCCGGCTGCCTAGAGCCTGGTGCTGCCTCTGGGGCTGCACGAGAGCAGGGGCCGTGCGTGACCTCTTGCTGCACGGGCCCACGTGGGTACGTGCGAATTCTGCAATGGGCCGCGCTCAGGGAACCTGCAGCATCTGCGCTGTAGCTGCCACCCTCTGGCGACCCGGCACCACGTTCATGGTTGGCAAAGAGCTGTCTGACACGATGGGGTCAAGGGAGGTCCTCGGCAGAGGTTTCTAGCCTCTTCGTGGGAGGAACTTGCGTTTTCCACATCTCCTGTAAGTCTCTCCGCTGCCTGGTGGGTAAAGAGGTCCCCAAGACCAGGGGCAACCTGTGACTGGGAGGTGCTGATTTAAGGACATGTTCCTTGTCAGCAGCTGGGCAATGGTGGGGGAGAAAGTGAGGGGAGAGCCAAGTCCTGCTGCTTGGCCTGCCTTGGGTTCGCTTGTAATCCCTGGGTGGTTAGGAAGTTATCCTCCATGGTTTTTAATGGTATCCTCATGAATGAGCCATGCTGGGACTCCAGGAAGCTTGGACCTGCCAAAAAATACAGCAGTAGGCCATGCCGCACATTTGCAGGAGCATGGGAAGATGCCAATTTCCTCATGCATCCCGCGGGATCATCCCGATGCTGATCTCTTCCGTGATGATGCACAGGCCTCCGCAAGGCACCGCGTTCCCGGGGTTCGCTCCCAGCCTCACTGGCCATATGTGCTGCACGCAGTGCGTCTGAATCAGCACGGGCAGAGGCTGGCCGGGGGCCACGGCAGCAACCTCTGCAGAGGCAGGAATGTCCAGCAGGCCCTGGAAGGGCTGCACATTGGCTGCAGCCCTCGGAAGACCTGAGTCTGCTCTCCTCCTCCCATTCCCACATGTGAAAATTCCTCTTGCTCCTTGGGGAAAATTGCTGCCTGTCATCAAATAGCTTTGGAGGCCAGACATGGAGTGGTTCAGATGAGCCCTGGGAAGGTGGGGCAGAGGAAATTACTGAAAAAGCAGCATCTGGGGAGCACAGGGCTCCAGGCAATGGGGCTGAAGCTGTCCAGGCAATGGGGCTGAAGCTGGGAGTGGAGTTACTGAATATCAAAATGTCTCTTTAGATGAGCATGAGAATGGTGAGCATTGGTGTCACCTCAGTGACATTATAAGGCTGTTATTTAATTGGTTTGAAAGGTCTGAAAGAATGTGAAAATGAAATGAACATTTGAATGAAATGTTTCCTTTGGCTAGATGGAGTTTTGGGGTTGAACAGCTGATACATAAAATGGAGTTCATCATGACATGACATCCCTGCTCTTGGGCCTGGCAGCAGCCGTCTCCTTCATGTCTCTCTGGAGCTTCAAAAGTGGGTCCCATAAAGAGGTCGCATCAAGAGGGTGTATTGCCTCGTATGGGGAGAAGGTGGTCCTCAGTTGTCCTTCCAGAGGTGATGCGCTCTGGTCCAGAAACTCCTGCAACTGCTCTTAGCCCTTGTCCAGCCGGTGAGCTGCCATCCTGAAGTACCCAGGACGCTAGGAGACCTGCTAAGGGGTGTCTGGGTGAAGGTGTGTGACACCAACAGGTCACGATCATCTTTCTCTTCTCTTGCAGAGAATTTGAGCACAGAAGTCAGCCTCCTGGAGCTGATCGGAGACCCTCCACCAGAGGAGATCCAAAAAATTTATGGCCCCGACAACAACCCAGGCTATGTCTTTGGACCCAATGCCAACACAGGCCAGGTGGCCCGGTACCACCTGCCCAGCCCCTTTTACCGGGACTTTTCTCTCCTGTTCCACATCCAGCCCACCACCCCCCGGGCCGGCGTGCTCTTTGCCATCACAGACTCTTTGCAGAGCATCATCTATGTGGGCGTCAAACTCTCGGAGCTGCGGGCGGGTAAGCAGCAGATCATCTTCTACTACACAGAGCCGGGCTCCAAGAGCTCGTACGCGGCGGCCACCTTCACCGTGTCCACCCTGCTGAACCAGTGGACACGCTTCGCCATCAGCGTGGAGGAGGACGAGGTCGTCCTCTACCTGGACTGTGAGGAGCATGAGCGGGTCCGCTTCGAGCGCTCCCCAGATGAGATGGAGCTGGAAGATGGTTCTGGGCTCTTCGTTGCTCAGGCTGGAGGAGCTGACCCAGATAAATATCAGGTAAGGACTCAGATTGCCCAATACCAGTTTGTCTGAGAGAAAACTTGTCTGAAACTGAAGAGGTGTGATATCAGGCTATGCTGATTTACCTCTGATTTCTCTGTGCCCAGAGGTTAAGCCAATGAATGTGCTCTTGTGATCATTGCCAAGGAAGCCTGGGGAGGTCACGATGGTTTCTGATGTATTTAACTTTATTTTCTTTTGTCTCCCCAAGGGTAAGCTTGCAAGGAGGCTGGCAGGAGGGGTTGGGGTTGCATCGCTGCAGTCACCATTGCCTGTACCTGCTTTAGACACTGATAGAGCAGACACTGGGGACAGCACAAAGAGTCTGTTTGAATCTCCACTTTGCTAAAAATACCCACGTCCTTTAATGTCTGTTGATTTGGCAGGTAAAATACATCTCTTAGCTGGAAAAAATGTTTGGGCCCAAGCATATCTTTGCTGGCTGACTTCGGATGGTATCTTCAGGAAAACTTTTGAGAGCAGGCAGAGAAGGTGATAGCTGAATCCCTGATTTAAGAATGAGTTATGTTTTAGATAAGACTTATGGAAAGTGTGTGGAAAATGCACCACATTTGAACCAACGTGGAAATCCCCCTACAATAATGAGGAGAGTAAAATTCAAGATTGCTCTTTGACTTTATCTTAGGTTGGGTGTGTTTTGCCCTGTGAGAGCAGCTCTAGAGCAGGGAGCTATGCTTTCCCATGGTGCCTGGGCTTTGCAAATTGCATTTCTTAGCTTAAACATTGTCTTGACCAGTGGCCAGAAATGCTGCAGTTGTGATTCAGTTAAACCAAGTCGTGAGGGGGAGGCTAGAGAAAGTTCCCTCAGGAAAGGATTAATCATTGATGGGCCGGGGACCAGATTACTCCGGGATTGCTGTCTCAGAGTGGCACTGGCTCCTGGGTCTGGAGATCAAGGGTCTGGAGAACAATCTTTAACCTGCCAGGACAGCCAGGCCACTGACATAGAAATGCCTTGTTCCTGTAGTGGAAGGTGTTTGGGACAACACCTGCCTGGTTTTGAAGGCAAATGCAGAGAAATAGTCTGGAGCAGAGGATGAAACACCCATACGTTTCTAACACATGGTGGGTCTGGCTCAGAGGGGAAGACTATGAGCAAGCGAGCACAAAAAATACCCGCTCTCAACACTTGTTCCATTGCAAACCAACCCAAACTTGTGTTATCTGGAACTAACGGGGCATAGAGATGATTAAAACCTGGCCACAGGACAAACCACAAAATAGAGCTGCTAATGGGCAGGCTGACTGCTCCTGGCAGGGTCTCCCTGGGGTCTCTTCTTCCTCTGGTGATAGCTTAGCGGTTTTGTCAGTGATGAGGGCAATGGGATAAAACCTGGAAGGGTGAAGTTTGCAGGCAGTGCAGAAGCCCTTGGGATAGCAGATAAAACAGGAGGTTACCATTATCAGGGACATGGGCTGCAGTCCGGTAGGAGGATTTGATTGCAGCTGAATGCAAGATAAAACCTATGGGACCGAGAATGTTGGCTGCTCCCTTTATCTGGGCTGCTGGATCCTTACAACTATCCCTCAAGGGGATGTTTTGGGTCAGGGCTGGAAATGGGTTATTTCTGAAGCTTCCTGTGAACCCTGGGAGCGGAAAAGCACATGGTAAGTGTTACATTTATCAAGGCACGGACTGAGAAGCAGCTTAGACTTGATACTGGTGCTTGGCAGGCAGGAGAGGATTTGGTCACCAGGGCTGGGAAGCTGGAGGAGGCTCAAAACTCAACTGAGGAGTGTTGGCTGTGGGCTGGTTCCATAGCCCTAACTGCATTCCAGTAGAGATTTCTATCCCAAAAGACTTTCCAAAGTAGCAGTTTCGGTGAAAGGGGCTGTTGGGGCTGCGCATGCTTTCTGAAAAGGCTTGCACCAAACACCCTCGGAAGCCTGTTCCTGGTGTGCCCCACGGGATGTCAGGCGGATTTCTCAGGGGCAGGCTGCTTCCAGGAAGCGTGGTGGTAGAAACATGCCCATGGGGCTGTTTGTTCACTGAGCAGATGCAAGCGGGAGCGTGAGCCCGGGTGCTTGAAAGACGAGGTAGAGCCATGTGGTCATTGCCTGAAGGTGCCATGAGAGTGTTAGTCAGACCTGCTGCTCGCAGCCAGCCTCGCTGGCCTCGTAGCTGCCTCTCGCTTTTGTTTTCTTAAATTGTGTTTCCCGAGCGTGGATATCTTCCCTGCACATGGGGTGCTGTGCTTTCAAGTGAGTCCAAATATTATTTTAGGTGTCTCATGCAGAGGGAGAGCACAAGCAGGACGTTGCCCGGGCAGTTATCTTTCTTCTCCACGCTCACTTGCGAGCACCATTTCCGTTGTGGGCTGGGTGGCCCCTGGCAGGGTGGTTTGCCCTCTACTTCCCTGTGGAGATCAGGTGGCTGGGCCGTACCCCAGCTCTGCAGCTTGGTCTGGAAGGTCCTGGGAAGGTGAAGGGCAGCAGTGTGCCCTGTTCATCCCTGAGCAATGTGAAGGACCGGACATGGGGTGAGCGCTGCGACCTTGCCCAGAGATGCCCAGGATAACTTTCATTCTTCATGGAAACATGTTTTCAGGCTGGTACCTGAACAGAACCCCCTTGTCTCGATGAGCAGGGTAGGGTGATAGCTCAGCAGCTCCATGATTCATCAACAGTTACGCTGTTCCTGCTCATCTCTTGTGTTCCCAAGGCTCCTTTGCTCCTGGAGAGCTGTTATATGTGTATATACATATATACATATATGTATGTGTTTGTACATATACATATAGCCAAGAACATTTAGCTGAGTCCTCCTTGGAGGCAGAAAGGGAATTAAAAATGAAATGCTCACACATTTTCTCACATGGGGGGGGGGAGTTATTCCCAAAGGGAAGAGGTGCTTACAGTGCACTCTGCTGTAAGGCAAAGACCTTGCTGGTCCCGACGCCCTCACTGCTATTTTGCCAGCTCCATGTTTGCCTTGGGACCGGCCTGTGGCGTGCTAAGAGGGGATGCTCCTCTCCTAGTTGGCTTTGGTAACTCAGCTATGGGGCCATGTCATTATGTCATTTCCCAGAAGCTTTTTTTTTTTTTTTAATGAAAGACTTTGAGTTGCATTGTGTAAAGAGTTTGCATTGTATAAATAAGTGGTTGGACTGTATACAGCCCTTGCAAAACCCAAATAAATGGTAAGGAAGTGTGGATTAACCTAAGAAACACAAAATCAGGGCTGCACTGGACCGCGGCGCTGGCCAGCAACCCTTTCTTCGGAGCAGCGAGGTAGTGAGGAAGTGTTTTTCCCCATGCCCTGAAGAAGGGAAAATGAGGACCACTTCCAAAAATTCCCTGCAAAAATGTCTCTGTCAGGCTGCCTTGATCCTAGCTGTGATCTCTGGTTTCAGAGGAGGCAGAGGAGTTTTTCTCATGCGTTGTGCCCTGTGTTGCGGGGCTGCATCCGTGAAGCTCCTTGGTGTGCTTCATCCTAGGGGGTGATTGCCGACTTGAAGCTCAAAGGGGATCCCCGGGCAGCTGAGCACCAGTGTGAGGAAGAGGAGGATGACACCGAAGAGGTGAGTGCCAGGCAGTTGCCAGCTCCGGTCAATGGGTGTTTTGAAGATGAATTCCTCGTTCTCATCTGCCTCTCCAACATTCCTGGGGACTGGGATTCCTCCGGAGGAGGAGAGAACGTGACACCCCACTGATCTTCTCTGTTTCTTCCCGGACCAACGTAGGTCTCGGGAGATTTTGGCAGCGGAGCCGAGGATGGACGCCATGCCTTGGGAAAGGACAGGGTGAGTTGGTGCTGCAGGGCATTGCCTTTAGCTGCAGGGTGTTGGTGACTGCATCCGACTGGCTCCTCAAGCCCTCCAGATGCTCCACCAGCTGCTGAGTGATGCTGTCCTTCACCTGCAGTGCTGCAAGCTTGTGGCTCTGCGAGGCCTTTGCAGGCAGGCGGTTCGTGGCCAGATCATCCAGTAGCCTGTGGGCATATTCCCATTTCAGCTGCTGAGCCTGGATGGCTTCCTGCTCCCGGCTGTACGGAGGGAATAGCTAAGCCTCCCTTTTCCCAGCTGTGCATTAGGGCCTGGAAGCGTGCCGTTGGCGTGTCGGGAGCGCACATCCCAATCCAAACAGTGTCCGGCCGGCCGTGGAGGCAGTGGGTGCCGTCTGAGGACGTGAGAGCGAGCCGGACTGTTGCGGCCCGGACCTGCGCCGGGGAGGGCTCCATAAGGGACACAGTGTCCGCACGCCACCCTCCCAGCTTGGCAGTCTCTGCGTCCCCACCATGACCACGGTCCCAGGGCATCCTGTGGGGCTGCTGTGCCTGCGTTTTGAGAAGGCTACAGAGAAATCCAGGGAGAGGAAGCGCTGCCCATAAAAACCCTCCCAGCCGACACTTTGCCTCCCTGTCTCATTCTGGAAGGGGAAGGTTGGCTCATTCAGGCGAGGCCAAGGGCAGAGATGAACAGCTAGAGCAATTAACTCCTAGGAGAAGCCTGCAGGAGCTTTGGGCTACCGGCACGTTTCAGACCAGGATAGTTATCTCGGAGATCTGTCCTTGTCCAAGGTCCCTCCAAGGCTGTTGACCCCTGCAGCAGGGCCGTGCCTGCGCCCTGTGCTCGGTACCTCTCCTGTCAGGGTCTCTGCCGCCCTGCATCCATCTCTCGGGCCAGCAGCTCTGCGCTCACAAACTCTCCTGCTTCCCTGTGTGCAGGGCGTGCCAGGGCTGGTGGATGCTGTCCCTGTCACCTCTCCGCCCGTGGCTGCGGGCAGCGTGCCGGCCATCGCTGCGGGATCCCTGCCGCAAGCAGAGCGCACCAGAGGGGAGGAGACACTGCTGGCAGCCGCAGGAGGTAACACGGCTCTGTCCGGGTGACTTTGCCCCTTTGCACTGGCCAGTGCTAGGACGACCCTGGCAGTGGCGGTGGTGACGTCCCCTTCTCCCTTCCTGCAGGTGCTGGTGCCAAAGGCGAGAAAGGGGAGAAGGGGGAGCGAGGCCCGAAAGGGGACTCGGGAAGCGGTGGCATCTCAGGGACAGGCGCCAAAGGTGCAAAGGTTGGTGCAAGAGGGACATGCGGCCCCACCGCCCACCCCCACGGCAGCCCTGAGGCTCTAGCATCCCTGTGTGCTGTGTCTTGGTTTGACATCTGTCCTTCCACTTGTTTGTTCTGCAGGGAGACAAAGGTGATGCAGGCGTCAAGGTGAGCATTGGTTAGTGGGGAAGGGGGGCTCATTCGGGGCTAAGCTGCGGTGCGCAGGGGTGATACCACCATGAGCCGGGTGCAGGGAGATGCCTTCCCCTTCCTTCTCCAGGGCAGCGCTGGGTTTGGCTACCCTGGCTCCAAGGGTCAGAAGGGTGAACCCGGTGAGCCTGGCCCTCCTGGGACTGCTGCACGGCACCCTGACGGCTCCGGCACAGAGCGGCTCAATGGGCCACCAGGACCCTCTGGTCCTCCAGGACCACCTGGCAAAGATGGTGCCCCCGGCAGAGACGGCGAGCCCGTGAGTAAAGCTGTCCTTGTGCTGAGGAGGCTGTCCTCTTCCTCCTCCTCTCCTGCTGCATTCTCATGCACTGATTTTCCCCTTCACTCTCCCTAGGGCGATCCTGGCGAGGATGGCAAACCCGTAAGTGCACAGGGGTGTCAAGCAGGGGCAACCATGCCTCCCCCACTGCTACTAACCACTCACCTCCACTTTTCCCTTTGCAGGGGGACACGGGGCCCCAGGGCTTCCCCGGGACACCGGGAGAGCCAGGGATGAAGGGTGAGAAGGTGAGTGGCGGTGTAGACAGCCAAGCTGCAGTGATGGTCGCCTCTTCAAGAATCTCGGTGATGGTGACCAACTCTCCCTTCTCTCTCCTCTGTGCCAGGGTGATCCTGGAGTCGGCCCCAGGGGCCCCCCCGGACCACCGGGCCCCCCCGGACCGCCTGGACCTTCCTTCAAACATGACAAGCTGGTAGGTGGTGGACCGCACCAGGGTACAGTGACATGGGGCAGCATCCCTGTGCTGCCTGGATCCCCTCTCCAATGTTGCGCCTTTGGCCTTCACTTCCAGACCTTCATCGACATGGAGGGCTCCGGCTTTGGTGGCGATCCAGACACCCTGCGGGTGAGTCCCTGAGCGCCAGACCCCCTTTTCTGTCCTGCTGAGGAGGAGTTGGTGGGGGGCATCCTCAGCCATCGATACCTTCTTGTGTTGCAGGGTCCCCGTGGGCCGCCTGGGCCCCCAGGGCCTCCTGGTGTGCCTGGTCTGCCAGGGGAGCCGGGGCGATTTGGCATGAACCGCACGGACCTGCCGGGACCACCAGGGCTGCCGGGCCGAGATGGGAGCCCCGGGCCACCGGGGCCAGCGGTAGGTGCATGGGGGAGCCACCCCCACAGCAGCAGGGGTGGGATGATCTGCTGAAGTGACCGGAGGGGCTCCGTGCCATGGGGCTAAGAGGGCACCACACTGGAGCCTCTTACCGTGTTGATGCCAGCTCCTCTTCCAGGGTCCTCCAGGTCCTCCTGGGACAGACGGGATGGTCGGGCAGCCGGGGCCCAAAGGAGAGCGGGTGAGTGTCCCCATCATGAGCCACCTGCTGCACTGCGCTGCTGCCCCACAGGACAGATGGCACCTACTGCTCTGTCCCCCCGGGCATGGGACTGGGCTGCAGCTGGAGCAAGGCAACCTCTTCATACTCTGCTTTCCCTTCTCCTTCTCCCCAGGGTGATGTGGGGGACCTGGGCCTCCCTGGAGCACCTGGACCCAAGGTATTGTACACAGGTCTCGTGTGGGGAATCCCATTTGCAGCACAGCGTTTTCCCTCACAGGCAGGGATGGTGCTCCGGGAAGCATCGGGCGGGAGATGGGTCGGCTTGTGTTGAGGCTCCCACAGCTTCCCCCCGCACTGGGAAGGGCTCTGCTCTCGCGAGTGCCTCTGCAGCCTGCAGAGCAGCTGCGGGGCCGTGGCACTCTGCACCCTCTGCTCATGCTCCTCGTGTCTCCTCGCTGCTCCTCCCGCAGTGTTTCATTCAACTTTGCCCTGCTGGGAAGTGGCTGGGGAAGCTGAGCGCTGCAGTGTCATCCCCAAAGGGGACTCCCCGAGGGACCTTGGGGATGCAGGAGGAGGGAAGAGGGACCTAGCAGGGCAGGGCTTTCAAGTATCTGTGTAGGTTGCACTAGTGATACGAGTCTGGGGCTAGTGGTTGAAAACTGGAAACTTTCGTGAATAGAGTAAGTACTTTGCCTCCTTCAAGCAGCCATGGACCAATCTCAGCCACTTTTGCCTATTCTTTCACTTTTTAAAAGGTGCCAAATGCGGAGGAGTTGGTGTATATTTCTGCTGGGACAGGCAGGAGCTGGGGAGCTCTTTGGGCTGGGAGGATGGCACAGGGGGGAATGGCCTGCAGAGGGAGCGTTGTAAAGGGAATGGTTGTGGTGCTGGGTGTGAAAACATGCAGGCAGCCACGGGTGACCTGGCGGGCGCCTGTAGCCTCCTCAGAAGTGTCCTGTCATCTTCTGCGTATCACTCTTCTCTCTGTCTCCACTCCCTCTTCTCCCGTCTAACCAGAGCAAACTGCCTTCTCTCCCTTCCCACCTGTCTGAGCTTCTCTCTTTCCGCTCCGCATCCCGGCCCCTGGGCGAGACGCGGGTCGAGGTAAAGGCTTGCTGCCTGCATGGGCGGCGCAGCTGCCCCGTGCATGCTCGACCTGTCCTCCCTCCAGAGGGCGACCGCAGCCCTCCTGCGTCCCGAGGGCCCTTGTCTCGCAGACTGGCATGGCTGTGCCCTCCCAGCCCCGTGTCACTGGACATGGGGATTTGCTGCGCTGGTTTGAACGATATAGAGACCGATGGGTGCATGCAAGCCCTCCCCTCGGGCAATTCTCTGCCGCCGGTGGGCAGAGACCCCTCTCCAGCTCCCCACGTCGAGCTGCAGTGCTCGCTGTGCCAGCCTTGTCACACTGATTGCTGACTTGCCTTAACAGCATGTACCTGTTCCCAGCGTGTCCTTGCAACCCGCGTGGAGCTGGGTGCCCATGTGCCGCTCTCTTGGGCACTCTCGGGGAGCAGGCGAGATGGCACCGAGCTGGCTCTGCGTCCTGCTGCCTCCCTGCGGGGAACGGGCGATTACGGTGGGCAGGGTGTCCAGCCTTGGCTCCTGGTGCTTCCCAGCCCTTTTTGCAGGCATCTCCCACTGCCTGCTTGCACGGGAACCACAACAAACTGCGTTTTTGAATTTAGACTAGCCTCTGGTGGCCGTGTTGCGCATTGCAAAGGAACCGGCTGGCAGAGATCCAGGGACCAAACGAGGACAGACAGGCCCTGTGGGAGTGGGGCAATGCCCCGGCTGTCAGGGCACTGCCCAAAGTGCCCGCACGTGGCACGCTGGAGCTGTGCCCTGCCCCTTCCCACAAAGGCCTTTCACCGTGGAAAAGTGCCATGTAGGGGAACTTCCAGCCCTTACCCTCAGGGGTGGTTTGAGTCTACAGGCCCCTTTGCTTCTCTTCCTGGCCTGCATGTAGCTTGAGTGTTTGATATGTGTTAGAAGGGATCTCTGCTCTGCACCCTTTCCCTCTGGCTAGGCATGCTACCAGTGTGGGGATGCTCCACAGGTGCCAAGCACAGCCCGTGGCACCTTGTCCCACGTGCTTCCTTTTGTTCTTTCCTCCTTGCAGGGCAGCAAAGGGGAAACAGGGCCGGCAGGAGCTCCAGGAGAAATGGGGTTAGCCGGCCTTCCTGGGCCCATCGGACCTCGAGGGCCGCCAGGTCCCCCAGGCCCTCCTGGACCACCAGGGCCGGGGTACGAAGCTGGATTTGTAAGTGCCTCTCATCTGTGGCAGGCTTGGAGGGGATGGCTGGGGAGGGGGTGGGAAGAGTGGGCACAAACGCGGCCAAGCCTATTCTTCTGCCCTAGGGCGACATGGAGGGCTCAGGGCTGCCGTTTGTGGCTGGTACTCCTGGAACACGCGGGCCTGAAGGACCACAGGTAGCTCCTCTCTCACCCCTTCCCCCCCCCCTTGCCATAGCAGAACTGATGTGGAGGTTGGAGAGGTAACCCAAAGCCATGGGTATCCCATCCGGCTTCATGCCCAGGAGGTGCTCCTGCCTTGACATGCACAGACACGTGAGGGACCTTTCTCTGCCTCTTCCAGTCCCTGATGACTGGTGCCTGCAACTCCTCTGCTCTGGCTTAAGCAAAAGGAGGATGTCACCATGTCTCCATGGGGCAGGTCGGTGGGTGGGCACAGAGAGCTTCTCTCTGCACTGGTGGCATCTCCGGGTGCTTCAGGGTGCTGCCAGCAGGAGGAGCTCTAAAGATCCTGGTGGGATCAGGATGTGCCAAGGGATGTGCCCAACTCCAGACCCCTCAGGCAGTTACTCTATGTTCATGTGCTCATGGCCATGTTGTTCTCATTTGTAGGGGGTGCCAGGATTGCCGGGAACCAAGGTGAGGAGCGATTCAGATGTTTTCCCAGCATCGTGCTGTGGCAGACCTGGCCTTCAAAGCTGTTTGGGTGGTTTTTTTTGTGCTCCCAGGGCTGTTTCCTTTCCAGCTGCTCTCCTGGGACATCCTTGCCTTGGCTGTGAGGGCAGGATGGGCCCGCAGGGAGCCTGGGAGGGCAGTGCTGGGGTGCTGGGTGCTGCATAGGCTCTTGTAGTCCATGCCCCTGCCATCTAACACAGCTTTCCCCTGCAGGGAGATGCTGGCAGCCCCGGACAGCCTGGCTTACCAGGGCTGAAGGTAGGATCGGTTCCTCCAGTACCACTGGGATGTTGTGTGTAGCCCTCAGATTTGCCTGGGACCTGAATAGGACCTCTGTTCTCATGGATCCTGGCTGATGGCTGGATCCGGGCTCCTGGGCTGATGTTTTCCTCCGCACCTCAGCCTGCCCATTTTTGTTTTACAGGGAGACCCTGGCCTCCCTGGTGTGGATGGCCGCCCCGGCCTGGAGGGTTTCCCTGGACCACAGGTGTGAGCATCTTCCTCATCCCAACACAGGTTCTCAGCATCCTTGCTTCCTGGAAGCCCCGCTCCTAGCTCCCAGGCAGGACCTCTTTGCCACTGGAGTCACTTCCACTGCTCTCAACATCTGAAGTGCCCCTGTATGTTCAGCTCTCCCCCTGCTCTGGAGCTTGGCCCTGACCCCATCAGCATGTTGCCTTGTTCATAGCTGGTTCCTTGTGCCTTCAGCAGTGCCTGTGTGCTGAAGGCTCTGCCCAGCCCCTCCAAGGCCATCCAAACATGTCCCCTTAGCGATCTGGAGATCTCCTTTTGGTTCACAGTGGTTCATCCTGCTGCAGCCTGAACCTATCAGGCAGGAAGTGATCTGAAAGGCTTTTAATAAGCTCAGGCAGAAGCAGTCTCTATTGCTGCCAGCCTTTGCCTGGACAATACTGAGTTTAGCCATGATAGCTCCAACTACTTACGGAAACTCCCCTACATTTGCTTCCTCTTCCAGGGACCCAAAGGTGACAGAGGCAGCCCCGGTGAGAAGGTGAGTGCTGGCTTGGTCCTTGCAGGGATGCTTCTCCTCCAGTGAATGTGGGATGTGGATGGAGCTGGCTCTGGGCTCACTGTTGGTAGGCAACACGGGAGCTGAATACCTGCATCTTCTAGGGCGAGCGAGGCCAAGATGGTGTTGGGTTGCCCGGCCCCCCCGGTTTACCTGGCCCACCAGGACAGGTCGTCTACATCTCAAATGAAGACGTAAGTGATGGCTCCTTCCTCCATGCTCCCTCGGCCTGGCTAGGAAATGTCATGCTTGCTCCTGAACTGAGGAGAAATGAGTCCCCCAGATAACATTTTAGTCAAAACCAAATCGTGTTGGGTGGGACTTGACAGTTGCCGTGTGACAGGAGCTAAAATTGTGTCAGAGAGCATCCAGACATGCTGGCAAGACAGCATCTACCATGAGTAAAGATCAGCAAAAACCTGAGGAGAATCTCTCTAGTAGCTCTGCCTATGCTCCAATCTGAGGGACATAGCAAAGGTTGGGTTTAAAGCCCTGTTTTGTCTGTTTTTCCAGAAGCCTTTGGCAGCTCTGCCAGGCCCAGAGGTAGGTGCCTCACCCCTACCCATGCGCGCCTTCGGCCTGCCTGGGATGCATCCCGTTTCTTGAAAAGACCTGATTTAGTCTCATGAGTGTCTTTGCCTCCCTGCAGGGCAGACCAGGCCATGCCGGCTTCCCGGTAGGTCAGCGGCTTGGGCTTTGCGGGGCAGCAGGGGTGGCGGGCGGGCGCTGTGCAGCGAGGGATGTAGCACAGGGGAGCTCTGGGTACCAGGTAGGGGCTAGGAGAGTTCCAGGAACCAGAGAAAAAAAAAGTATCCAAAGAACTGTTTAAAAAAAAAAAAAAACATGTTTTTAAAAAAAGCAGCCAAATTGTCCATTGGGGAATAGAGCAGAGGAACACTTGCCAGAAATAAATTAACAGCATGTAAAGAAGCTTAATGCTAAAGTTCATGTGAGCTTGAAGATGTTACAAAGCACTGATGATTGGAATGAGCCTATCTAGCCTACCTTACTGGGAAGATAGGTCCAGACACTTTTTTTGTTTAAAGCGTCAGTTAAAATCCTGCTATAGAGGGTCTGCTGAAGCTTTTTAGTCTTGTTGTGCCCATCGAGTGCCCTCTGTTTTCCTGTATGCTCCTCCAAGAGGGCCCCAGTCTTGGCCTTCCTATGGCACTGACACCTTTTGGTGGGTGTCTTTTGGGGTGAGACCTCTCTGGGAGCCGTGGGGCTGAGCCCCGGCCTCCCGCAGTGGTGGGGAGGGTGAGCCTGGAAGCAGAGGTGGAGCGGGGAAAGGCAACTGGTGTGGGCTGGGATCTGCTTTTGCTGGTGGGGCTGACATGGAACTCTGCTTCTCCATGCAGGGCCCCACAGGACCAAAAGGAGAGCCGGGGTTGCCTGGCTTCCAGGGCTCCCCAGGACTGAAGGTAACTGGGCACTTCAGCTCTGTGGGGTGGCCGTGCTCCCATTCCTCCTCTCTTCTGACCCCAGAGTTGGCAGTGATGCCAGTCCTACAGCACCGAGAGAGAGAACGTTGTCCATCCAATTCCTGCTTTCTTCCAGGGCGAGAAGGGAGAGCCTGGTGTCATCATAAGCCCGGATGGCACCATCATAGCTGCTAATGTGAAAGGAGACAAGGTGAGTGTACATGATGATTCCCAGGACTTCTTGGCCCAAATGTCCCACCAAAAGAGGGACTCCCAGTCATTACCATTTGCAAAGTGGGCTGCTTCCTTTTCCAGATTATAATGATAATTTCCTGTTCTCTGTCTGCAGGGGGAGCCAGGGCCACGGGGACCAGTGGGCCCATCTGTAAGTCAGTGACTCTTGTCCTTGTGGTTCCACTGGGGAGGAAAAAGGCTTTGTGGTGGTGGTGGTCAGGAGGCAGAGTTGGGGAGAAGCCAGGGAGTGATGGATGCTTCTTATGTCCCCATCTTCTTCCTCTTGCAGGGCCCCCACGGACGATCTGGACAGAAGGGAGAAATTGGCTTTCCAGGAAGACCTGTAAGAACCGTTCTTGGTTTGTTGTCCATCCTGGTCAGGCCCATCTTCCATGAGCCCCATCTCCTCCTTCATCCTAGCCAGAGCTGCCCTCCTATTTGCCCATCTCTCACCTCACCTTCCCGCTTTTACATCAAAACTCTGCTAGGGGCATTTTGAGCAGAGGTCTGAGGTGGTCTCAGCAGTGATGCCAAGCGTGGAGGGGAGCCCAGCTCATGCCTCGCGTCCCAGCATGTGGTGTGGCAGAGGGGTGCTGGCCGTGCAAGAACGAGCAGAGGGGCTCAGCCCTGCAGGCGTTTGGGCTGCTTTGCTACATGTCGTGCTGCAGCATCACCCTTCCTCCGTTCTGGGGCTGGCGTGGAGATGAGTTTGTTTGTGCTCCGCAGGGGCGGCCTGGCATGAACGGGCTCAAGGGCGAGAAGGGTGACCCTGCTGACGTCAGCGGCCTGCTGGGCCCGCGGGTGAGTGTCCTGCAGCCGGAGAGCGAGGAAAGAGAAGTGGGGGGCTTCCCTGTGGCCTCAGTCCCGGGGAAGGGCAAAGATGTGCACGGGGGCGGCAGAAAGACCTGTTTCCCCAGAAGAGGAGCAAAGAGGTAAATGGCTCTTGATGCTGCCCACTGCATGGCTTTCCTGGTGGGGTCAGGGGCAGGGAATAGTCGCATCTAAAACTCCAGAGAGCAGCCACTACACCCTCAGGGCACAGCAGTGGCTGCGGATATCCCCTCTGGGGCAAGGCTTGGCCCTGGCCTCCCCAAGAGGAACTGTTACACTGTACCATTTGCCAGAACCCAACAGATTTTTGGTTCTACAGGGTCTCCCAGGTCCCCCTGGCCCTCCAGGACCTCCAGGGCCACCTGGCAGTGTCGTCTATGACAACAACAACGTAAGTAGCACCATAGTTGCCTCTTCTCTTAGATGTACAGCTGGATCAGGATGTACTGTCATCCTGATCTCACTGTCCTGGCCAAGGGTGCCACACAGTGCTTTTGAGCTCTGTTTCCCTAGTGTGATGGATGTCAAGGGCAGAAAGGGTCAAGGATGTCAAGAGTCAACACTGACAGTGTCTGTGCTGGGGTCGGGTTGTGGGGTGGTAATCAGCATCGTGCAAATGGGCTGCCCAGGCCATTCCCCATGCTGCTCAGGAGTGGACAGAGGGAGAGATGTGAGAGTGATCGGACAGCACTTGGCACTGCAGGGGAGAACACAGAGGTCAGTGTATTTTATGTGTCATCTGCCCCAAAGCTCTTTCTTTGGGTGTCCTGGAGGATTTGAGCCATAAGAGCCAATGGTGCCAGACTAGGAAGGTCCTACTGGTGGGTCATTTGTGTCCCTTTGGCAGAGCCTGGGCAGCTTGGCCAGGACTGCCCCATCCCACAGTGGTGGGGAAGGATATGAGCTCTAGTTTGAAGGAGTTCTAAAGAAGGAGACCTCTTAGAACACCCTGCAGAGAGACAACTGTCTTTAAAACTGCTCTTCTTGCACATTTACAGGCCTTCGGTGATGCCAGCCATCCTGCGCTGCCAGCTTTCCCTGGTAAGGGGGAATGTCCATTTCCCAGCCCCACAGAGCAGTCTGGGGACCCTCAACAAGAGTGGGAACTGGAACTGGTCCTAGAGTGCCCCTGCACCTGCAGGACTCTACAGACAAACAAGCCCAGTGGAAACTGGATTTTGCAGTGTCTTTTGCAAATGCATCACGATCTTGTGGGGCAAGACTGAACTGAGGGGGTTGGTTCCCATCTGCAGAACTATGCCTGTGCAGTGGAAAGTAACATCATTTCAGTTCTGTGTCAAAAGTCTTGACAGCAGGCACCCTAGGGCACCATGTGTGTGCTGACTCCTGAGTACAGAGATGCTCTCCTTCGTCTGGGTTGCTGCAGGTCTAATAGAGCATCACCTCTTCCATTTCCTTCAGGTTTCCACCAGTTTCCAGGACAAAAGGGAGAAAAAGGAGATGTTGGTGCTCCAGGTCCCCCAGGTGAGCAATTCTATCTCTGTGGGCTGAATGGGAGGCATCTCATGGTAACATCAACACATGTCCCACTGTCCCGTTTCTGAGCCATCACAAGGATCTTGCTCTTGGTTGCTGTGAGGAGAGTCTGGCCAAGTGGCACATGCTCCTTTCCTGGGCATCCTGCTGGCTTTCAGCCTTCTACATCCTCCTCATGACGGGGCAGAGCACATGCAGTTGGTCCTAATTGTGCCTGTGACTTTATTTGCTGGGAAGAGAGAACCTCCATCCGGAAGCACAAGGCAATGCCAGTGCAGTAAATCCTCTCCTTGTCCCTCCACAGGCCAGTTCCCGTATGACCTGAGCCGATTCAGTGCCAGTTTGCGGGTAAGGCCCTTTGCCCCAAGCTACTGCAAGCAGCAGCTGGTGGGTGGGTGAGAGGACCAGAGTACCTTGGTGGGTGACTTGGTGTCCTTGGGCACTATGGGTTTGCTAGGACAGTGTGGGCATATGCCTGGAACCCAGCTGGGATGCACTGGGCATAGGAAGCGCAGATAGCTCCTGCTCACATCATGCTATCCCACAGGGCGAGAAAGGGGAGACGGGCCTCAAGGGCGAGAAGGGTGAGCCAGGCGGGACACCACTGTATGGCTCCAGCATCTCCACGCTGCCAGGCCCACCAGGGCCCCAGGGCTACCCTGGCCTGCCGGTGAGTACCTAAGGGGCAGGTTCGACTGGGGATGTCTCCATGCTCTGAGTGGTATAGAGCAGGCTGGGGAGGGCCACATGGATGCTTTCTTTTTCTCCATAGGGTCCCAAGGGAGACAGTATTGTTGGACCACCAGGGCCTCCAGGACCACAGGGACCTCCTGGCATTGGGTATGAGGGGCGACAGGGTCCTCCGGGCCCTCCTGGCCCCCCTGGTCCTCCCTCCTTCCCAGGCCCGCACAGGCAAGGTGAGTACCTGCCCAGAGGTTGCCCCATCTCCCCTCCTGCTCCCTAACCCCTCACTCATCCTCTCTGTGTCCCATGCACCAAGCTGGGGCAACCATCTCCATTTTGGCCTTCCCTTCCACCTTGGCCTTCCCTTCTACTTAGCTATCAGCGTTCCTGGTCCTCCTGGCCCACCAGGACCCCCTGGACCACCAGGTACCGGCGGGACATCTCCTGGGGTGAGTTAGGGCAGCTGGGGAGGAGAGGAGGGTCATCCCTCTGCCTATCAACCCCCACATTTGCCCTCAGCACAAGCCCGGGGGACGCTGGGGCTATGCCCTGGGTGTTCTCCCCTTCTGGGCTTGCTGCCTGAGCTCTCAGCACCCACCTGTCCTGTGCCCACAGCTGCGTGCCCTGCCAACGTACCAGGCTATGCTGAGTGCTGCTCACGAGTTGGCCGAAGGCTGGCTTGTCTTCCTGGCTGACCGGCAGGAGCTCTACGTCCGTGTGCGCAATGGTTTCCGCAAGGTGCTGGTGAGTGCGAGGTGGGGATGGCCGCTTAACCTGCACCCCTGTTGGGCTTGGCGTATTTTACGGATGTCACCCAGCATCGAAGGTACCCAGTGACGCCCCTGCTGCTGGGCCCTTGGTTGCTTCATGGCAGCACTGTTGGTTGTGGGGTACTGAGGTGCCCTCCCCTCGGTGTAAGCGAGAGGAGAGCAGTGGTTCTGCTCTGCTTTAATGTGCCCTGTCCTTCCAGCTCGAGGAGCACACCCTGGTCTCCAGCGCCGCTCTGGTGAGTCCCCTTCCCACTGGCAGTGCATGGGCAGGGGCGCCCAGCTCTGGCAGCCCTGGCCCTGAGCGCAGCTCTCCCTCCTGTCCCAGGACAACGAGGTCTACGACAAGCCACCCAATGTCCACTACTCCCACGGTGGCGCCGTTCCATCAGGGTCCCAGCACCCTTACCAGCCTCGTGGTCCCCTTCACCCTCTCCGCAACCACAGCCCGCCACCCACTGCCCGGCCCTGGCGAGGGGACGACATTGTGGCCAACCAGCACCGCCTTCCCGAGCAACCCGCGCTCCACCACGGCACCCAGCACCAGCAAGAGCTCCTGAACAGCTACTACATCAACCACCGGCCAGATCCAGCCCCCGTAGCCGCCCACGTGCACCAGGACTTCCAGCCTGCCGTGAGTCCCCAGTGGGCCCAGGAGATGTCCGTGGTGGCCAGCCAACTTCCTCATGGTCCGGTTGCGGGCTGACCGCTGTTATCCCCTTGGCAGCTCCACCTGGTGGCCCTGAACGCCCCGCTGAGTGGCAGCATGCGCGGCATCCGCGGCGCTGACTTCCAGTGCTTCCAGCAAGCCCGCGAGGTCGGCCTCCTGGGCACCTTCCGCGCCTTCCTCTCCTCGCGGCTCCAGGACCTCTACAGCATCGTGCGCAGGGCCGACCGCAGCACGGTGCCCATCGTCAACCTCCGGGTAGGTGGTGTTGGACAGGGAGTCTGGGCTGCCTGGCACGGCCTCAAGTGATGGTGCATGCTCGTCCTTTGCTGGGGACTAGTGGCATCTCAGAGGCATGTGCCAGAGTGGGGAGCGGGGATGGCAGCCAGGCTGAGCTGCTCTCTTACCCCAGGATGAAGTGCTCTTCAGTAACTGGGAGGCCCTCTTTGCGGGCAGCGAGGCCCCGCTGCGGCCCGGCGCCCGCATCCTCTCCTTCGACGGCCGGGATGTGCTGCGGGACTCAGCCTGGTGAGTGCATGGTGCCCGGGACGGGGGCTTCCCGTTGGGCCGTGTCGCCCTCCTGGCCACATTGTGCCTCTGCTTTGCAGGCCCCAGAAGAGCGTGTGGCATGGCTCGGACACCAAGGGCCGGCGGCTGCCAGAGAGCTACTGCGAGACGTGGAGGACAGAGGAGCGGGCTGCCGTGGGCCAGGCCTCCTCGCTGAGTGCGGGCAAGCTCCTGGAGCAGGCAGCCAGCAGCTGCCAGAATACCTTTGTGGTGCTGTGCATCGAGAACAGCTTCATGACCGCCTCCAAAAAATAACACCATGCTCGGGACGCTGCACGCCTTCCCGGGGAGGGCCAGGCCGGCCGAGCTGACTCCCCTGGCAACGCTCTTACCCTCACCCTGCGGGATGGGTTATTTTTTATTTTCTTCCTCCTCCAGAACTAAAGCCAAAGAGTATCGCCATCGTTTTTTCCATCCTGGCCCACCAAGGGGTTCACGATGTCCCTTGCTCAGGCTGTGTGGGTAAGGCAGCCCAGATGCAGGGAGCCCCCTGCCAACTCCTCCTCCTTTTGGACACAGCAGTTTCACTTCTAACCCCTAATATTTAACCACTTTAGCTGTATGCGTGCATCGGCCATGTCCTCCTAGCATCCTACTAGGATGCTTTTTTGGGGAGGCTTGGAGGGGGCTTGCAGGGAGGGATGTTCTGCAGGAGGACTGTGGAGATGCTCCATGATGTGTTCCTCTAGAAAGGAGAGGCCTGAGGGGACCCCCAACTTCCTAGCCCTGCACCGTCCTTGCCCATAGCCCAGGTCCCGACCCAAATCCGTGCTGCTGGGGCCTTGCTGTACCTCTGGGCCGCCCAAGGGAGGACAATGCCCACCTCAGGCATCCTTGGCATCTGGCCAGCAGGCCCCATGCGCAGCACGCCCGTCCCAAGCAAGAGAGCATCCTTGGGCAGGGACCAGGCTCCTGGGCGCTTGCCCCTCTACTCTGCACCCAACAGCCTCCACCCTACCAGGTAAGGTTCATCCCAGCTGGCCCCACTGCCCATGGCTCTTCGGCCTTGCCTCTGCCTCCCATCCCACTGCCTGTCCCCAAATCCCCATCTCCAGGTCACTCTCCATCACTGCCTTGCTCCCTAACCCTCTCCGGGTGCCTCCTGGACCCCATCCAGGCGCCCTTCCCTGGCCTCCAGTGGAGGCTGTCTGCCCAGGTGTGGGAGGGGGACACCCAGCCTGCCGCTGGCCTGTGTTTACACGCGTGTGCGTGGGTGTGCGTGCGTGTGGACCATGTGGTGCCCAAGGCCGGAACCACAAGCACCCTCCGTGCCACCTTTGTTGCGCCCTAAGGCCAAAGCGAAGCAAAGCTGGTTTGAATTGGTGTGGACAAATCCAAGGTGCTAAAAAAGAAAGAAAAAAAAAAAGAAAAAAAAATCTGTAACTAGCTTTTTATTATTGTATGGAAATTCTTACCATAAAAGCTGTGCGAGTCACACAGTCTCTATTTCTTACCGTCTACTGTATTTTGTGTAATTAATGCAATTCAAAGCCTGTGGAGCTTTATATTTTTTGTCGGTTTTGTCCTATAAACCATTTTTTCTAAAGGCACTGAATAAAGAAATGTTATCCTCTTGTAGTGTGGCTCCATGCAGCTGAGCAGAAGGTTGGGGAGCCAGGAGTCCCCCAGACCCCATGGGTCTTCCTCCCTCCCATAGCACCTGCATTTAGCTCTGGTTTCAGCTCCTGATACTGCCTTGGGCATCCTGGCTCTGCTCTGCTTGTGTTGGCGCCTCCCCAGCTCCAAAAAGGGAGCAAAGGAACAAACCCTGGTGCAGGTTGGTGACTCCATGTTAGATTTGTACCCTCAGGCCTGCCCAGCTCCTAAGACATGCCAAATCTGTGCTGGATGGGGACTCTTTCCAAACCCTGATGGAAGGGCTGGAGCAGGAGATCCCAGTAGGTACCTGCTCTAGGGGACAGTGGCGGGGCTGCAGGTGGGTTGGGTGGGTGGGAGACAAAGTACGTCACAGAGTGGTGATAGTCATTTATTGAGAGCCGTGACCCACTTTGTGGGACAGTGAGCACCTGTGGAGGGGCAAGGAACCAGCCACGGGCTCTGAGCCCTGCTGGCAAGCGGCGCTGGGTTAGCAACAGGGCCTTGGGCCTATCGCTGCTCTGAAGGAACCACGGCAGCGCGCAGCCCTTGGTCCTCCGCACCAAGGCTGGCCAGGCGCCGTGGGGACGCAGGGCAGGTGCTCAGGCTTGTGTCGTGTTTGCCTCCGGGCTCCTCTCCTTCTCCGGCACGTCCGCGGGGGGCTGGGGCAGCTCCTTGGCGAAGGCCAGCTCCATGGGCTGCTTTTGGCGGCTGTACTGGATGAGCACACTGATGGCTGCCAGCAGGTAGGCCACGGCCAGCAGCGCAAAGTAGCCGAAGTACACGTAGAACTACAAGGTGGGGACAGAGCGATGCCTATAGCCTGCACCCAGGTGCGGCAACCCCACTTACCTGCCTCCTGCCATGGGACCTGGCGCCCCTGCGAATCCATCCAAGGATGCAGCAATCCCAAAGTCCACCCCCAGGCTATCTCTCTCTTGCTTCTTTCTCCCCTGTGCTGTATCTGGGACCACCCCAGTTCTTGGTACCCCCGAACCCTGGCCGTGTCCCCTCCAATCCCTACCTGAGGATGCACAGAGAGGCCCAGGCCCCTCTCGTCAGCCACGATAATGGTGATGATGGTCTTCAGGACAGTGGCGAAGAAGGTGTTGACCCCAAAAACTAGGGCACAAAGCTCTTTGGAAAGAGAGGTAGCAATCCGGAAACTGGGAAAAACGGAAGAGAATGAATTCAGCCCCTTTGGGCCACGAACCTGGACTCTACCACAGAAGGCAGATAGATCGGACTCGTCCATCCCGAGGAGCAGGAATGGGGCACCACTCACATGGCGATGGGCACCAGGAACTGGTATGAGCCGCGGAAGAGCACATAGGCAGCGTAGCACAGCCAGATGTTGCTGGTAGTGTTCATGAGCATGAGCAGCCCTGCCTGGAAGGCCGTCACAGCCCCAATCACCAGCTCTGACCACAGCGTCCAGCGGATCTTCAGGTAGCCAGCTGTGAAGGAGGCGACTGCCCCTGGGTGGAGGAGAGGGGCACCATGAATGATGCCCCTACCATGAAAAGACAACGTTTTGCCTTCCTCCTGCCCCTGAGCCTTGCAGTAACCATGACACTAGCAATGTTTGCCCACCCTACCCTACCCGACCAACCTCAAACCTGCCCCGCACCCTCATCGCAAAAGCACTTCACAGAAGGCCACAAGAAGCGGATAGAGCAGGATGGAGCACTGCTCTGATCCCTCCCCATAGAGCTGTGGGAGGCTCAGGGAGCGTACCCAGCAACGTGGATGCAGCGTCCACCCCTCCATTGTAGACCCTGCGGTTGTCCCTGGCAGGGGAGATCTCGTCCCAGAGGATCTGCACGTAGTACAGTATCAGGTAGTAGCCAGCTGAGTTGAAGACCCACCAAAGGGACCAGAGCCGGAGCTGTGGCTGCTTGGCCACCGAGCCCACCTCCCGCAGCATGCGGCACAGGACTGCATCATGCCAGTGCCACCTCCCCTCACCACCCTCCTTGGTCATCTTGTCCAGCTCTGTTGGTGTAGCCCCATTGCAAGCTGCATCTGCCCGGTTGAAGAAGAGACTGCGCTTGGGCCGCTCCAGGAAGAGCGTGAGAATTAGGCCGAAACTCATGAAGCCTAGGGAGATATAGTTGAGCGTGATGAAGGGGACACCACCCAGGGTAACACAGAGCTGCCCCAGTACTGAGCTGGTAAAGACACCCATGAGAACAGAGGAGCGGGAGTAGCTGGCCATGCGCTGGTAGCGAGCTGGGGTGACGAGGGAGAAGATGTAGGAGGAGTAAGCGATGCGGGCAGCCATGGTGACGCCATAGAAGAACTCCATGAATTGCATGGCCAGGACAGAGGTGCCCAGAACAAGGAGCAGCCAGATGGAGATGTGGCTCAGGCTCTGCAGCAGCAGCACTGGCTTGTAGCGCAGGTAGTCCGTCAGCAGGAAGATGGGCACCAGCACGGCCGTGTAGGAGTACGTCATCACCGGCGTGATCACGTTGGTCACCTGCCACGTGCAGAGAGAGCCTGAGAGCTCAGCACACGCTGCGGCCGCGCACGGGCCCTGTCCTCGACGCACACCCCCAGCTGGGCCGCGGCCGCCGCAGCACGACCCCTCCTCGGGCAGGAATTCAGTCTGACGTGCGCTCAGCCAGGGGCCCGGCTAAGCCACGCTGGGAACACGGCGTTCCCACGGCCGCGGCAATCCGCCGGGACCGAGGCCAACACGTCTGGATGCTGGGGGGAGAGGCAGCGCCCTGTCGTCTGGCTGTGGCCAGCAGTGCGACCTTGGCTGATGGTGCCCAGCGCCACGCTCGCCCCACTGTTGTGCGCTGTGCCGGGGGCTGCGGGGCCAACTCCTGCTGTGCCCCCCGTCCCCGCCACCTCCCCCTTCACCCCGACCCTCAGCAACCAGCCTCAAAGCTCAGCCCTCGCACTGCTAACCACGGGCTTAAACATAAACCCGGGCGGGCAGCGGTCAGGCACAGCCCCAGCTCCGCAGGGGGGCCCTTTGGGCCAGGCACCCTTTGGCAAAGCCAGACAGACCTCAAACCCGTGTCAGCCCAACAACCCCCACCCAGAAGGCTGTCACTGGCACCCAATGGGCTGTCTCTACCCGCCGGGAGGAGGGTCTCCGCCCGATGCCACCACCTGAGGCAGTCGTGCACGGTGGTCAGCCACCCCACATGGTGCCAGTGGCAGCGATGTTGCTACAGGGTCTTTTGCTACATGCCCTGGAGCGGGATGGTCAAGGTGACCTGCTGAGGCCACCCAGGCACCAGGAAGAGGGCCAGGAGGCAAGCGGACAGCTTTGGAGCAAGCTGCCAGGCTGCGAGGGCACGCAGGGTCAGCCCATAGGCTCGCTGGGCCCCTCACAGCCTGCTCACCAGCAGGTCTTTCCCCAGGCCGCTGCAGAGAGGTGACCTGAGGACCGTTTTTCCAGGCTGGGGTTACCTGAGTTTAATCTGGACACCTTGCAGCTAAGCAGGACAGGAAAGCACGGCCGGCAGTTGGCTCTGCTTGTGCCACACTGCCCCAGCACCCTTTCTCTGTGCACACGGAGACACCCCACCCCATCCCAAAAGGGATCTGCCACATCTGTGCCTCAGCCTTCTGCGCCTCGTCGTGTCCCTCTGCACCCACAGCACTCCGGGGGTTGATCTGGTGCATGGGGAGGGTTGCTTCTGCCCACCCCAGCCCTAGAAGGAACAAAGGTGCCCACAAGCTGGGTCTCTGCAGGAAGCCCTTGGCCAAAACCCCTAAACAAGGAGGTCACGGGCTGCTCACCTCCACCTTTGTGAAGTTCTTGTCAGGCCCCAGCAGGTAGGGGGTGATGAAGCTTTCTCCAGGCCGAATCTGCGTCATGAACCCGTAGAAGCACAGGTAGAAGACCTGGAGCTTCCAGCGCTGCTCCGGCGCTGCCTCCTCCGCAGGCTTCTTTGCACCCTCATCCTTGGACATGGTGCTGCCACCAGCTGCCCCAGCAGCCTTTCAGAGGGACAGAGGTTTCCTCCAAGGCACGGGCAGGCAGACGGGCTCTGCCGGGCTGGGCAGCTCCTCCGCGGCTGCGAGCGCTTGCCGACACATCGACGTGCACGCCGCTGCAGTTTCTGGAGAGGGAGAGACGCAGTTGGCGGGAGATCAAATTCCTCCAGGATACGAACACAAATAATACCACTACCTTCTCCCCAGGAGACGTTCTTGCAACAGCAATCTCGTGCAGAGATCAAAAAGAAAAAGCAGCCCAGCATTTTTTGCTTTGCAAAATGCCCCCCACCCTCATTTCAGGCAGGATTTTCAAAGCACACGCAAAATGGATGCACAAAGCGATTTACTCTCCAGCAAGGCAGCTGCCTGTCCTGCTCAATTCGTGTACCCACCCTGCTTCTCACCTTATGGACATCAGCACGACATTCCCTCCCACTATGCCATCCCCAAAGAAAAGCTTTCCTTTGAGCCCAGCTGCTTTGCTGGAGATGCAACAAGTTTTCCTAGAGGCTCAGAAGCATCTGCAGGGCTCGCAGGGCTGCAAGGACACCAGCTCGTGCCTCTACAGGCGGCTCTAAACTTGGGGAGCCACTAACACTTGCCCTGAGCAATGCAGCTCACGGTGCTCGTGAGGACACCCCATGGGTCATGCCAGCCCAGGGCAATTGTGAAAGCAGGTTAATGTGTACTCCCGCACGGGCTGCCCGCGTTACACATTAGCTGCGTGGGTACGGGGACCTTTAGCCAAGCTAAAGGTGTGTGGTTTCCCCGCCCTGCTCACACTAACAGATGGAATGCATCTCCCGAATGTGGGCCTGGAGGAGCAGGATGTTCAGACCCCAGCACCCAACACTCCGGTAAGGATGAGGAAGAAGAGGAAATGCCACAGGATGCGGGAGCGTTTCAAAGGCTGAAAAGAAAAAAAGTTTAACTGCTCCACTTGACTTGGCGGCGTGGAGGCGGGCAGCACGAGGGAGGCCTGATTAGCAGGCACGGGATGAAGCTCAGGAATGGAAAGCCTGTGCTCGAGGCATTGCTTTTAAACCTCCCGGGAGCGTGCCCAAGGCTGCCAAAACAGTTCCGCCAGGAGGTTTCCAGAGCTGCTCCCGGAGACCCTGCACCAGGGAAGTCTTCCCTTCTCCTCCACCCCATCGCCGCCCCCACAGCAGCACTGTCCAGTTGCACAAGGCAGGAAAGGTGGGAATGTCCCTACCGCAACCCTGGTCTAACTCATCCACTTCCTTCTCTGTCATGCTGATTGCATTTGCCCTGGTCAGGGATGCCTGAAGAATCAGTTTTTTTTTTTTTTTTTGCAATAACAAACAGAAATAGCTAAATGGGTTTCTTTCAAAATACAACTGAAAGGAAAATCGAGAGGGATGATGATGGACGTCTGCAGCTACTTCTCTAGCTCACAGCTTGTACTTCAGCCATTCAGGGTCAGACCCACTCCCACGCTTCTCCGCCGCCCTCTCACTCCCACAGGTCCCTGACAACACTTCCAGAGAAGTAAAAACAATCCACGCGGAAAAACACCCGCCACAGGGCCAAAGTCTGGCAGGGCGATGGCCCTGCTGACCACGCAGCAATGACACGCGAGGCGGTTCGGAAGCTCCGGCCACGAGAAGCTGCTGGCGCTGAAGAAGCAGTGCCGGAGCTGGCACCCAGCCTCCGGGAAGACGTCCTAGAAGGGTGCCCAGGTGCTGGCACAGGGAGCTGGGTCACAATCGAAAGCAAAAGCAGCAAGATAAAACAGACGGAAACTTCATGCTTATTTTACCCCCTGCTCCCCTCTTACGGAACTCTGTCTCGGCAGGAGGTTGGCCGGTCCCGCTGCATTCCCGCTGGTTTGCAGCGCTAGTGACTCAGGGTTGCCCAACCTGGCCACTGGGCTCCCACCCTCCAGCGCAACTTTTTTTTTTTTTTTTTTTTTGCCAGAGTCCAGAGTCTGGGAACAAACCTCTGATCGGAGCTGAGGTGAACAAACAACTTGGAAATATTAAGCCATGGGTGCCACGAGCCCTACCCTGCTTGGACACGCCGAGCTCGGCTTTCATCACCCATCTTTGGGGGGCTCGCCTAAGCAAAAGGCCTTTTGCAAAGCCTCCCTTATATGCTGGGGATATAAAGGCTCTGGATGATCATATCCAGAGGGATTTAGAAAGGGGTGTTTGCTTACCCGCAAGGCAGCTGCTTCCTAAGGCCAAGACTCTGCAGTGTTAGCGTGGACCTCACAGCAGCATGACCGTCCCCGGGCTCAGCGCGGCAAGGAGAAAGGGCTGAGCCCACCTCTAAATCCCTACTACTGCCTGGACTGAGCTGTCCCCTTACATCCTGCCCGGGGACCTTGCCAACTCTGACTGCCTGGACTATGACCCGACTCCCAAAATCCCAAGCTTGGAGCGGACTCAGGAGTTCCCAGCCAGGCCAGGGCCCTGGGATGTGACTGATTTTGCTCACCGGCTACATCAAAGGGGCTTGGGGCTGACAAAAGCCAGTCGGATGCCAGGGCTAAAATTCATGGAAACTCAAGTGGTGTGTGTGGACAACCCCACTCCACTGGTGCTGCTCCCCCTGCTCTATCCACAGCCAAAGCAACCGGGTGCTCCACAAATATTCGGTGCTCTCTGCAGGGCAGCCCCATCAGGTAGCCATAAACATGCTCCCCAGGGGACACGGGCTTCTGCAGAGCCCCCAATGGGATGTCCCTCACCCTCTGCGTTGAGCCTGTTTTTAAAGACCCCCATTTCCAGTCAAGAGCAGATCTTCCAGAATGATGGTACCTGCTTGTGCTTGTCCCAAATGAACAAGTTTCCACCTGGTTTAAGGCCAAGGCAGGTTGCAGCTCCATGGCAGCTGTCAAGACGAGCGCTACCCCAGTGTCACCATCCCTGCAGGAACACACCAGCTTCCCAGCTGGGAGTTAAACTGCTCCTGCCGTCCGTGCAGGCACTACACAGCTCCCATCGCAGCTCAAGAGCAGGAGGGAGAGCCAGGGTGCAGTCCGGCAGCTGGAGCGAGGTGCCTGCCGGGTGCTGTGCTGGCCCCAACTCCTCGGCCCTGCCCCAGGTGCGTCCGGGCAGGCTGAGACCCACGGCTGGAAGCTGCAGGGGCAGGCACTCCGCGGCTTGGCTAGCTTCCAGGCTTTGCCGTGGGTCAAGGCGAGACTTGCACAAGAAGGAAGAAAGAGATGGAGCTGCTGCCTCCAAGGACATCTACGTGCCGGACATCCACACCTGACACTGCCTCTTCCAAGCCTCTACGCTCGCAGAGCATCCCAGAAATTTCGCACACAACACTCAGGGAGGCTGGGAATGACAAAATTTCTTGGCAGGGAATGTGAGGGGATGACAGATTGAGAAACTGAATCAAAAGCAGCTCCTCCTTGCTTAGAGAAAAGGAAATCCTACCGGTGGTTCGGGAAGCGCCTCTCTCCCTGTCTGGAGAGACATGCCATTCAAGCCACTCGTCCCCTGGAGGCACCCAAAGAAGTGACGCGGCTTTGCAGGTGCAAACAAGACTGGGAAGAGGGAGCACGGTACTGGCAGGTTGTCTCCACACGAGCTGGGCTCGTGAGCCAGGTTACTGATATATGAACCTGCCATGGGACCGGGTCACACGAAGCAGGCGCTGGCCAGCGCGGGCAGTGCCCAGTGGGTCATAGGAGATGCAGGTGGCTCAGCTCAGGTCTCCTTCTCCAGCAGCCACAGCCACCTCATGTGGCTAAGGGGACCGTATGGCAGGCCCAAAAGGATGGCCCCAGGGTAGCCCACATGGGATGTTCTCCTCACAGATACATAAGAACTAGGGGGGCCCCTGTGAAGCCACAACCATGACAATGGTGGCAAGCAGGAGTGAACGTGGCACAGCAGTAATGACAGTAAAGCAGGACACAGTCTGCATGGTGCAGTCTGCATGGTGCAGTCTGCATGGTGCAGAGAAGCAATCACACAGCCCTGCAGCCCAGGAACCCTGTGCGCTCCACACCTCAAGCACCCTGCACCCTAAGCAACCTGAACCCCGAGCATCCTGGGCACCCCAGGAACCCAGCACCCTCCACACCACGAGGCTCCTGGGCACCCCATATCCCAGCTACCCTGAGGTGCACCCAGCTCACTAGCAACCTCCCACCTAAGATGTATGGGGCACCCCACATATCTAGCGCCTCCCATGACGGGCACGCTCTGCACGTGGGCACCCTGCACACCAGGCAGCCCAGCCATAGCGGCACCCTGGGTATGCCGGCACCTCATAGCACGGACATCCCATGCAGCCGGGCACCCCATAGCACGGGCACCCCATGCAGCCGGGCACCCCATAGCACGGGCACCCCATGCAGCCGGGAGCCCTGTGCACCCCGTGCCCCTGGGGATCCCGGCAGCGAGGGCCTCCTGCAGCCGGGCGGCCCGCACGCACCGCTGTTACCTGCGGGGCCGGCGGGCATGGGGGCGGCGGGGGTCGCGATGCCGCCCGCGGCCGCCGGCGCCGGAGCAGCAGCGGGAGCGGGAGCAGCAGAAAGAGGAGGAGGGGAAAGAGGAGGAGGGTGGCGGGGGCCTCGGGAAATGTAGTCCCTGCCCATGTGCGGGGTGGCGGGGAACTACAAACCCCACAGTGCAGCGGGCAGGAGGAGGAAGGGCAGGCAGCGAGGCCGGGGCTGGCGCTCCGGATTCGCGCTTGCTTTCTGCCTGCCCTTTTTTTCCCGCCAGCGGTGCAGCCACCCCCCGAACTGCTGTAGGGACCCATCCACCCAGCCCAGCACCCGGGCGCCCCATGGCCCAGGGGACCCGGCGCGGGGCAAAGCGAAAGCCCCACGTCACGGCCTGCGCCCAAGCGCCGGGCTTGTCCCCTCCCTGCGCGCAGGGTCACGGTCACGGTCAGGGCTGGATGAGGGGCAGAGCCCGCTCCCCTCGCGGCCCAGGCTGTTGGGTGATGCTGGTTAATTAACTCCTTCGGACCCCGGATGCCGCCAAACACGGATGACCGCAGGAGCGTTGCACAAACAGCCCTTGCTTGTCCTTACAGCAAGTTCAGACAGAAAAGTGCATCTCCAAAGGAGGGCAACCACTCCCCCCCCTCCACCCCACCCCCAAATGCACCCGTCTTTGCATGCTGTTAGCTTGGGGCATCCAGCTAGCAAACGTGCCGGGATCTTCTACCTGCCCATCTGCGGTGGCCTCCGGGCTGGTGCTCGCTCTGCCCTTTCCCAGCAGTCCGGCAGGGCGCCTGGAGGATATCCGGATCCGCGCCTCCTCCCCACGGGGTCCCTAGCTCCCTACGGCACTGCTGGCTGCCCCATAAATCACGCGGTGCCGCTCTCTCCCCAGGCTTGGTTTCTGCAGGCGCCACGCGGCCGTCTCCCCGGGGAGACGCTGCGTCTAGCACGGGGCCGCCTCCTCCTCTCCCGCTGCTGATTTAATGCCCTGCAGTCCATTAGCTGATTGGATTTATTTCTGGCCCCCATCTGTTCGAGGGGGCTGCAGCCGCTGAGGTGTTGCACCCCTACGGTCTGTGAGGCTTCGCCGGGGACGTCCAAGCCCTCCCCATTCCTCCCTGTCTCTTTCCTCTTGCAGCCTGTGCACTTCCCTCCCCGCTGCAATATGTGTCCTCTGCAGGGTCCCCCACTGAGGACAGTGGGGAGGTTTAATGACTTCCATAGGGATAGATCAGGACGTGGTTCTCTGCTGCGGAGGGACTGAAAGGAGCTGAAAGTCGCCCACTGAATTGTGTTGCTCAGCTAGTCCCGGAAGCAAGAGCACCCTGGGAGGAGATGGAGACCCTTTAGTGCTGGGGACCAGGTCTGGCACCAATGCCTCCCTCTCCAAGGATGCTACTGTCCAGACGGAGCTTCCTCTTCCCTCCTTGTCCTTCCTCCCACCCGTCTTTCCCTGCTCCCAGCAGTTACCCTGCCAGAAACAAATGCAAACTGACAGGCCTTGGCTGTGCCGCTTAAATATTTATACTCCCCTGGGCCCAGCTGGATTCAGGAGCAGGATTCAACAGCCGGAGACTGCTATGGTGTCTTTGCAAGCAACCTCCCCCCCAAACTGGGGCTGCGCGTCGTCTCCCCATGCCCAGGCCCCGATGCCCAGGCAGCATCCAACAAATAACGAAGGATGAGATTGAAGGGGTGCAGAGAGTGTAAAGAACCACCAGGACACCAATAGGACCTCGGAGCAAGGCCACTACAGGGCATGCATCCCTGACACTAGCGACAGCACAGATCAAAACAGGAGTTTGCAGGATCCTGCTGGGCCCTGGGGACCCTCATAAGCTTTAATTGCCCTGAGCAGCCTCACCTGGGACCCCCACCCATCTACCCCCTGCCTATGGGCCTATTTAAGGCTCTGCTCTGGGTGTTTAGTCTTGTCCTGGTCTACAGTGAAGTTGTGTCTCTTTCTAGCCCTGCTACTGTCTATCCTTGCACCAGCCCTTTGCTGTTTGTGCAGCTGTGGATGGAGCCTGCACTCGTTCTTGCCCGGTTCAGGCAGGACTGCGGGCTCTGTAGGACTGTGCCCTGCTGGTAAGAGCCCTGCCTGTGCTGGGGTCCCCCTGGCTTGTACCACCCCATGGGACAGCCCTGCTCTTGCTGCTCCTCTGCTGTGAGCTCCAGCCTTGAGCTGAGTATGGTGGGAGCTGGCCCTGTGCCTCCACCTGTTTGTACCTCTTGGCCCTAGGTTTCTCAGTGATCCCCCTCCTGTGTCTACCCATCCTGGAGCTCCTGTGGGGTGGCCTGACCTCCTCCTACCCAGCTCTGTGTCCCCACTGTCCCGAGTCCCTGCTGTAGTCTCTGCCCATGGAGTGTCTCTGCTGATGGCCTGGGGGTTTTGGCCCTCTCTTTAAATCCTACCCCAGGGATATTCTAAGGTGAAGGGCAATGCAGGTGTCTGTATTGCCTCTGGTATCCTCATCCTTCATGGCTGAAGAGTGCCCTTGGTTGCTGCTGCCTCCCGTTCTTTTATCTCAGGGTTTTGCTAGCATCCAGCTGCCAGTGTGCGGTGACTCCCCTGCCTGACCTTGCTAAAACACCGCTGCTGCTGCCAGCCCCTGTCGCTGTCCGGGCTGCTCCTGGCCTGTGACAGCACCCAGCAGAGCAGGGCCCGCGGGGCAGGGGATGCTCTGCAAAGAGGACTGGGTGCCCCAATGCCCATGGCCCATCTCAGCAGGGCCGAGCATCCACGAGAGCCGGCTTCCCTGTGCTCCCCGCTGGCGCTCCTGCCCGGCCGCCTGTTGCTGTTCCCGCGGGATAGCCAAGCTGCTGGGGATTGGCTCTGCGTGGGGCCGCGCTGGCTCCGGCGGGCTGCTGCGGCCGTGCCCTGTGCGGGATGGGAAAGGCTGGAGGATGGGGTGGGCTCTGCACGGCGGGGTGGGCAGGGCCTGCGGGATCCAGGGCAGGGAGCACCGTGTCGCCTCCGGCTGCTGCCTCACTCGGAGCGAGCCCCGCTGCGCCGACGAGACGCATCCCCCTCCCCTCCCCGGCCCTTTCCCCAAACTCTCCCTGCTCTTTCCTCACTCTCCCCTCTCCCCCCTCCCAGACAAACCTTCTTCCCCTGCCTGGACCAGCCCTGATCCCTCCCCACCTCTTCAGAGCTCGGGCATCTGTCACTCCACCCATCTGCCTGCGGGACAGGTAGGATTTTTTCCTTCTCCGGGGCTTTGTTCTCTTTGCTGGACTCTCAGCGGCTCTGCCTGGTGCATCCCCTTTCCCAGCTCCTGCACATGCGGAGGGGCAGGTCCGGTGCTGCACGGGTGGACGCTGTTCCTGTGCAGGACGGCTGTGCCCTGCTGTTGTACCTGCTCCAGGTGCACCCTGGGTGGGACCTGCCGCTGGGGTCACTCGGTGGTGACACAGCGGGTCTGCTGCGTGGGGCTGCCTCCGATGAGGGGTTGCGGGAGCAGGGTGGGTGCACACGGCATCTTGCCTCGCCTCCCTGCGCAGCATCAGTCCTGCACAGACCAGGAGACGGCTCATGAGTCAGCCAGAAGCAGCTGCCACCGCAACGGGCGGCTTAAGAAGCTGGTCCCATCTCAAATCCGGAGTAGTTCCTCAAAGGGATGAGGTTTCTAATGTCTCCAACCCAAAAGGAGCTTTGTTATCCTCCCTGTGCGTGTGGCTGTGCAAGACAGGGACTGCTAAGAAGCTTTTTCTTCCCAACTCGCATCCTAAGTTGCTGCCTTGCTTGGGAAGGCTTGGCCTTGAAGGATACAAGGTACAAAGTGCTGTCTTTGTCCCTGGAGGAGAAGAGGATTTCCAGGTCTGGTGAGTCTGGGGCAGCATGAGCAGAGTTCCCTGGCTGTGATGGGTGAGGACAGAGGATGGCAGGGGCGCTCTGCAGGTGCGCCCTGTGTGCTGGCTTTCAGTGATGGCTTTTGGGTGTGAGCTTCCCCCGGACGCTCCTGGCTCAAGGCGAAGGGCTCCATGGCCAGAGGCTCTTGCAACGTGTCAGCTTGGTGGCTGTTTCTGAGCCCTGGGGCTGGGTGTGCTGCTCTCCAAGCGCCTGCCAAGCTGTTCGTCACTGATCGCTCCCGGCCACGGCGAGCGTAGCCCTGACTCGGGAGGGAGGAAAAGGGCCCAGGCTTTATCTTTTTGGAGCACACCTCTCCAAGCTGGGCAGTGTTCCTCCTGCTGAGGAGTCCTCCAGGGTCTGGATAAGACCGTGCTGACAGTCCCACAGTGGGAGCTGCGGGGATCCTTGAGGCCGCGCAGGGCTCTGCATCGTTGCTCAGCCCGGTGCAGGCTCCTGCAGCAGCTGCTTTGCTGCAGAGCGTCCCCACCCTGGTGCGGATGCTGCATGGCCCCCCGGGAATGGCGCAGAGTCCTGGCGTCACCGGCATCTCCCCTCAGCCCCGGCCATCCTTGGATGGGCTGTTGCCCATGCAGAGGGGCCCATCTGGTCTGTGGTGCCCACAGGGATTTCCATGTTGCCCACCTGCGCTCCCAAGGATGTGGAGCAAGGTTGGAGCCTCTCAGATAAGGGGTGAGGGGCACTTCTCCTGGGGCTTTCCAGGCCTGCAACCATGTCAGGCCCTGGAGGGTGCCTGCTGTCCATCCCAGGTGAGGAGAGACCATCTCCAGATCCTGTGGAGTCAAGGAGGATTCCCCCTGCCACATTTGCTTCCTGAGGGAGGGATGCTGGAGGTCTGTACTGGCTGGTCCCACTGGAGATGCAGCAGATGCTGCTCTTCACCAGGGTCTGGTGTTTGTGCGCGTCAGATGCAGACGGGGTCCCCAAGGGATATATCCATCCCTGGTGGAGAGGATGGATAGCAGCTCCTAGTGCAGACCGATTCTGGCTTTAAACAAGTGGCCTGGCACTGCCGAGGGATGGGAATCCCCGTGGGCAGAGAGGTAAGGAAGGCACCTGAAATCTCTGAAATGACATCTATGCTTTCTAGGAGTGTTTTCATTGCATTCTCCAGGAGGATGTAATAGGGAGGCCATACCTGAATCTGTTTTAAATGATGATCAAAAAGGTGTAGCTCTGCCTCTCACATCAAGGTGATCTGGCACAGGTACCTAAACTGATGCCAAATCCCACTAGGTTGAGTCTAGCAATGCTTTCCCCATCCCGTGCTGCTGCGCTGAGGACTGCACCTCTGGGTATCATAGGGCTCTATAAGGATGTTGAGGGGAAACATATCAAGTTAACAGGCATCTCAAATGCAGGTCTGCCCAGAGTGTAAAATCATAGCAGACGCCAATGTCCTCGGCTCATTTTGCTGCTTTTGCCAATTGTCCTGACTGGCTGCAGGCCTGATCTGTGTGCCTGCTGGGGTAGCTGTGTGGGTGTGCTGGGGGCTTGCCTGGTAGCTCCCTGTGCACTGCGACATCTTGGCCCAGCGAGGAGCCGTTAATGGAATTGTTTCCTCTGAGCCTCATCGCCCTCCCGGAAACGATGCTCCACTCTGCTAATTAGACTGATGAATTAAATGCTTGCTCTGTGCGCGAGCCTCCTCCCGTGTGCACAGCCCGGCGCTTTGCACAGCTCTGCAGGACCCCTCTGGTCCCCCCCGGCTCGTGCAGCCCCTCTGTGGGGTATGGCAGGGGCTGGCAGCGGGACCATGGCAATGCAGGAGATACATGCCAGGCTGAGGAGCATCTTTCTGTCCCCTGTGTTGGCCGTGGGGCACAGTTGGGAGCTAAGGATGCAAAATTGTACCAACATGTGCAGCATGGAGACCCAGTGATGTTCCCTGGGGAAGGGATGCCCAGAGTAACTCTTTCAATTTCCCAGTGGAAATATGTTTTCGTTCCAAAAAGGAGCAAATCGTCTTCCTGATTACTGCAGTGGGCAATCCTATGACAATCTCTCCTGACCTTCAGGGGCAACTTGTTAAAACTCAGCGCCCCAGTCAAGCCAGAGGCCCCCTTTGGCCAGAGGCTAGTGCCCAGGATGCCTCCATATGAAGCCTTGTCCAGCCTGCAAACTGCTTCCTCTGCCATCCTGCCTGCACCAAGTGGCCTGGCAGCCCTCCTCAAATACCCCAGGAGATGGCAGATCTTGATATCTGTGGTGCTCATGAGAGAGAGCAGACCTGGTGCTGGGCATCATCAACAGCCTGCCAGCGAGGTGTCCTGCAATGCCTCATCCCACTTTCCAGGGCGGATGGGGCTCGGAGGCTTGGAGACTATCGGGGGAAATTTCCTCCCTCTGATGTGCATGTGTAACCAGCCCACATCTTGCTGCAGTGGAAAGGGGAAACTGAAGGAGGAATGGACATGGAAAGGTGCTCCACACTGTAATCCTATGCTCAGCACTGGGAGCAGACATTGAACAAGATTCCCTGTCTTGGGTGCACCCGGAGTTTTCCTGCAAGGGCTTCCCTTGGAACTGAGGGCAACACAAAGTGGTGGTTTGGTTGGCTTGCACCCTGGGAAGAGAGTGACAGCTTCTCATTCTGGTTTCAATGAAAGATTTGGCTTAACTCCCCACCAAGTTTGGGGCCAAGTTTACTTGCTTCTCTTTTAAAGGATTTACAGGAGCTTTGGACAGTTTGTTTTCTATATGAATGGGGCACTTGAGAATGAAAGAGCCAAATATTTTCTTGGAAAATGGCAAAATGGAGCCCTTTGAATTTTCCACTTTATATTGCTTCTTCCCTTTGCTGAATGTCCAGCACCACACAAGTATTTTTGGTCACCTTTGCAAGCGCATTTTCCCTGTGGGCTGTGAGCTGAGCTGTGAGAAGGGGTGGAATGCTTTGCCATCGGCACATCCAAGGACAAGAGCTCTACCTGGACACATGGGAGCACCCGCAGCACTTCGCCTGCATGGGAGACCCAGCATTTAAAGGGAGTAGGAGCAGAGGAAGAACCTTCCCCACAATAGTGAAGGAGCCTCAGAGGATGGGAGTCTGCAGACCAGGTGTCAGAGAGCTGGTGGCATTGGGAATATGGAAGCCCAGCTCCCCAGGATATCGTCACTGGGGACACACAGTGTGCCCTCCCTAGGGCAGCAGAGTGTTGACTACCTGACCTGCCCTTCCTGGCTCCCCAGGCTGCAAGGGGCAAGTTTGTAGGACCTCACAGCTTGTGAACCTGATGGTGACTGAAGGGCCCATGTGTGACAGCAGTGCCTTTCCAGACAGCCAGCTGGTGTCTCCCAGGAAGGGGTTAATCCTGGATGAGCACTCAGGCAATGAACCTCCAAGATCTGATATCCTATTGATGGCTGCTTTGCATCTGGGTTCGGTAAAAGCTTTTATGCCTTGGCTCCATTTCAAGGGCAGACACTTCAGGATGACTCATGCTCCCCTGCCACGAAGAAATAAACCTGTTATTCCAATTTCTTTGCACAAGGTGAAGGTTTCCTGAAAATTCAAGTGCTTGCAGGGTCCTGGTCTGCTATTCTAATGGTGTCATGCCTTTTTGGGAAGTGTTGCTGCTCGTCAGAGCCTCTGAGTACTAGAAGGGGTTCAGGCTGCAGTGCCCATCCGCAGGGTCCCTTCCTCTTTCACAGATGCAGCAGAGTGGAGAAACTCAGGTATCTGTGGAGGGTGAGCCTGCGAGCACATCCCAGCACACGGTCCTGTGAGGACCCACCTGGATTTACATCCATGTCTCTGGAGGATGCTGCTCCTCAGGGTGAGACAGGTACCATGGCCTCACGTGGCAAACTTGGGAGGGAAGTCTCTATCACCTTGGAGGTGGGATTTGAATCTGAGAGGCTGTTGGCACCAAGCCTGTCCCTCTTCCCTGTCAAGTAAATAGTTCTATCGAGGTGTCTTTTGGGTTCTTTAGGGCTGTTTCTACTTTTTTAAGTGCTTAGTTACTCTGTGGCATCCCTGCTCTGGGCAGCCCACCTCATGTTCCCCCTTCTATCCATCTGAGACTCCTGCTAAGTGCTGTGTGGGCCATCTGCTCCCCAAACCTCCAGGGAGCTCAGACACTTTGGTCTGACTTCCCTCCTCTGGTTTCATATGGGCTCGGGAAAACCGTAATTTGCAAGGCAAGCCTAGGGAAAGGAATCTAGCCTGTTGGGCACCCAACTTCAGCAGAGGACCTGCTGTGTAGGCATGTGGTGACCAAGCCCTGGTGCTACCTCTGAGCTCCTCCAGCAAAGCCCTGCTGTGCTGGGAAGGGTGCAGGACCAGAGCCATCCTGACTACCACGGACTTTCTGTAAGAGATCAGAGATACTGAGTAGCATCTATTGCAATGGAGACTTTCAAACAGAGCCCTTGTTTATGACAGTAATGACCAATTTACAACCAGACTCTTGCACATCCCAGCTCCTGTGTTTCGGTTCTAGTTTGCAAAGGCCCTGGCAGCCCCTGCGCTGCCCATGGGCACAGCAGCCTGAATTACAGGGTACTGCTGCGTCTCTCTGGTTGAGCGACTAAAGCTTTTAGCAGGCGGGATAATAAATAATGCACCAGTTCTCGGCCTCTCTTCCAACAGTGAAGCTGCCTGGATTTGCAGGGGCTTTACCAGCATGCCACAATCCATGCGAGCTTCACATCACTCCTGCAACAAACTGAGCGCTTTCAGTTGCACAAAAATCCTCCTCATTGTCTGTTTTTTTTCCCCTTGGCTCAAGCAGCTCTGCCTGTCTGTCGTTATATGACCTGTCTGTGCCAGGTGGGGATCACAGCTGATGGAATCCCATCAACTAGACCCCCAGGCTCAGCATGCTCAAAATCCTGCCTCTTGCTGCAGGGCGTCCAAGCTGCTGTGCGTTATTGAGGTTCTTCAAGCCAGGTTTGGAAGTGCAGCCCACAGACATGCTGAAGGCAAAGGAAAATAGCCTGAAATGAAATCATAAATTCTTCAGGTCTGAATGGCTTTTGCTTGAAGCTGTAAGATTGGCCACAATAGAGACCTTGGGCACATGGCTTGAGTTTGTTTCCCAAAGAAGGTGTGGGGTGTCTTTTATACCTCCAAAAATTGGACTTGCCTTAAAAGATGTTGAAAAATATTAACTTAACCCCTGCACTAGGAAAAATGAGCAATGTGTTGCTGCAAGTGGACATTATCAAAGACTCTGCTTATCTCTAATATTGTCAGTTACGCTGTTGGTTGTAGAGGGGAGTGGATGATTAGCAGAAATTTCTTACTGCTATGTGCATCTTTATTTGCAGTTTGCTCTTCCCCTGTGAATGTTCAAAAGTGGCCAGTGACTGGTGCAGTTTGAAATCTCAGCTGCAGTTAAGTAGACGGGCCCTTTCCACAGGGCATTAGATGGTGCTCATAGGAGAATTGTTTCAAATGAACCCGATAATTTGATATTAACCCTGCTCAATTTGAATCTGATGGTCTAATATTGAATTAGAGAAGCCGGCTGGTGATAAGTCTCTGGTGTGTGTCTCTCTATTGGCTGTCAGGAGTTTAATCGTGGAAACGCACATCTGGAAGAGCTGCAGTTGTGGTTTTGTTCCAGGAAAGCTATTGGCTTGTCTTTCT
The DNA here is from genome assembly GCA_034781795.1 of Crypturellus tataupa. Lineage (NCBI taxonomy): Eukaryota > Metazoa > Chordata > Aves > Tinamiformes > Tinamidae > Crypturellus > Crypturellus tataupa. Next base: position 248,380 of record JAWLRI010000359.1, on the reverse strand, counting down.
GCGGAGTTGTTAAACCCCGCAGCATGCAGACTTGAGCCTTGTTTATGGAAACCTTGGGGCTGGGAGAGTCCCTGTGCCTGTCCCAGGGTGCTCCTGCACCTGGACAGCGACGGTGCACGGAGCGAAGCAGCTGCCTCTCATTTTGGATGAATCCCTGAGGGACCATCCCATCTTCTGAGATGCCAGGACTGAGCCCCGGTGGAGCAGGAAGCTCTGTGTCACTGTGGCCAAGAGGAAACATTTTAATAACGCGGTCCTTAGACCAATGCTCCTTCCCTGCCCTTCTCCAAGAGGGTCTGCTGGTCTCTGCAGTTGGTTTAGTGGTTGGTTCCCCTCCATTAATGATTAAAACTGACACGATGGAGCAGAGATGAGAGGCGTTTTGGCAATGCATGTGGGTGCTTCTGCCAATGCTGCTGACTAGCACAAGGCTGGGGGTGTTTTCTCCCATAAATGATGAAAATGGTCACATTTTAAGCTCACTCTGAGCCTCTCTGGGCTCATGCCCCTTTCTGCATGCACAGGTGCCCAGGACAGCTCAGTGCCGAGGTGAGACGTGTCCCCTGTTCTCCAGTGCCTGCGGGCAAAGCCAGCGCAGCCCAGGTGGGCTCTGAGCCAACAGACTCAGCACTGCTGTGCTCCCAGCTAAATACTGCCTGTCCCGGGGACACCAGCACAGCAGTGTGTCCCAGCACGGTCTGATTCCGCCATCCGCTCTGTTAGGGCTTTTTGGGGGCCATCTTCTTGAAGCCTCTGACCCTGTGCAACCATGGGCTGCCCCTTTCCCCTGCTCTGTAACTTGGATGCTCCTGCACAGTGGGCATATATTTCTGTTTTTAGTACCCTGTCCTTCCAAGAATTTTTGGTGAGAGGGTTGCTGCTGGATGGCAAAGCACCTTGTATTTGTGTAGTGTTGTAGGAGACGCTTCCAGTGACACTAGTTGACCATAACAAAACCTGACTCTTGTATCTCCTTTTTCTGCAGGGCAAGAGCTGCCTGGCCAGCACCGCACACTTCCTCACGCCACCAAATGTGCCTCCGAGTTGCTCTGCCCCTGGGACCGGCTCCGAGGGTAAGGAGGCAGGGAAGACCTGCAGCTTCTTGGCAGCTCCTTGCTGCCAGGACCATGGCCCAGGGACCGTGATGTGACGGTCAGAGAATGCCAGGCAGGTCCAGTCCCGCTTGTGGGACTAATTTTAGGAAGCTGGTTAAGCTGCACATGGATGTTTGCTGTAGGTTGCCACTGGCTGTTAAGCCTGCTGGTTGCACACTCCTCTCCACAGGTGGAGAGACAGAGCAGCCTGCTGCACTCCTGAAAGGAGATGGGGGTGACTTAACATTTTTGTATGTGCCCACATAACATTTCAAGGATCTGGCTCATGATCCTCCTTTACAAACACCAGTGCTTTAGCTCTTTATTCATATGGGTGACTATAATTGAAGTCCAGGCTACAAGGGGTTGTGGAGAAAATAGATCCCTAGATCCATAGATCCCTCTGAGCAGCAGAGGTGCTGTGGGTATCAGAGTCCTGGCGCAGCAGGAAGGTGGTTGTGGTGGCCCTGTGCAAATGGGGAGTGGACATCTGAGGACGGCCACAGCTCCGGGTGTAGATCATGTTGCTCAGATGAATGCTCCCTAGCGTGAGGTGCAGAAAAATGATGTGAGGGTGCAGTGAAAAGAGATCAGTCTTACTTAGCACTTAAATGTCCCTTATACACAGGCAGCAAGCTATGAGTTATCTGCAGTGGTTCATGTGTACAATACGTTTGTTTTTCCTATTTCAATGGAGTATAGAAGTTCTGATATGCGGAAAACCACCATTTTGGTGCCAACCTTTCTACTGGAGCTGGGATGTCCCTGTGGCCCAGCACGTGATGGCTCCTGAGAAAGGGCTTTCTCCATGCAGGAAAAGGAAGATTAAGGTTTGACCCTTAGTCGGTCAAAGCCCGTATGGTTCCTTCAGTGGGGACAAGCCCCTGAAGCCAGAGGTGCTGTTTGGTCCAGACTTGGTCCTGTCTTGTTGGGGAGCAAGGCTCTGTGGAGCCGGTCCGTGATGCAGGATTGCCATCTAGCGCCGCTGCTGAGTCTTTCATGCTTGCAGGAGCAGAGCTCTGCAGGCTGAAGTGCAGCACGCTTGCCAGACAAAGTAAAATGCAAGAGATGAACATGGAAAAAATGTTTGAGCTTTCAGGGCAAAATAATTTCCACTGGACAAAGTTTCAGACAGTCTAATCTGGCCCTGGAATTGCCCTGCTTGGGCAGGGGTGGAATGGGGGCCTCCCAAGAGGGGAGCCCTCGCAGACTGAACCCTGCTGTTATTCTCTGTTTTGTCCTGATGTTGAAATGGGTCACTATTTAAAGGCATTTTTGTATTGATAAGGTGAAGCCAGCATTTTGGGAAGCTGTGCAAATAGGACCTTGGATATCCTGAAGTGAAACTCCTCTTTCTGAAGATGCTGCTGGCCTCTCAGCAGCCTGGATAACGCTCTCCACAGCCCCAGCTCCGGGAGCCGGAGGCCACTTTGTGAAAGCATCGGTACCCTGCAGCATGGAGAAAGCTTGGCAAGCCACAGTGCTGAAAGCTAGCACACAAAATCACTAAGTTTCTGAAGTCTCATGGGTTTGGGGAAGATCACGTTGATGTGGATTTTTTGGGTGCTTAGTTTCAGGGACTCTGGGGTCTTAGCAGGGACTAGGAGAGAGAAGGAATCAAGAGCACGGTCCTGTGCCTTCTCTGCAACACAGAATGAAAACACTGTTCTTCCTTCCAGTTGAACTTCTGAAGCTGTGCTTTACAGCCTCCTGTGGGACATTAAAGCTGCAACGTGTCCTCCTGCAGAGCAGAGACAGTCACAGGGGTCCTCTAGCAGGGACAGCAAGTACAGAGACAGGCTGGCTGCTGAGCACGAGCAGCCAAAGGGGAGGGTATTTTGGGAACTGCTCAGGATTGGATGCACTGCTCCTTCTCACCAGACAGGGTCCATCCGCTGCCCAGCGCCCACGTCACTGCCTGCTGTCGCCAGGATCTCCCTGCCCTGCTCGTCCTCGCAGAGGAACCCGAACCTGTGCCGGCACCATCCCAGTGGCTCTGTCTCCAGGGGTGCATGAAGCTGGGCAACCTTTGGACAGACACAAGAAGACCCATGCGCAGACCACAGAGCAGCATCTTGCAGGGTGGTGGGGCCAGGTGGAAGCGTCAGGTGGGAAGGATGGGATGTGTGTGGCGAGGTGCAGAGAAACGGCTGTGCGGATCCCCGACAGCCCCAAGGAGGTCCCGCCCCAACACCACTGCCTTTCCCAGATGGCGCTGAGCTGTGGCAAGAGGCACATCCACGCCAGTGCCACCCGGCTTTCCGAGCCGGGATGCGCTAGAAATGCCTCCCATCACCTCCTGAGTGGTGACCTACATTGGATCCTTGGATAACTCCCTCTCCACTGGGCTGCTCGCAGCTGCTGGCCCAGGAATAACACACAGACTGGGTTGTCCTCTCCTCTCTTTGCAGCATCTCCTTCCCAGGCCTGAATCCTTGTCCATTGGGAGTGGATGATTTCCCCTTCCCGCTGTCTGTGGGTGCTATGGTTAGGATGTGGCTCTGTTGAGAGATGGGCTGTACCTGCACGCAGGAATTGGGCATGCAGAGGAGAACCCTCTACATCCCTGCCCTGCTTGTGCCCTCTGCTAAACTGACCCCTGAGTCTAGCAGTGTTGGCCCTGGAAAAAATCCCTGGCCTTGGCGGGAACTGTGCTGGTGAGGGTTATCCCTGCCCAGTCCTCCCCCATTCACTGTGCTCTGGTCTGGGCCGGGATGCTCCTGCCCTGCTCTAAGTCAAACCCCAGCAGAGGCACTTTCCTTAATCCTGTGGTATTGCTGCCGGGCAGGTGGCAGCATTTTGGCTAGCAACTGTGTTGAAATGACCTTTTTAATTCCTGGAGGAAACAACAACAAAAATGCTTCCCCTGCAACATTTGCTCTTTACAAGTGACTGCCCTGGATTCACATGGGGCATGTTAATGCCACGTGGATGAGCAAAGCCCACTAGAGACTGGAGAGGAGTGGGTCCAGGGGTTTAGCAGCAGATTTTCCCAGCAAAGAGCAGTTCCCCTCTCGTGTATGCTTAGTTCCTCAATGAGAGCCATGGAAATTTTCTTATTTCTGTCTCGCCCTGGTCCGGGTGCTCAGCTCATTCCTGCAGCTCCTCTCCAAGAAGCAAACATCAGCCCTGAGTGATGCTGCTTTGGAGCCAAACAGCTCTCTGGTAGTTTTGTCAGCCCTTAAGTAAGGGAAGAGGCATCATGATAAAAAAGGATGAAAGGAAAGCAAAAGGAAGCAAGCTGGAAAAGGACAATAAATTTGCTGTCTTCCTTGTTCTCATTTTTCCGTGGAGTAGAAGGAAAATGAACAGGGGCAGGGGTTCCTTCTTGGAAATAACCTGGAGAACAGGGCTGGGCTATGTGCCCAAATCCAGGCTCAAGGAGCCTTCTGTTGCAGTGCCCTCCACTGCAAAGCCACCTAGCACAAGCTTGGACATGCTGCAGTACCAAAACCTCTGTTACATCCTCAGGCTGATTTTGCTGCCAGATATTTAGAAAGAAGTGCCTCCCAGTCTCCCCACATGTGGCTCTCCCCTGGCAGAGAGGTGGGTATGGCTGCAGGTGATAAAGCTACATCCTGCATCCCAGTGATCTGTACATGACTTTTTCCAGCTAGTGCTCAGCTCTCCTAATGCCTTGACTAGGTGTTGTTGAAGCTGGTACATAATTGTGGTTTGAAATCAGCTTGCTTTGTCACTCCTAATCCTTTTAGTAATTCCCATGATTTCAAGAGTGTGTCAGCATGTTTGACTCTCCCAATCCACTCCCAATGACCCAAAATAGTCTGGTGTAATGGACCTAATCCTTTTCCTTCCATAAAGACCAAAAAAAAAAAAAAAGAAAAGATTTGGATTCCTTTGTAAACTCTACATTTTATCCTGGGAGCAACACTGCAGACTCTTTGTGCCCAGAGCCCTGGGCTGGCCAGGGAATGCTTTGGAAGTTTTAAAAACTTGCCAGATGTGGTGTTCCCCAAGTAGAAAAGCATCTGCCTTATCTCCCTATGTAGGGCATGTATCGCTTAGCTCGCTGTGACCTAGAAGCAGTGTCTGCTCGTCTCAAAAACGAGAAACAATCAGGGCTCCACCAGCTCTGCTGGGAGCTCAGATGCCCATTGCAGAGCGAAGAGGGGTTTGTGACGAGCAAAGCTGTTCTCAGCTCTGGGCTTTGCCTTGTACCTGTCTGCTCCTTGTCACTGGGGCAGCCTTTCCTTCAGCGTCTCTGAAAACCTTTTGACTTACTTTTGAGAGCTCTGTTCTCCTGCTGTCATCTTGATCTAGCCACACATGTGCTGTTTGCATCTCTTCCCCCACGTGAAAAATAGGACTGTGTGGGTCAAGCAGAGCCAGTGTGTATGATGTGATTGTTGGCTTTTTGGTGTAAGATCAAGTATTCAGATCCCATAAGATGGCTGATATCATGGCTTTGGGCTTGCACTTGACTAAATAGAAGAAAATAGCAGGGAAGCCATTACACAAAGACCTTTGGAGCAAGGGGAGGAGAAAGATGAGGATCCTCTGACATCAGCCTGTAGAAACGACTTTCACCACGGCGTGTTCTTCTCCTTGAGCTTCCAGGTGAAATGAGATTAACCATGGTCAGGAATCAGATTTCCTTAAGGAGCTCCTGCCTTGCTGGATATCTGCAGGTCAAGGGATTCAGCATGTCCTTCACCAGTGTTAAATTTTGGTTCTGTAAGGAGTAAAAGCCCTGCCTGGGCATTGCTAGCATTGCTTTTAGTTCACAGAAAACTATCTGAAAAGCACCATCGTTTTTTCTTTAAGAAGGAGAAAAAGCCAAATGCAGAGCTTCCCCCTCACCAACTGATTTGTCCTCTAGAAGATTTGTTCCCTCGCCGGGCTTACAGGAGGATTTGAGGTCGCTCCATCTGCTCGCATGCAGCGGGTCAGCGCGAGCCGGCGTCTGCAGCGCACAGAGCGTGATGTGCTCGCGCAGCCCGGCACTGCGGCAGCGTTTCCTCCCTGACGCCGTGCCGCGGGTGTCAGCATTGGGCTGGGACTTTTCTTGCTGGTGGAGTCAACCCTTATGCTGCTGCTGGCCAAGCCTCCTGAACCCTTGGTCTGCTCTTCGGGTCGATTCCCCAGTTAGAGTCAGACCATGCTTTTTTGTGGGGCTCTCTCTCCTTCCAGCATCCCTTCAGACCAGGAAGGTGAAGGGCATTGCAGCCCTGTCCATCTGAGTTTACACTAGTGCGACTGAAGCAGCACGTGCTGCTCAGTCCTCAGGTTGGAGCAGGTACCCAGGCACAGCGCGTGAGGCCTCCCCAAGCTGGCTCCTTTGCACTGAGCTGTGGGCGCTGCCGCTGTCCTGCCTGCTCTTGCCGCGGCCCCCATCCCCGCTGCGCTCCCGGGGCTCCCCTCGCTGTGCCTTGCGCCCCAGGCCACCCCCGCGGCTGCTCACGTGGCCCCGGGCGCCCGGCGCTGCCGAGGAGCGAGAGCGCAGGAAGAGCTGAAGTGACAAGCGAAGCCTTTGCCAAAGGAGAGGAAGCGAAAGCTCGGCGGAGGAAAGCCGGCAGCCACAATCTATTTCAGGTGCTCGGTGAACAGCCCTCCCCGAGATCACGCCTTGGAAGAGCACGCGTAGCCCAGCAATGCTCTGTGACAAGGGCTGTGAGGGGGTGCTTCCAGGCCTACCCTCATGCAGAGTGTTCTGCAGTGACTTCAGAGCTCTTATAAACCACAGCTGCTCTGGTCTGTGGGTGATGTATGCTGTGCCATGGTGGTTATAGACCGCAGAGAGCCAGCGGGGCCATCTGTGGAGCTCCAACACGCGGAGATACAGCCCACACCAAGGGTAGGATTAAGTCCTGCATGCTGTGCTCTCACGGCAGGGCAGCCACGCTGTGGGGCAGGGGAAGGGCAGAGAGAAGCACCCCTACCTTACGGACAGGAGGCCAAGTATCCCACCTTGATGGTGCTGATGAAAACTATACAAAGAACTGACAAAGAGGGCATTTAAAAAAGCTTGTGCTAGCTCTTAGAAAGCATTGGAGATGATAGAGGATCTGCCCCGAGCTGTGAAGAGCTAAGAGAGCATTTCCCTGGGAAAAAAATAAAAAGGAAAAATAAAAAAGACAAAAACAAACAAAAAACGTTTAAGAAAGGAAAGCACCTTCATGCTGTGTGCAAGGATTGAGCCTTCCCAAACAGACTTGGGATGGGCTTGCAAGGACTTTGGGGTTATGCACAGTGGCAGGGAGGGGGGTTATAAGCTGATGTTTACAAGTGTTTTAACTTGAGAGTTTTTTGGAGCTCTTGCTGAGGGCTCTGATACTGGAGACAAGGGAGCTCTCCCCATTGCTCGCGCTCCACTCCGTCAATCCCATCTCGTCACCAGATGCTGTTTCAGGTGCTGGCTAATAAAGACGCTGGAGGTGAGTTAAGAGAAAAAAAGGAAGAAGTAAGAGCTAACGACAAGCAGGCTTAGGCAGGGTGGATTTATGCGGCCTGACTGAACTAGGTTTGCGGAAGCGGAGGAGGAGGGAGCGGGCTCTGGGGGCGATGCCGGGGGCTGGTGCTTCCCGACGCGCCTCCCTTGGCTTCCAAGGGGACAGAGGTGCCGCGTACCGCCCCGCTGCTCTAGCACCGACCCTGGCCCAGCCCTGGCTGCTGGACGGGTTGGTGCCGACGGGTGGCTGATGCTGGTGGGTAGAGGGACATGAGATCCTTTGCTTGTGCTGAGACTGCCCCAAAATGCTGGAGGGAGCTGGATGCATGAGTCTTCCAGGCTGGGTGGGCTCTGGGAACGCTCTCTCCCAGTTCTGTCGCCTTTCCAAGGGGCGTGTGGCTGCACTGGATCCCTACAGGTCTCCCTACGAGGATGTCCCCGCTGCGTTTGTGGGGCAGTGGTTGCTCCTCCAGTGCAGTAATGTGGTGCACATTGTGTCGGGGCCGTTGCAGCGCCGCGTCCCTCGGCCCCGGCCCGCTTACCCACTTTGCTGCGGAGCCTGGGGGGCAGGCTGGGTTTCAATTCCCCCACCTGCACCCTCCTGGCAGGGCTGCTTCCGACAGGAATACTCATGGAGACTGCAAGGTGTCAGCTTGGAAATCTTTTAACTTTACTTCATCTCCCCAAATGGACAATGTCTCCGTTCATTAGGTACCCACCCAGGGGGCAGATGTCAGCTCTGCTCATGTAGCTCATGGCTTTTCTCAGCTTATCTCTGCGGAGGCTCTGATGGCTTCAGAGCGCTCATCTCCTATCATGTCATGCTGGCTCCTCCGCATGGGGCTGTCCCTTCTTCCTCTCTCGCAGCCGCTGGAAGAGCTCACCTGCATGCCCCACGCAGTCATTTCTCCGCTTTCCCATCCCAAACAACTGGGTTTGGAAGGATGTTTCATTTGGGGGGAAAGAAAAATGGGTAGTGGTGCTGAGAGCGTGTGCAGCCCTTGAATCGGTTTTCCTTGGCCAGGCGGCGCCTGGGAGGAGAAACCATCACTGAAGTCTGCCCGGTGAGGCTGATTCATTCTGACAGCTTTTTCACTGGGACATTAAAATCATTGCCTCTGTCTCTGTAAAACATACAGTAAGTCGAATGATGGGAACACAGGTCAGGAAAGGATTGTTCTCTCTTTTTTGCAATGAATACTGTCACTGTAAAGAAAGAAAGAAAAAAAAACACACAGTCAAACAAAACAGACCCCACCAGCCCAGCACATAGGAGTTACTGCCCCTCATCTACACTGGAGCACAGCGTGGGGGTCCCCTTGAGCCAGAGGGGAAACTGACAGCCCAAGAGCACGACACAGATGGAGCCATCTCGCTGAGATTCCCAGCTGTAACATCTGCAAAGTGCATCACGGCTCGCGAATTTGGTGAGATGGATGAAGAGCACCCCTTCCTGCCCAGTGTGCCCCATGCCTTTAGATAAAGGAGGTTGTGTTTTCCTTGGGGACCTGCAATACATTAAGAGGGTATCTGTGGGACTTTGTAGCTGCCTACGTGCCTTTGGAGGGACTCTAAGCCCATGTGGGAGCCTTGGGTTACCCTTAATTCTAAGCTCCACACAAAGAACCAAGCAAGCTCCATCAGAGCTGCTAAGACCCTAGTAATCACAGGTGAGGACAGCAGATTTAATGTGGGGCAGCCATGCAGGCAGGTTGCACTGGAGTCTTTAGAATGGGGACAGACTACTTTTGGAGTTTGCAGTGTGCAGGAAGGGCAGGCTGGATGCTGGAGGGGGTGTTTTGGTGCTTCTTCCCTGCACCAGAGACATGTGCAATGAGGTAGGGGACATCAGAAGGTCTGCTGTGACTTGGGGAGCTGAGGCTGTGCTATGGGGCAGCTTCAGAGGAAGGTTTTAATGCAGGATGGCATTATGAAGGCAGCTCCTCTGCCCCAGGAGGCAGCCAAGGGTCCTAGGGCTGTAGAGAAAGCAAGGTGAGACTCTCATTTCTGTCCTGGAGCTGCCCAGCCCCTTCTCCTGGACAGGTTGTGCTGGGCGGGCTGGTGCCCAGGGAGGGTGTGTGGCTTGCAGGGGGACCTTTGAGGGAGCAGGCTGGTGATGGTGGTGGGAGGGACCGCTGCTGATGCTCATTCCTCCCTCTCTTCCTCTAGCTGAGGCCAGCTCTTCTCCTGCTCTTTTTTTAGTAAGGAAGAAACCTTGCCCTGCTGTCTTCTAGATTCATCTGAGCGTAAAATCTGTTAAGAAAAGCTACAGCCTGAACCCCTATTCCCATGCTGCAGAGCTGCAGTAGTTATACCGCCTTGGTGAAGTTTCTGATGCCTTTCAGAAAGGGAAGATCCTAAGTGCTTGCGTGGTTATTTTTAAACAGTGACTTTTCCTAGGTCTGTCCGTGCTATTCCCAGGTAAGGCTGGGAGCCAATGTGTGGTGTTCTAGGTGCATGTGGATCTGCCTCTGAACCTTGCCCAAAAGCATATAGGTCTGAGGTACTTTTGGAAAACCCACAAGCAGAGTGCCAGGTGTAGGTCTGACTTCCGGATGTCACTTTGGATACCTGCAAATGTCCTCAGGAGCATTACTTACTCTATTCCAGCCAGCATGGAAGCAAGAGAACTGCCACAGCCTCCAAGGCTCCCTCGTGGAAACGCGCACAGGACCTGCTCACGCGTGGAGATACTTGTCAGTGTGCCTCAAAATAGCTGTGTGCACAAGGAGGGGGTTCGCAGGAGCTCTTGTCTCGGATCTGTTCAAGTGGATGATCTCTGAAGGCTCATCCTTCTCGGGGAAAGGAGCAGTGGTGACTCTGCAGTGAAGCAGGGCTTGTGCCTTGCCCTTGAAACTGCCTTTGTTGCTCTGTGTGTTCCGTAAGACCCAGTTTCAGCTCTTTGCCCTAGGATGTGGAGCTTGTTTTCCAAGAGCTTGCAAGGGGAGCAGTTGTGTGAATATATAGACTCTTTGATTCCCGAATAATTTTAACAAGAAGTCAGACAGGATTTATTTTTGTTTCTTTTGAACTTAATGGGATAGCATGGAATCATCAGGCTGCTTTCAGATGCTGCTGAAGACTTTCACATAATGTACCCTAAAATGAAAATTCCAAGGCATTCCTGTGCCTGTCCATGTTTCAGAGCATGTGTGGTGAGCAGTGTGGACCTTTGCCTGCTGTTGAAGCCACGCGGTCAAACCTAAAGAACGCTTGGTAACTTCAATGTGATTTTTCTTTTTCTCCTTAACTGTGCAAGACTAAATCTTGCAAAACTTTCAATAGGTTGAAGTGGCCAAGTCCTCCAGCATATGCTGGATGCTTCAAGCAAGGAAACAGTCTGGCTGAGCTCTGTGGGAGTCAGCATGTGTGTGTTAGGCTGACCCCACTGGGAAGTAATTCCCTAAGTTGGGTTTGTGCTGCTCAGGATAGAACCCAGTTATAAGTTTCAGATGACCCGTCTTTAGGCAGAGTTAAGGTTCTGAAAATGTCCTTCTGCTCTGGCTTTTTCTGGGGAATGCTGCTGTGAGTGACTGGCTGTGTCTGTGCTGCAGCGTCTCCTGCTCCCGGCTACCCATACACACAGTGGGATTAATTGCTTCTTCATATGCCCTTATCTGGGAATAAGAGATGGGATTTTTGTGATGACCTGGATATCTTTGCCAGTATTTCATAATGAAATCCTCATCCATCCTAAGTGGCTTCCCTTGAATGCTGTGCGGGAGGTCAGGGCTGTTTAATGTTTATTGTTCTAATGAACTTTCAGGGGAAATAGCTGAATTGAGAGGGTTATCTGCAAAAACATACTATTAATGGTGATATGGGGGCAAAGGGTTAAGGAATGAGGGGAATGAGGCAAACAGAGATTAATGCATTCTTAGTTTATTCTGGATTTATATCAAAATTGGCCTGAGTGTCCTGGGGCAGAGCACAGGAGAGGGCATCTTTCTACTGCCCTCCTCTGTAGGGTGTAGCTGCCACGTGCAGCTGAACCTTCCTCTTGGGGACATAGGCTGAATTTGGGAACAGGACCTGTGTACTTGGAAAGTGTTGCTCCTACCCACAGCTTGTACATTAGCTCTTACTTACCATCTCATCTCCTGGGTGAGGAAAGAGCAAAAGCAGAAAATGACTCCCTGGCTTTGTTCTCATCTCATTGCTTCACATTTGCAAGTCTGAGTCAGGTTGTGCACAGAGGAGAAGTGAGCAGGCTGCAGAAGGATGGCTTCTGCTGTGCTCTCTGCTTTCTTGAGTCTTTTCTGTGGGACCTTTCTTTGCTGGGTGTGCAGAATGCTAGGTGTTTTGACACTCCTATGCCTCAGAAGGCAGGAATTGTTTCATCTGTCTCAAAGCCCCAGGTGCAAGGCACTAGGAAGTGAGGGCTCAGGGCAGGTGGTGGGAAGCAGGAGTAGGGCTTTCTCCTGCAGGCTGAATCTGAGCTTCTTCCTTTGCGTTTGTTTTGATGAAACTCAGCTGAGGTGGGGAGGGATAAAGTGGGAACTGGTGCAGGAGAAGCTCTTGGGCTGCAGTGTGCTGCTTGCAGCTGGTCACTGTTAGCTCAGAAACCCAGAAATTCCCAAACTTTGCCTTTCTGGCCTCAACCAGTCAGAGGAGCATGTGCTGCCCTGGCTCTAATATTTAAGAAAAGCCAGTAGGTGAAGAGGGGCTGCTAAAAGCAGGTAGGGATGCCCCTGCAGGACTGTGGCCATGGTGAAAAATATAGAAATTTAATGTAGGAAAGAAGAAGGGTAGATGTTTAGGATGTTTTCTTTCTCAATATCTGAATTGGTGACCAGCAATTTGTGCTGACTGTCAAAATTACCAAAATTTCCATCACTTTAAATGAAATTATCTTAATAATTACCCAAATTCACAGATTTGAGCCTGTTTTTCCTGCAACAAGCCCTGGCTCTGGACTGCCTGTTTGCTCACTGCAAACTGTCCCCTTCCTGTCCCCAGCAGACCTGTCCCCAGCACTGGGAAGCTGTTCTGTTGTGGGTCACCCTGTCTGCACAGGGGAAAGGGGAGTTTCCTGCAAACCTGGGTGCTGAGGCTGTACTCTCTCTTTCAGGTCTTCCCCCATCATCTCCATTGCTGACGCCAGAGCCCTCTGCCTCCGCTGGCCTCCCTCATCTTCGGCTTCTCCACAGGTGAGTGTTGGGAGGGAGCATAAACCAGTCTTTATGCTGGAAAGCAGAGCTCTTGTTCACAGGAACCTGCATAACTGGGTTTTGGGTTGGGAAAATAATGATGCTGTAAGGGCAAGGAGGCACCAAAGCACAGGCTGTCCAGAGAAGTCATATGGTCTCCATCCTGGGTAGTTATCCAAGGCCCAGCTGGAGAAAAACTGGTCTAACTTGAGAGATGACCCTGCTCTGAGCAGTAGGTTGGATCAGAGACCTCATGAGGTCCTTTCAAACCTTGGGAGTCCTATGGGCTCTTATCCCAGCAACAGACTAGCAGCTGTATTAGCATTTCACATTCAGTGTATTGGAGGCAAACCTGGGTGTTCTGGATTTTGCAGTGGCTCCTTACCCCAGTGGTGGCTGAGTCGCTGGAAAGTGAAAGGCTTCCCCCAAAAAGCAAGAGCTGCCTGGACACGTTAAGAACAGCACGAAGTCCAAGCAGTGAGTGGGACTGCAGCTCTCCCATCATGATGCTCAAAGTTTAGGATAATGGAGAGGTTTTTTCTGCCCTCTGGCACTCAGCTTATTAACTGCCTGGGCTGCTCGATTGATTTTATTGATGGGTAATGCATGCCCCAGTTAACTCATCAGGAGCAGCAGCAAAAATGAAGGGATAAAAATAACCCAGCACCCATGTACTGGAATGTGCTGGATTATTTCCATTGCCTCTGTAATTTGATGTCTGGAGAAAGCAGAGCTACGGCTGGTGCTCTGGTTCTGTCTATGGGGGCAGGTCTTGGCAGACACCTGGCTGTGGGCTGTCTCGGGGTCTTGTTAGGGTCATGTCCGATGTTACCAGCCAGTGCAGTGGCATTTTAAGGGGAGAAACCAGGCCCACGTATGTGGGACTTGCATATTGTGGGTTTTTTAGTCAACTGAAAGGCTGTTGGAGAATAGCTGGTAGCTGAAGATGGATCCTGTGGACTCAGTAGTGAAATGTCGATAACACTTTGATTTTTGGCTAGTGATGTCTTCTGAAAGAGGAAAATAAGAGCAGGGGCTGCAAAACATTGCAAGAGCATTGGGTGAGGTTTTGCCAGCTCTGGGCTTTGAGCAGGTCCCCTCCATCCCGCATTAGCTGGATTTAGCTGCTGTTGGGCTCAGTTTGCCCTGGCTCTAACCTGTCCTTTGCCCTGGTCTGTAGGTCCGCACTGCCCGACCGTGCTGTGGACTGTGGGTTTTGGCTCTGTGCAGCGCTCAGCATGCCCTATTCTGGTGAAACCAGACTTTCCAAGGAGTCGCTCTGGAGCCTGAGGCCAGCCTGCAGGGTAAGGTAAGGCAAGACCATCCCATCCCTTTATAAATGTTGTTGGTTGAAGACAACTGTCCTGGCAGCTGCAGTACAGTCCTGGCCTGCAACACGCTTGTACAGAGGCTGTGCTTGAGGTCTCCAGTAGGAGAGTACTGTCATGGTGTGGTGGGGATCAGCGGTGCTGAGCATGGTAGAAAAGGGAAATGGGATATGCACCCTGCAAAGTGCAATCCTGGTAAAGTGTCTATTAAAGCAGTAAATCAAAGCCCTAGGAAGTGTTTAGTGTCTGTAGGTGTGTTTTGCTGCCAGAGCTTCCTTTGGCAAAGGGGGCAGCGTGGCCCTGCTGTCACAAAGGTTTTCCATCCTGCTGCCTCTGCCCTCTGTTGTGCTCTGCTCTTCTTCACTTTCCACCACGCTGGTCACAGGGGCCCGTTTTAACCAGTGGAAGAGCTAAGCTGGGGAGTGCAGAGACGAGGTCATTTCCATCAGCTGCTCTGCTTTTGTTACTAAAATAGATCTGCCTTGGCCGTGAGCCATCATGTTGTCCCCGGCATCGACTATCACAAATGGATGGCAGGCAACATTTTCCATTAGCAAAGAGGAGGACATGTGTCTTGGTGAGAAGGCAGCTCCATAAAGCACAAATGCTGTGGCTGGCAGCAGGCGACCCCACCTCTTTTCATTTAAGTGCCAAGCTTACTAATCCCTGTTTTCTAAGCATAAAATATTGGGAGAGAGCTGTCAGGGCAAATCTTTATATCTGTGAAAAGAAGATGCAATTCAGGTAAGTGGATAAAATTTTACAAGTGTGTGTTTAGATGTTCTTTTTTTTTTTTTTTTTTTTTTTTTTTTTTATAGAGGAAATGCAGGTGACCCGCTAAGGCTTAGCAGGGGTAGAATTTGCCTGAAAAAAAAAAAAAAATGAGCAGACTTGCAGTCATTGGTTATATGGTAGTTTCAAGCACTTGTGGCTTGAGCTGCAACTTGGTCCCTTGATTCATAAACAAGCACATGCTTGTGAAGTTGGCAGGAGATAAATTTGCCCCAGGTTTGCTTTTGGTACTGTACCTTGGGCTCCAGGCAGGGAATTTGAGAAAGGTCAGGGAACACAGAGCAAGAAGCTCATTTTATCATCTGTAAAAGCACACTCCTGGAGGACAGGTAAAGCTTGGCAGCTTTATGAAGGCCCCAGGCTCCTGCGGCTCTCTGTACCTTGCCATCTCTCTAGTCCCTGGAGAGGACTACCTAGAGCTGTGTATATCTTGACCTCCAGATAGAGTTAGAAGATGCTCTTCCAACTCCTATCTGACCTTGGTTCAGAGGCCTCCTTGTGCCTTGCAGAAATACTGTCTGAGCCATGTGCTCATGGCCCCCGCTTTGAGGAAGAATGGGAAGAGTCAGTAAATGAGCAGATGTGAGCAGACACATGCTGGCCATGCTGTTGCGGCCTAGGTGACACTGGTGTGGGACCTGCTGCCAACCAGTTAGGGCCGTGATGCAGGACTCTGAGAGACTTGCCATTGTGCAGATGCTACAGGCTGGGCCTTGTTGTGACAGGACTTATATTGCCTCCACTGTTGTGGTTCACTGCTCCTATGTGCTATGGGCAGTTTCTCCTACAAATGGGTTCATCTGCAGTTTCTTCAGGAGGCTGTGACTTTCCTGGTTGGAGATTAAAGGTAATTTAGGGAGGGACTGGTTGCTAATAATGCTTTGGGGAGCATCCATTCAATTCCCAATCTCTTCTCTACTTGCTAGCTTCTTGCCTGTGCAAGGCAGGTCTCAGGTGGGGGCTTCTCATAGCCAAATACCAGGAAAACCAGGAGCATCCTTGATGCGGGGAGCTGAGTGTAGTGAGGACCAGCTTGGGATCAAGTCCCCAAGCTGCCAGTCCATCTGGCACATGCATTTTATTCTCTAGCTTTAGTGAAGGCACTTTTCTGCAAATAAGTTGCTAAAGCATCATTTGTATAAACTCTGTGACACCCTGCAACTCCCACCTTCCTCTAGGCAGGTCTCCAACTTCATTTTTCTACCTTCCCATGCTCCCCTGTGAAAAGCACATTTCTCCATACCTGTGCCCCAGCCCCACTTCTGCATCCCAGGTGGGACAGGAGAGGTAACCATGAGGAGCTCCTGGCTCCTCAACCTCAAAACACAAGGCAAGTTGATTGTTGTTGTTTTTTCCTTAGGGTACCACCATCAGCTAAGCACAGTGGTTGTCTTTGGCCCTTTCTTATTCTGTCCAAAGACCCTTGCAGATGTTGGTGGCCTGTTCAGCAATGTTCAGCTGGTTGTAACATAGGGTTGTGCTTTGGAGCCTGGCTGGTCAGCATTGGGTCACACAGCTACTGTGGAATGGCTCTGTCCTGCTTACCTGCAATCACACCTGATGATAGAGGTTGGAGACTACTTGAGCCCATCCCAAGGGGAAGCACTATGGCTCAAGCTCTTGCTGTCTGTAGCTTGGGGGGCAGCACAGCTGTAAGGGAAGGACTATGGCACACTCAAGTTGTACTTGGCCTGCTGTATATAATACCCGGGTTTGTCAGGAGGCATTGCCCTCTTTAAGAGCACATAAAAGTTCCTTGACCTGATACTGGAGACACCAGCAAGTAGTGAAATCACAGCTTTGTTGTGCAGAAGTGTTTTGCTTTTCCTTGCTTAGCAACTTTCTCCTACTACAGTTAAAAGCTATCTCATGAAGGGGAGAGTTGTTAAAATGAGTCTGTTTTAGCTCTTTTCTGTTAAATGCTAAATCTTCAAGGCTGTGTCTCGGATCTCTTTCTTCGTGGGACCCATAGGAACAACAGATTACAGAGCCCTGGAGTGACAGTCTGTGGTGTTGGTGACTTGTCCCTGTGACCTTGAGGATGCCTGCAATGCCTCTTCTCCTTTATCCCCGACCATTATTTGTGACCTCTGTGTTGTGTTTGCCTAAGGAACAACATGATTTAGGACCTGCTGCTCTGCCTGCAGCTATCTATTGGCATCAAAACTGGGCATGCTCTTGTTTACAGTTGGACCCTGCTGAAAGCAAGGAAAGATGGGGCTGTATTTCATCCTTTGAACTGGGAGCTGATTCCATGTATGCAATACAGTGATTTACTTATTGCATACTGGTTACTTTATAGCAAAAGTACAGGTACTAAGGAAACCTGATTTTTTTTGTTTTGTTTTGTTTTTTAATTTTTGACCACCTGCCATCAGGAAATTGCCAAGCAATGCTAAAAGTAGTCCCTGTTAGTCCTGAAGGCTGGGACTGTTATGGTGTAAGGAAGGTGTTGGCCATGATGCTGGCAGGAGAACTCTGCAAAGGGAACATCCATGTTGACCACTAACGATTTTTAATTTGACCCTTCTGCTTAACCTGAGTTTGAAGGTGAACTAGCCAAGTTAGGAGGATCGATCTGGGATGTGAATTATGAGCGCAGTGCCCTGCCCTGCGGAGAGCCTAGCCACGAGCATTTGGTCCCTTTCCCACTTTGTTTGCCTGCCTCCCCTTCACGCCCTGCCAACGCGATTAGTCAAAGTGGGTGCCCCGGCGCAGCACCCCGGTGCCGCGAGCGCCGCTGACCTTGCTGGGGGCCGGGGGAGATGACATATAGGCGCCTGCCAAGGGCTGCCCACGGCGCGCGCCGGCCCTGCTCCCGTCCGCTGCTGCGTCTCCGGCGCTGGTAAGCTCAAGGGCTGCCTCGTATGGGCTTGGGGTCTGTGGGGTTCTGTTTTAAAAATGAGGAATTTGGTATTGATAAAGCGCAGGCCTTGTTCATCTACTGGGGAAAAAAATGCATTTGCTTGGTGCTCAGCCAGGGCAAGCCATGTGCGAGGAAGCACGTTTCCTGTAGGTAATGATATCTTTGTGTTAAACTCCACCGTGATGATTATGACTTAGGGAACTGATGTCTGAGCAAGCAATGAAATATCAATTGTGTCTAATCCTGTGTGAGCTTGCAGGGTGAAATAACTTGAAGTATTTTTGACAGTTCTTAGTGAAATCTTTAGATTAAAATACCGCATCAACTGTCCAATTATTTTTATTTGATCTATTGGCAAATAAAGCAGATATAACCAGAATATAACCTCGGAACCTAGAAACTTACCTTAGCTAATACATATAGTTCTTCTGGGGGGAATAAAAAGATGTTATACGCTTTCCTGGTGTCTTTCGTGCCTTAGCCATGATTTTTCTGTTGCTGAAAATAACCAACCGTTTTAATCTCAGCATTGTTCTGATCTTTTAATCCAGCTTGCTTTCTCTCGACAGAACAGCCTAAAATGATTTCTGTCTGCCTATTATATAATTATTCAGAAGATTACTGTGGAGGCAGCTTTAGCTGGACATTGCCTGCGGAGGATGAGGGGGCTGTGATTGGAGAGCGATGGTGCTAAGGTGGAGTGTTTCTCATACTACTTCCTTGGACCTGTCCATTGCAGGGTGCAGGAGGGAAAAAGCAGTGAGCTGGATGGTTTGGGCTGTAAGGAAAAAAAAAGTGCATTTGAGCATGCAATAGAGACTGGGGTTGTCCCTTTGTTTGTGTTAAAATAAAACACCTCAGCATCTGGCTGGTGGCTGGAGAAGAGTGACCCTCTGGAAGAGATAGGATTTTAATTAAAATGTGAAGTAGATTAATGCTCCAACTGCCTGTCCATGGGAGGAATCGGCTGTCTTGGATGGGCCGTGGTGACCTGGCTCCCTTTCCCACAGGGTTGGAAACCCAGCAGTGGGGCCAGCTGATGCCATTCTCTTAGGCCAGAGCATCCTGCTTCTGGGAACCCATGTCCTATGTGATGGTCCTGAAGTATTTCCTAGATTTGTTTCCATGTGGACATTGCCATTTCTTTTGGGCTCACATGTTGTTCCTACTGCTCTGCCCTGTTCTGATCACTTTATTGCTTTATTTCTATCTTTGCTAACACCATGTAAGACAATTGAATCTCATGAATGAACTGGTAAAAATAGGCTGCATGTTGCACTTGCAGAAACATCTGACTTCTGTCCCAGTATAGAGCTGTGTCCTTGGGAAGAGCTACAACAATTAACAGCTGTGTTGAGCACTGGATTTGGGACGTGGTGGTGATGCTTAGAAGACTTGGAGGTGGTTTTCTCGGTGAAATCAAAGCTCAGGTGATTCTTCGAGCCTTTAGATAATAGTGTGGATTGAGACAGCTGCTTTGCAGAAATAAGTTCACTGAAATTCAGGTCCACCTGCCAGAGACAGGTTCACTTCACTTTAATTTGTGATAAACAAGCATATCATGAGCATGACAGGATGGCATAGTGGAGAGATTTATTCCTGGTGGAGAGTTAGATTGCTAGAAAATCCAGCTTCTGATTTAGGCAAACCATGAACATGAACTTCAGGAAAAATGAGAGGGTATCTTGGCCTCCAAAAAGCTGAAATTCCTTTTTTTTTTTTTTTTTTTTTTTTCCCTCCCCTCTCTCCCCACTCCCTATGGTGATCTTCCTTACTTTACTGTGCTAATACGAAAGAACAATGTTTAACTATTAAATAAAATATAAACAGAATGAAAACCTAGAAGCAAAATGAGGTGAAGAACATTTCCTCTTTCTTTAGTTGCCTAAAAAAGGAGCAGCTCCAGCTCTTTGCTCCGTCAGCTTCCAGACCTCAGGATACTCCTGGGGCTTGCATTTTTGTTGAGCATTGGTGTAAGGCCACCGGGACCTGATATTACCAAGGAAAGGCCAAAAGCTGCTTAGCCAGTGAACTGCTGCTGACTCAGATTTGGTGCCGTGTGTGTGTGTATGCGTGTATGTGTGTGCGTGTTTATCTCCTTCCTCCTGTGCTCAGCTGGTGAGAGCCAAATACTGGGATTTACAGTCAGATCTTGCATTTCCACGCAGACCCTTGCATTGGTTGCATTCAAGCCCCAAGATAAGCATTTCGACACAGCCCATTGCCAGTAGCCCCACGAGCGGCTGGATGTGTGCAGTGCTGTGCAAACCCCTCTTCCTCCCGGGACCGTTTTCCCTGCAGCTCGTGGACAGGCAGCATTTTGCTGATACCCTGGTATAGTGACTCCCAGTTTCCACATGTGAACAGGTAGGGCTCCCCTCATACTGGGGCTCCTTTCTCTTTCATGTTGAAAGCATTGGCTGGTTCATCCTCATTGCCTTGAGGCAACCTGATTTGCTCAGTGGCCTTTAAAAAAAGGAGAGGAAAAAAAATCAAAGCCCACTGAAATGACAAATATCGGCGGTGGGAGCATCCCCCTTTCCAGCAGACCAAGGGATTTGGGAGAAAATAGGTCACATGCTCTCCATCCTACGCCACGTGGTTGCCATCCCGGGGCCAATGAGGTTTTGAGCCCTCTGCGCTCCACAGCAAAAGATCGCTGGGATTTTTTTCCCCGTTGCATTTTTCGTCTTTCCGAAACGTGAAGAGTGGCCATCTGTCCAAACCCCCCGTCACACGGGATCGTCGCTAACGCGGCTTCTTTGGGGAAGGTAAGGCGATTTGAAAGATTGCATTGGTGGGAGACCACCTGCCGCATCTAACTTCATGCTCCCATGCTATTTTTCACTTCTCCAAGAAGTAAGTCAGGGCTGAGATTCAGGAAGAGTTAAAAGAGCTTTGAACACTTAAGAGCATTCTTAAGTGAATTGCTTGGGTTGAGAAAATTTAAGTGTGTGTTAGATGAGAATGGGGTTATGGGAAAACTGATTATATGCCTTGGCGGACTTAACAGCTTCTATTTGAGTCTCTCATACTGAAATTGGGAAAATCATCATTAGTTGTTGCAGTGTGTGCTTTATTTTTGGGAAATTCAGTTTTATTGTATAATTAGTGACTAATTATAAATACTAATAAAGTTAGTACCATTGAGCAGTGAAGCCTTTGTTTCTGTGTTAAGCTAGGAGAGATTGTATAGTCTACATGGGTCTAACTTCTGGTGCGTGCTTTGCATATGGTTGTTTATATGCAGGTATAGAGTGTTAATAGCACAATTTGAACTGCTCTAAAGAAATTAAAATTTTAATCGCTTTCTGTGGCAATACAGTAAGCCCCCAAATTAAGATGTTTTTAACATACAGCATGTGAAACTTATTTGATCAAGCTTCTACCTTTCAATTGTTTCAATATTTTTCTCCTTTTTGTGTACTGAAAATAGAATGAAATTTGAAAATACTCATCTTTTATGAGGGTGCTTCTTAGTTTGCCATTTTTTTAGAATAGCTAAATACTTCCTAACACCATTATATTTCTGTTGCCTTTTCTTTGATTAAAACGTTGCTTTATCCATACAAAAGCAAAATATTCATTTCTAATGCTTTGGAGTACTTACCTGCTGTTAAAATCAATATCAAAATATAATCTTTTTATAAAGAGAAACTTATATTTTTTTCTCTGACATTTTTCTTGAAATATGAATTTCTGGGGTACTGAAACTCAGCCATATGAGAATCTTATTGGAATAATCAAAAGTCGTGTCTAGCTTTAAGATGTCAGACACATTGTATCAAGGGCATTGTATTTAAGTTTCCTTAAAGTGATTAGTCTTTCATTTTGACAGATGTGAAGGCAGATGCTATCTTGCATTTTGATACAGAAACTAAATACCAAAATAAAGATAATCTGTATAATATCTGGGGTTTCATTTTCAATATAGAATTCTCAAACAATTCAATAATATTTTTGAAATCCTTAATCAGAGTCTTCTCTTTTGGACTAATTTATATGAGGGTTTTTAGTATTCGCAGATAAAGGGAAATTAAATTCTTCCTGAAAAAAATGTTTAGATATATTCTCAGACTAGCTAAAGAATATTAATAGGATATTTCTGAACAAAATAGATCTGATCAAGACCAAGGGAAAATTCTTCTAAAACAATCCTAAGATTTTTTTTTTTCAATGGTTGCATTGCTATGTGTGTAGTTGTCTTCAAAATGTTTTGAAGAAGCTGTGGTATTTTAATGCAAAGAATCAGAAAATATGAATGTTCTCATGATCTGCACTAGATTGTGTGGTAGAGACCTAGCAAGCATCTTTTGCAGGGTGCAATCATTTTTGTGGTGAAGGATTCCTTTGTATCCATCTAGAAAGACAGCATTTACCATGTCAAATAAAGCTCCTTTAGATAATTTACAAGTGGTGATTTCATCCCTCACAATTTTGTGATCCTTATTTGCCTGCGCATCAAGATGTAGAACTGCTTTTCTAAGGTGACCAGATAACTGTGTATTTTTTCCTGTCAATCTTGAAGTCTACTTGAGAAATAAAATTCCTACAATTAAAGGAAGTAGTGTTTGTTTGGTGGTAGAAAAGAATACGGTCCCTTGCACCTCTGACAGCCCGATCCTGAGCCTGCAGGCTCAGGGCTCAAGACACAGGCAGTACATTCATGGTTAGAGTTTCTGTGTTCCTTTTGTGAAGCTCTAGCTTGCTCTCCACAGCACAGGGACAAAGAGATAGGGGCTCTACCAGGAAGGAAGCATTCATCCTGGGATTGCTGGAAACGCCTGCTTTTGCCCTTGCTCTGCAGGGCGGTGGTCCCCTTGTTTGGCTGTGGGCACAATGAGGGTTCGTGGCAGCGCTGGGGCTGGCGCGTTGCGGTGGTGCCTGGTCCTCAGCAGCTGAACAAAGGATGCTCTCTGAGCGCGGCTGCAGCCCGGGGATATGTTGCATCGCTGTGGCTGGGGTGGCTGTGCATCTGGCTTCATGTCCCCTTCCTTGCAGCGTGAGGCTGGGTGGTAGTTGTGGCGTGGAGTCTGTACAGCTGCCTTTGACAGACACCTTTTGATTAGGGAAAATTGAAAGTGAATTTAAACAGAGTTTTCCCAGGGATGGAGAGAGGAGCTGAGTGGTCCTTGTCCCTGTAGCAAGCTGCTTTCTGCTTTTCATGCTAATACATTCATTGTCATGCTACAGTTTTGTGTTTTTATATATACATATGTGTAGACGTATATGTATTAGGCTTTGCTAAACCAGTTGATGACTTGCAATGGGTGCCAGCACAGGCATTCTGCTACCGCTGAACCAGGTCAAACCCTTGAATGTACCTTTTGGGTACAACCCTAGTGTTTTTGGGGAAAGGAACCTTCAGGGAGGTGGGAAGGTGTAGTTGAACCTTGGCCATCCCTGGTGTGCTGCAGGGATGTGGGAGGAAGATCTCCAGTCTGGGCTGCAAGATGCAGAGCATCCTTTCCCCTGCCTGCCGGGCTGGGGACAGTAGTGGGTCCCAGTCCCGTGTTGCTGGGGCCATGGTAGTGGCAGGTCCCCTTGCAGGCAGGGGCATGGATGAACGGTGCAGGCACAGCCGTGATGGGAGCTGTGGCTCAGAATAGCCCCTTCTCCGATTGCTAGCAGCCTGGGCTCCTGGTGAATCCTGCGCAAGCAGATTTTTACAAGCAGACTCATTTACTCATTGGTGTATTCTGCTTGCTGTTTAGACCTGGGGTTATAGAGGACCTACTATAGGGAGAAGCAGAAAGGAAAACGCAACTCTCCCTTTGATTTTAATCGAGGTTGAGATTTAGTTGAAGTGAAAATAGATAGGGAGTGACAGTTTTGGAGCCTGCTGTCAGGGTCTGAACGCAGCGCGGCCGGCGATCCACCCTCGGCCGTGGAGAGCCGCATAATGACGTCCCCCATACCTTGTCCTTGGCAGCCGAGCCGGGACACAATGGTGGCCTGAAGAGTCACCACCACCTTGCTGGCATGAGGCTGCCCAGCAAGCTCACCTCTATGCAGGGCGCCTGCCGTGCGGGCTGCAGCGGGCAGCGCAGCCGGGCTCCACCTCCTGCGCTGCAGATCTTCTGGCCCAGGGGCTGCCGGGCCACCAGCGGGCTCTGTTTCATGTGCCGTCCTTGTGTCCTCGTTCCTCAGTGCTTGTGACTGGAGGAGAGGGTGGTCACACCACCGGGCATAGTGGTAGGTAAGCTGTGTGTTTTGTGCTCTTAGAGCTGGTCTTCGCCCTGCTTCATTCTCCAGATTCCTATACATAGATGCTTACAAGAAGGAAGGCTGTTGGTGATGCATCCCAAGCAGACTTGTGCTCCCCAGAGCTGCTGTGTCTTAGCTGAGCAGTGCCAGGTTGCTTCTCTAAGGGTTGGGAGACCCCTGCCCCAAGGATCTCCCATGAGATGCCTTTTTCCAAAGAGTATCTCCCAGGAGCAGGCAGCTTCTCCAGCCTAGAGACCAAGGAGTCTTTGTGGGTTGAAAATGTGGACTTGGGTTTGCAGAGCAAGCATAAATAGGAGAAATGCTGCAGGCAGAGCACACATTTGGGTCCTGACCTGAACCCACAGGCCCTGGAAGATGGGCAAAGATGCTCCAAGACTGGACCAAACAGGGCAGGGCAGCTTGCTTGCTGCCCTCTGTTGTGCTTTTTCCCCATGTATTTTTGCCAAGTGCAGGATTATCAGGCAAGAAAAATGACTTCCAAGCTGCATCCAAGTGCTCTTCTGCACCCTGCCCATGGTGGGGAAAATGGGAAAGCCTGCCCACTTTCCTCACCTCAGGCTTCTGTTGTCCTGGGAGAAGGAGACCTTGAGGTGCTTTGAAAAAATCAGAAATGTTCATGAGAGCAGCTCCAAACCCCTGCCCTTTCATGTACAGCTTGACATGAAACTGTCTAAATAAAAATAATAAAGAAAGAAACTGGCCAAATTGTGTATGTTTTGTAAAGACTGGTGCATGGTCAAAATAATTCTTGAGTGCATCTGAGGAGACCTGGTTTTAACAGATTGAGATTCTTCATCAGCTACACAGAGATACTATGCTAGAACATTGGGTCTGGCCACCACCCAGTCACTGTAACTGAGAAGCATGTTTTTTTTTTTTTTTTTTTTTTTTTTTTTTTTTTTTTTTGTTGTTTTTTTTTGTTTTTTTTTTTTTTTCCCCTTCCCCTCTTTAACCTTTCTCTCATCCTATTCCTGAAAACTATGCAGATGCTCTTGGAGGATCCAATCCTCAGCCCAGGTCTCTTTTCCCAGGGACCTGGATGTTTTCCTATCTGAGTCTGTAGATCTTGCTACTAATGGGTTAAAATTTCATGGGTGAATTGGAGAGCAGTGAACTAGATTTTTTTTTCCCCCTCCTATTTGGAGAATGTCCATTCAGCTGATAATCAAGGGAAATGTGATTTTACTGAGCAAGGGATAGAAAATAATCTCCTATCTCTGTTTTATTCAGACCCTCCCCAGTCCATCAAATGGAGTTCTGCCCTTTTGGTGGCTCTCCTTGCTGCTCTGGACCTAGTGCCTCCTGTTTGTCTCCCCCCATTCCCCTCTCTCTGTCTGTCTACCAACTCCTATATATAGACTGCTCTAGAGCAGCCTCCCCTCTGCAGGGCTCATTCCTATTTCTAGGGATTAGGGACAAAAAAAAATGAGATGGGATGAGATGAAGCAGTAAAGATTGCTTTGCTCTCAGGATGAGAGGATTTGTGGGCTGCCCCCAGATCAGTAGATTGAAAACCGAGGAAGATTATTGGGATGATACTGCCTGTGGGATTAAAAGCAGGACTGTCAATAGGCTCTGGTGGAGGAGGCTAAGGGAGCTCCCAGATGGGCAGGCTGTGGGATGTCTGCCTTGGGTGTAAGCTGTGGAAAAATGGTCCTGGCTGCCTCCTTATCTGCTTCAAAGGTGAAGGGTGGAGGAGAAGGGAGGGTGGTTCATACTGGAAGGGGAGTGCAAAGACCTTCTGTTTTGTGGAATCCATGCAATCAAGGCTTTTTTCAAATGAACCTTCAGTTTGACAGGAAGGGTTGTGAAAATGTAGCTCTGGGAACGTGAACTGGCTCTAGCCTTCCCTGCTGCTTGGCCAAGGCCTTTGCTTGATTCTTCATCTCCTTTGTCCTCCTGTAGCATCTGTATGTGAGACACTTGAAGCAAACTGGAAGTATCTGGGTGAAGGAACACCTTCCTTCAGGGAGAGGGATAAGGAGGGGAAAAGACCATGTTCCAGGGATAGGGACAGGATGGTTATAGTCAAGAATATGGTAGGCTGCAGTGTGAGAAAGGGATGGATGTGGCTGTTGCTTTCTGAAGCTCTTTTAGGGACATTCTGTTTGGGGCAGCTTTTCTTCCTGAGGCCACAGAGTTGCTCTCCTATAAGCTGTGTTGCTGTTCAATAAGATGCCAGGAGTGTATTGGAGATCTTTGCAGAAGCTCTTCTTATTTTTAGGCTGCTGAAGGTCAAATAGCTTGTCTGTAATCTTTTTAATTTAAATATTTATTATCTCACTTCATTATCAATCTGTGCTAGGCCCAGGGCAGTGTAAGGTCTCTATGGGCTTTGCGTGACTGGAGGACTGCCACTGCAGGCCTTCCCACATGGATGATGTGGATCAAATCCAAGCGGAGCAGGATGAATGACTTGATGGAGGAGTTGGCAACCTGTGAGAAGATGCAGGTGAATAAGGAGGTCTTCCGGAGCTGAGATACGGCCTCCTGAAAGAAACTGCCTTGAAATGCATCAGTATGCATGTCCGCTGGGTTTAGAGCCAAGAACGGCACCTTTGTATGATGCTGCTGGGCAGCCCTTCTGTGGGTTTTCTAGGTACCCGTTCATTTGCCTTTGACTGGGGAAAGAAGACCTGGATCATCTTTGCTGCAGTTCAAGCATCTGATTTGAGACTATTGCCCAAAACCTTAGTTCCTCCAGCCTTTCCCTATGGGGAGTGTTTCCTGTTGTTCCCCTTTGGTTTATTGTCTTTAGTCTTCCATGAAGAAATGCCTCATCATTTTGCTTTTGTACAAACTGAACTTTCATGTTGAGTTGGTGTGACCCACCATCTCCCTTCTGAGATGAATGGAAAACTCTTATTCTGTTTCTGTGCATTTAATTGCAGGCAACCAAAGTCAGTTCTCTACAACGCTGAACTGCATCTTATTTTCTCCCATTTACAATGTTCCTTTGGGCTTTTTATTCTATTCTGAGTATACTGCCTTCCCTCTCTTGAGTTTTCAGCTGCCAAGTTAACAGGAGTATCACTAACAAATGTTTTTAGAGGGCCAATTTTTCCAATCATCTTCTCATAGCTCTGTCTACATAAGGCTTCTCTAGTTCATTTAGATCAATGTCACCTAGGACAGTATTGACTGTCTCACTACCATATTGCCAAATAGGACCTTTCTTCTTTCTTTAAGAGCTCATCTCAGGGCACGTGTTTATTACCATTTCTTCCCTGTTCCTACCCTTCATTTTAAGATTTTTTTCTGCTCTCCAGTGACTCAGCCCAGCTGCTGTCTCTGGCATAGTTAGTGGTGTTTCCCTTGACATGTTACAGAGTGCAAGCATGGAGTGTGGCATTGATCCAGTTTAATCCAAGACTCAGGAGTGCAAGGAGATGCCATTGAGTTAGTTAAAGCTTTGGGAGGGTTTCTGTCACTCAAATACTACTGCCAGTTCGGCCGTGTTGCACAGTACTACGGCCTGTAGCAGTGTTCAAGCCTGACTATGTAATGCAGTGCTTGCAGCTCTTAAGATGAACGTACTTAACATGTCCATGGTACGTGCAGTAAGTGAAGAAGACTAAGAAAATGCTTGCTCCTAGTTGAGCGCCCATCAGCAGCTCTTGCTAGTGTTCCAATAGATCCTTGCCACCCAGTCACTACAGAAAATTGGTTCAGGAAAGGATGGGCATATAATCACAGGAAAATATTTAATGAATTGGGTTTATGTATTCTTTAATTTTGCAGAGCAAAATACTGCAATTCCTTTGTCCTAAGAAATGTTATTTCTCAGTGCATGGGCTCTTGGGTCTACCTGGCACATACTAAGGACTCAGACATCTGCAGATCTGAGGATGCTCTTGATCACTGAGCAATAATAGTCCCAACAGAGCAGTGCAAACGGCATTGGCTCTCACTTTTGTTGGCTAAACACATAATGGGTTGAAATCTCTGAGGTACTTAAGCAGTTTAACATTCACTGAAAATATTATATGGGAAAAATGTTCCAAAATTAAACAGGGTGAACTGGAAGTGACTGAATTAAATTTCATTGCCCATCCCCAAGTGAACAACCTCCTAAAAATGGCTTTAAATCACCACAAAATTGACAAATTAAATTCAGCGAGGATCTGTTATTCCAAGCAGAGTAATTTAAGCTTGATGAGATGCTACTCTAACAGGTTCAACTCATTATTTTGGTCATAGTCCTGATGGTGTTGAGCACTGAAGCCAGCCCAGTTAGGGAAGGTTTCTGAGGCTGCCCAAGGGCATGTAGCCATTTAGTCCCACTAAACTTAATTTTGCTTGCTGCTCTGTCTCCAACCTCTGTCTACAATGCAGACATGGTTTATGTGAATGAATGAAAATTCTGTATCCTATAGATATGTCCAAAGGCATTTAGGTAGGAATGTCTGAGATAGTTTGCCTAAGCCTGGTAATTAATGTGAGCCTGAGTGTTATGTCTTCTGCTTATGCATTGGAGGAAGAAAGCAGGTACTATAATCATGCTGGCTTGTCATATCAAATGAAGCTATTGTTGTCTCCTCGTTGTGTGCAAGACCTATTCCTCCCGTGGTGATCAGTAAGAGAAATTGCAGCTTCAATCAACAGCCTTCCCATGAAAGATCACTATAATGGCATAGATATTGCAACCAATCCAGTTATTTTCAGATGGGGCTTACATTAGCCATCAGGGATATTAACACCATCTGACAAGAGGGGCCTAATTCTTCACTAGCAATGGGCAATACCTTGCAATGGAGTTATATGCACCATTAATGCCAGGGCAATGCTGTTTTTCTAACAGCTGACTTTTAGATGAAGCTGTGATATCACAACCTATTTTGCCAGTTTGTACTTTGTATGCTTGCTTCTCTTTCTGTAGGAAAGCAAAGAAGGCATTCAAGAGCTGATCTCTGCTTCAGAGGTTAACAATCCCGCTAAACACATATGTGTGTATATATATGTATATGAGCGAGCTCATCAGAAGTGAGCCAATATACTATGCCCTGCATTCCCAGTAAGGTGCATAGCCTGTTGCTATCAAAAAAAAAAATAACGATAAATAAAAAATGGCAATTGTTTAGACGAGCTTACAGACGTACTGTATAGAAGAGGAAAATTGTGTGAGCAGCAGAGCATTTCCCAAGGGGAAGGGTAGATTAAGCACAGTGTTTTTTTTCAGAGTGGAGATGTGCATTTGGTTTGGATGTAGCAGAGTCCATGGTGATTTGACAGGGCTGGACTCATAGGCCACTACTCAGAGGAATCTGTTTAGCTGTTGTTAATATGTAGATAATAATATCCAGAGCAACTATCTCTCCATGCAAGGGCATCCAGCGTGAAAAAACAAACAATCTTGCCGTCAACAGGGCAAGGGTGGGGAAGGATGGGAGGGATCAACAGAGACGGGGAGAAAATCTTGCTGACCTACACAGAACTAGGAAATGATTATAAAACTGGAAACAAGCATTCCAAAGAGCTGCAGCTGGGAAAGTGTTTTGTGGGAGAAGCAGGAATTAATAAGAAACATGAGAAAAGGAGATAGCTACCACGAGTAGAGGAGGCTTTGACAGGAGTCAAGGGCTGCTGGCAGTCATCATCCTGGCTCTGAGCTTGCAGGGCAAAGAGCAGGTGAAATGGAGAGTAAGGGAAGGAGCAGAGCAGGGCTCTTCACAGGCATTTTGCCCAGCCCTGGCCTGGATTAAGTCATATTTAGAAACCCGTGGTAGAAATTGGAGTAATTAAGTTCTTGATCAAGCAAGTGTAGAGGTGAGTGGGGCTGGAAGAGCTCTGTCGTGTAGGCAAGCCAGGTTATAATTGCTCATGAGCAGCCACCGAGTGACATCCTAGGCCATGAGTGGTGACACATTGCCCGGAGGAGAACAGGAAGATGTGAGCAGGTGACCAAGAATGAAGCCTCAGGAGATGCCTGCTGTGAGGGTGAGAGCAGGGAGATTTGTCTCCCATGACACTTTGAAAGATCAGGCAGATGAGGAACAGGAATATTGCTGACGTTCTCAGGCACTGCGGAGATGTGCCCTTGGCAGCAGGGCTTTTTTGGTTTATAAAATAGTTCCATTGGAATTGGGAAGTAAGTTGAAGAAATATGAGCCAAAATGGTTGCAGTTTGCCAGAATGAGCAGCCGTTGGAAATGCAGCTTTATTGTGAAATAGTATTTGGCAACATTCATGTAGATTTTTGCTAGTGCTCTCTGCTTAGAGCTTTGGACCTTCTGACAGCTTAAATCTGTTGATGGCTGATGCATTTCCTCATGGAGTCTGTATTTAAAGAAATATTAAAATTTACTTTCTGCTGCAGCAATTTATTTCCTTGCTCCTTCCATCTCCAACCTGATCTGGCCAGACTCTATTGACGTCATAATCCTGAATTTGTTGCATTGCGCAGCTTCCCAGCTGCTAAAAAAATGCTGAAAATCACTGGATTAGACCTTAATGGCAGGATCAAGCTACAGGGAGATGAGAGGGGAGAAAGCTCCTACTTAGGCAAGCAGGAGTAGCATGGAGGAAAAGCAGGTGTCTCCCGTCTGTACTTTTTGATGTTTTTAGCATAGAGCTTTCTGTCTCTAAGGATCAGAAAGCGTTGGTCTGAATTTTGTGCAGGGAGTCTTAGAAGTCGGAGATGTTTAAACATTTCCTCTCTCACAGAGGATTGCATTTTTGAGTGGACTTTCTGGCAAAGAATTTCCCATAGGATTAGTATAAGTCAGTCACGTTAGAAATTTGGGCCTTGCTGTTGCACATAATGGTGTGCTGAAGGACACTGTAGATTTGCAGTTGTCTTTTTTGTTCGGATTTCTGGTCGTGGGAGTCCTGGAGCACCAAAGAGTCCAATGACACTGGATGCTTTTGGAAGTGATAGTACTTTCGAGAAGCTGGCAAGGTGATCCTGGGCAGGATCCCAGGGTCAGACCCTCTGGACAGAATGCACAGACTCCTTGTGGCAGAGGGAGAATAGATGAAGCCCAAGAGCTTTGCATGAAAATATGCTTGCAAAAGTACTAATCATGTCCCATGCCTAATACAAGAGTAGTGAACATGCTTTCCTTTACACTTTCAGTACAAGGAAGTCTCCTGGTGGAAGTTGCTAGTTTCTTCCTGCTCAGTGCTGGTGCCTGATTTTTTTTTTTTTTTTTTGGCTAGGGAATGGGTTATGTGGACTACAAAGATATTATTCCTAAAGTTTGATTTGGCAGCGCCCATAAGTTTCCATCTAAACTCTTCAGAGAGAGAAGTGAATTGTGCTTGTGGAATGTTTTTTTGCAACAAATTTTCCTCTGTTCTTCTGACAGCTTGATCAAAACATTTGCATCCCCTCTAACAAATATCTAGTTCAATCCATGAAATTCGGGCTCCAGAACACTGGTGAGAACATTCCATGATGAAATCTGCAACAAAAAAAAATCTAGTTTGTGTCGAGTTTCTGGCATAAGTGAACCTCCCAGATGCACCAGGGTGACCTAGTGAAGATAACCCAAGTGTGTTCTCTTCCTGCCTTGTATTTTTCTATCTTTGCTTTGAAGAAGAGTTTGAGGACAGACTTGAAAAAATGCTGTCAGCTTAGGGCTGATGGATAATTTTCCTGTGTTTTTGACAGATCTCTAGAAAAGAAACAAGGAGCACCACCTTGCCACAAATAGAATGTATGGGAAGGAAAACATCTGCCAAACACCTGTGCTGGGAGGCACATGCCCTTACTGGAGCCCTGATCCCAGCCCTGAAAGGATGAGACCCCCTCACTCGGGATTGAGGGGCTGCGGGAAGCAGCAATGCTGGTGCCAAAGCCATGGGAACGGCTTTGTGATGGACGTTGTCTATGGGAGGAGAGCCTGAGCCTGCTCCCCCAAAACGCGTGCTGCTGCTCCCACGTGCCGGGAGAGCAGGCGATGCTCCCTGGGAAGCTGATCCCAGTGGTGTGGGCGGCAGATGCCTCGACCGGGTCCTCACGGCGCCGGATGCCGCAGCGCTCGCGCGTGCCTGACGTGCCCAGGGAACGGGAGCGGATGCGCTGGAGGAGGAGCAGGGCTGCCAGGGCAGAGGAGGGTGACGGGGGTGTTTCTGCCTGGGGGCTTTGCTGCTTGCTTTTGCATGAAGCAGAGACGGGGAAAGGCACCTGCACCCGTGACAGTGTGTGACTTCAGGGGTAAAGAGGCACAGAGTGTGGGACAGACAGGAAGAGCCTTTGACCGCAGCTTTGCAGAGGGAGAAAGAGTTGAAATTAATTCTGTGAAGAACTGGAATCGCAGGCTAGTTCAGGCGGGCAGGGATGAGGTCTCTCATCCGACCTCTTGTTCAAACAGGGCTGGCTTCAAACTTGGGGCAAAGCGTTTGAGATGAAGAAGCAAAATGTTTAGAAGGGAAAAGATTGGTCCGTTTGACTGTTCTTTTTTATTTTATTTTATTCAAACTCACTTCAGTGACTGGCGGCAGAAGAAATGGCGTTTTAGTTGAAAGCAAAATACTCTGAGTTGCTGTATAGCCGTGTAGGAATTTGGACACTGTTCCAGGGAGGCATTTCCAACATAAACGTGTCGCGAGCTCAGCTGCTGTAATGGCAGGAGCTAGCTCTCCTTTTGAGGCGGCTCGCTGCTCTCTGCACACTGATCCTAATGGGTCTATCGAGCTCTCATACGCAAACCCAGCTGGATGAAATAGTCCAGTCCAGAGCTGTTCTCCCAGGAGTGGTCAGCATGAGAAATGACTGTGAAGATAGTCATGACCTTTAATTTAATATGTAATATTTGGCATTCTTTTAATAAAGAGGTTTTACTTAATCCTCAGGAGTATTTCGGTATCTGGGGCATTGGCAAGTCTAAAACAGCACAACCTTAGCTGATCAATCTAACCTACGAAAGACTGAGATGGAAAAAAAGCGATGTGTGTGCAGAAGAGCCCTAGTCCCATTTTCTATTTTCTACCTGTCACTTTTAATCAAGCTGCATGTTCAGACACAGGAAATTCCTGAAAGATTAAGAAAATTTCTCAGATTTTTTTTTTCTGCAATAAGTTCCTGCTTATAAAATGTTGCTGAGCTATTTTGGGTCAGATTAGGGTCAAAAAACACATCCCCCTACCCTGTAGAGCTTCCCTTGCTGCAGTAAAGACCTCTTCCAAAGACCAATAAAGGCTGTTCCCCAAGATGTTCCTTCTTGGAGAGGTGTTGCTCTGGTCCTCGTTATTTGTTTGCCTGGGTATTACATTTGGCAAAGCCTTGATGGGCTGACATGCTTCTTCATCTCATGGCCAAACACAGATCATCCATCTTCTAATGCAGCATCTTTGATTTCAGTGGGGCTGTACCTGCTTTGCACGGGGATGGATTTAGGCCTCTTATCTATTTTATCCATCGGACTGGACATAATGGTATCTTCAGGGCTTTCGAGTAGAAAGACAAAGAAGCAATTTCAAAGCTTCTTTGAAATAAGCAGAATATGATGGCCCTGTGAAGAGGAAGAGCCCTAGATGGGTCTCTCTTCAGGCAGGAAATACTCTGAAATGCTTAAAATATTGTTTGGGGGGGAATTGTTCTTTGTCTATGAAGAATTAACTATGTGGGGGGAGGCACATGTAGAGAGTAAATGCCTCTGCCCTATTGTTCCCATCGTTTTTGTTGAGTTTATCAGCTCCCTTATAAAAGACATACCTTTCACCAGTATGATTAAGAAAAGGCCAATGTAGCCTTCCTGCTCGCCGGAGCATGAAGCGTGTTTAATTTAATAATGCTGATAAATCTTAAAGCCAGGAGCATTTGGCTAGCACATGACCCACTTTTTCAATCAATTGGAAACATTTACATAACGGCCTGATTCAGGGTTCGTCATGTGAGGGATATGGAGCAAGGGCTGATAGAAATTGCCGCAGTGATTACGCTGTAGTATATTTGGGAAAGCAGAAGGGCAAATCTGCACGTTTCTTAGATGGGTTGCAATTTGTCTTCCATTTGGCACCGTTAGCTCTTGGGATGAGCAAAGCAGGAAGCAGTGTGGCTGTCGAATTGCTTGCAGGAGGTGGGTAGGAGGTGTCTCTGTACAACACCTCTGCCATCCAGATGAATTTTGGGGCCTTCTACCCTGGTGACAAAACCCAGGTTGTTCCTCAATCCCACCCTTACCTGCCAGGCTGCTCCTAGCTGTAGGGTTGACACCGTGGGTCATCACTGCATAGGCCATCAGGCATCGTGTGTTGCAGATGACCTTGCAGTTCCTGCCTTTGGAAGCCAGGACAGTGTCTGCTTGAGGATGTCTTAATTGTGGACAGCCTCAACCTTTTTCTGTTTGTGTCATCGATAAGAGATGTGTGCTGTCTGGGAAAAGGAGTTGTGCCTCTGTAGTGACGTGCGCTGGGCTTGTGGGTGGCTGTGCTGGAGTTATGCCAGCATCTTTCCTCACGGCAGGGCTAGATTGCTCCTTGTACAGAGTTCCTGGCTGTCACTCCAGCGAATAGCAGTGAAGATCTTCATGAATCAACCCCAAAATTTCTGCCTTTCCCACTGCATTTGTCCTCTCCCTTGTTGCCTCCCATACGTGGGAGTCAGACTGGGGCTGACTAATACAGCCAGTTATTTATTTACCTTTATTGCTTGCCTGGGCTGACCTCAGTCTTGAAACTGAAAGCTCCTCATCTTGCATTTTGTACTACTGCACTTCATCCCATTTCCATTACTCTGCTCTGCAAGGTTCTCTACCTATTTCTCTGTGATATTCTCTTCTCTCCACCCCTTATATCTTAGCAATACCTTGGCTTGATATCTTCAGTACCTTTCATCTTATTTTTTTCTTCCGAGTATGCTACAAATGAGAGGAAAAAACACACAAACAAAAAACCCACAAAACTTTAAGTCAGTGGTTTCAAGATTGACTTTTAGAAATAGGTTTCAAGCAGCTTCCTTACCAGTGAGTTGTTCTACTGTTAGCTCAATTGGGAATATCATCTCCCTGGAAACCATGTGGTTTTTAATCCAGTTTAGGGTTTTTGTAAGAATCTGTTGGAAGAGAGAGCTCCTTATCAACAACGCCTTCCAGTTATGGTTTGTGTATTGCTAATTTCAATACATCCCATGTGCCTCTCTGCATTAAAGTAAGACTTGAGCAGTAGTTTAGCTCCCAAAGCAGCTGTCCTGAGGTTCTTTTATTTTTAGGCCACATAAGTCCGCATTTGAGCAAAGGAAAGTGCCAGATGTCATCACATAACCATGATGAAAAAACTCCCATCAGTAATATACTGAGGGATTAAGTAACATGGAACAGAGTGCTGCAGATCTCAAGGCATTTCACATGGGAGGATCTCTTTTTTTTTTCTGAGATAGGACACAGTATCTTCATGCAGTAGGCTGCAGAGATGTTTCATATATGTGGTCCTTGTGCAGGTATTAAGTAACGTGTCATGAAGGAAGAGGGGGCATTTGTTATTTCTCTATGATATTTTTTTCTCCTGCTTTCAAAGTATGAGTGATATTTTTCCCTGTACAGGTCAGAGGAGGAAAGAGAGGGAATGGAAAAGGAAAGGTCAACACCTGGAAAAACTTACAGAGGTTTTATTAAATAGTATGTAAAGTATTTATGGTTGGAAATGGCATCTCTTCCTCTGACACGATGCCCTAACTGGGGCACTTAATCTGGACGGAAACGCAGGAATGTAGTAATTGGGATACCAGCTCGGTCCTTCCTGCTTCTTGCTCCTTTGGTCTGGTGCATGATTCTCAATTTCTGAAGAATCATTTTTTCCCACTTGAAAGTGGAGTTTGGGTTTGCTAGATACGTGTCCAAAGTCTTTAAAAGCCGTAATTCAGCCACCAGTCTTTGGTCAAGCTGCTCCCCTGACTTCCTGCTTTGAACCTCAGCTGGGACACAGCTCCTTTTAGCTGTGGATAGGTTTGTGCTAGTTCTGTGGTTATTTCGCTTCAGACACTTGGATCTTCATTCCTGCTTTGGCTTTTATGTAAAGCTGGTGACGAACCGTGGCAGAACTCTGCACCTAGCACAATGCCTGCAGTAAATGGTGAGGTTTGCACCAGTGAATGCCCTCAGACTGCAACGTCTTCCTTGCAACTCTCCTGCCACCGCTCCTGCGTGCCTGCTGCTGCTCTGCAGGCTCCATCCCACATTATGAAAACTGCCTGTTTTGGGAGTTTTGCCTCATGTGCTCATTTCACTCTCCCCACTGTAGTGAGAGGGACAGCAAAGGGAGGCAAAGTTGTTATTTTTCCACTAGGGTCAACATTTCTCATGCCTGAGTAAAGCCGTGAAGAGGATCCAGGGATGCATCCATGCAGGTGGTACCAAGCCCTTCTCCCTTTCTGTCCTCACAGGTGATACTGTTGGGGTGCTGTGTCGTTCTGCGCCAGGGCTCCCCTCCCAGCTAACGCTCGTCTCCCGTCCCTCGTTAGGAAATGGAGTCGAAGGTCTCCGAAGGCGGCCTGAACGTGACCCTCACCATCCGGCTGCTGATGCACGGCAAGGTACCGGGGTTGGCGTGGGGCTGCCCGTGTTTCCCCTGCCGCAGGCCACCTTGGAGGAGGGCCCTTTCCTTGCAGGAGTCAAGGAGGTGCCAGCTTGTCCTCCTGCCCCCAGACCCTGCCCGTCTGCTCGACGTTTCCAAAGCCCCAGCCTGGGCCTGCTAGCAGAGGAGCAGAGCAGCTGTCAAGTCGCTGTTGCCTCTGCCTACGTGGCCTTCTGGCAAGTCACTTGGACTGCTCCAAAGCTACCTGCTCAAAGGGCTTTGTGTCCCCATGAGCAGCCCTAACCATAGGTCTCCGCTGCCACCAGCACCAGGAGACACCTTTGCTGAGGTCCTAACACTCTTTTAGAGCTCAGGTGGGATGGGGCTGACTGGACATGCTTGCCTTGAGTCTTAGCATGGGACTTCTGCTTGGGAGTGGTGGGCCTCCACCATCCCACGTGGAGGGGCACTATCCCCAGTCAGTATTTTGGATACTTTTCTCTGCAAAACAAGAACTGGGGAGATGGAGACAAGTATGCATCTCTCCTCCTTTCCAGCTACTGTGGCAGCATGCACTTTCCTTGTGTTTGCTGCAGGAGCTGTGGTTGTGCTGAGTGTCTCCACAGCATACTGCTCGTTGCCGTCTCCAGATAGTCCCCCTTCCACCCTCTTGCTGCCTGTAGATAGAGACAGCAAACACCAGTGACACTTAGTGTGTGCTCCAGGTCTCTCTTTATTATTAAATTTGACTGGATTATCTTACATCTTGTAATTTCATTTCTCTTGTGTCTGTTTTTTTCTTATTTTCTAGGAAGTTGGGAGCATCATTGGAAAGGTAATGATATCTTTAAATATGTATTTATATGCTCCTTGAATTGCCCACATTGTTTACTATCTGTGATCAGATAGATGTTAATTATCTTTTTCTAAGATGAAAATGTTCCCTGTGCATGAGCTAATTGCTGTGTTTTCATGATGCAAATGTTAGAGACCAGTAGAGAGATCAAAGAGTAATTCTGTTAAAAATAAAATAAAGCAAAACCTTACTTAGTGGTCTTTTTAGCCACTTCACTGCAGCTGCTAAGGCCAATGTTTATGATCATGTTGCCTTGTTAAGTTAATTACATTCATTAAGGAAGATTAAGAATTGTTAAACATGAGAAACAGCTTAAATTCCATGGCACTTGCCTCTATATGCCTCCAAAAAGCATTCAGCTTGTGAAGGAAGCTTTGTGGGAAGATCTATTCCCTGGTGCTTCTCACACTGTCAGCTCTGAAGCTTACCTAGAAAATGTATCACATGGGAATGAAGGCCCAGGCACCAGAGAGCTGCACCAGAGAGTTGTTTGGTTGTCTGCTGCTGAGTCAGAGAGCTTTGGACATGTTCAGAAGGGTTATTTTGAAGGTGAAAATTAACTTTTTGCAAATGGTATGCCTTTCTGTCTCTTATTTCAGAAAGGAGAGACCGTGAAAAAGATGCGTGAGGAGGTGAGCAACCTTGACTTAAGTTTAACTTGAGCAGAGAGGAGGTAGAAGGACTGGTGGGGCTGTAACATCTGGGGGAGGTGTGGCATGGAGGTTTATTTGCCCCATGAAGAATATGTATTCACTCATGGGTTCAACCTTAATGTAAGGAAAAGAAACCTGGCTGCACCACAGTGGAATTTCAGAGTTTTGTCCCCAGAGCTCTTTTGCCCATTTTTCTGCCCTCTGGACTATAGCTAACATCTGCTACGTTTAATGGGAGTTTTCCAGAGCCAAGATCTTGACATTGATGAAAGAGTAAAATGAATTTACTTGGAAGATGTGTGAGTTTGTGGAAGGCTGTTGTGTTTTTAGATGCCAAAGGGTTATGATACCAGTGGGAAACAGGAGCCCTTGGTCTTGTGGTCTTGCCTTGCCACAAGAGAGATTCAAAGCAAATATTTAGAAATACTTTCTGAGGGTTAGCATAAGGCAGCTCTGGAATATACCTCTGGAGACAGGTGAGGAATCTAAATTGCTGGGAGGTTTTAACGTTAGACAGGATAGACTGGCACTTGTGATGCCCACAGGCTAAGGAAGCAACCTGCTCCCAGGCCTCCTGGGACTCTCTGATCTTCTGCTTTTGTGTTCTGAGTCTTCCCAGGCCTGGGCAGGATAGACCCCATGAAATGACTGCCTATTCCAGATGGTTGCTTGGCTGCAAATATTTCAGGGCTGCTTTTTTGTTTCTAGAGTGGAGCAAGAATCAACATCTCAGAGGGGAACTGCCCAGAGCGAATTGTGACCATCACAGGCCCCACCGACGCCATCTTCAAGGCTTTCGCCATGATCGCTTACAAATTTGAGGAGGTGAGAAGTGTGAGCCTGCTCCCCAAGGAGAGCAGAAGACAAGGAGCAAAGGTTCAACAGGAGAGAGGGCTCAAGTGACATTGTTCTATTTAAAAATGTGGTTTTACCCTCTCCTCCTCCTTGAGTTAACCCATCAACTTGCTCAGCATCATGCTGGAGGAGTCCCCAAACAATCCACCAAACAGGGCAATGGTGTCTGTAGAGCATCTACACAAGTGTGTAGAACAGAAAGCAGCCAGGTGGGGACACCCCTTTAGTGGCATGTGGTCACATAAGGACTAATTTTCTTATTCTCCCTTCTCTAGGACATAACCAACTCCATGAGCAACAGCACTGCTACCAGTAAACCTCCGGTGACACTGAGACTGGTCGTGCCAGCTAGCCAGTGTGGCTCACTGATTGGCAAAGGAGGCTCCAAGATCAAGGAAATCAGGGAGGTAAATCAGATCTGTTTTAGTTGTTGCATGTAGTCACAGCTCCTCCGATATGGTGTGCAACCAAGGGGAAGCCCTGGAAAGGGTGATCTTCGTGCAGCCAGCACCAGGAGCTGCGTTGCTTCCCAGGACAGCCAGCCAGCTGGAGCTGGCTGCAAGGGAAGGGGGTGTTGGGCTGTTCCATTCTCGTAGCTGCCTCCAGTCAGCCTTGGGATTTCTCCTTCTCTCTCTCTCTGTCTCCAGTCCACAGGTGCTCAGGTTCAAGTGGCGGGGGACATGCTGCCCAACTCCACAGAGCGGGCGGTGACAATCTCGGGGACACCCGACGCAATTATCCAGTGTGTCAAACAGATCTGTGTGGTGATGCTGGAGGTACAGTCTG
This sequence comes from Crypturellus tataupa, assembly GCA_034781795.1. Classification (NCBI taxonomy): domain Eukaryota; kingdom Metazoa; phylum Chordata; class Aves; order Tinamiformes; family Tinamidae; genus Crypturellus; species Crypturellus tataupa. The sequence continues at coordinate 208,910 of JAWLRI010000359.1, read as the reverse complement.
TAACAAAGGGGGTAAAGTATATAGGAAAAACTCACCTGCCACCGCAACAGCGCTGAAAGCTGTGGAGAGTGTCTCTGTCGTTGTTCACCACTTGTTATTGGATCACTCTCATTTCCTGGTACCTTTGTTTAAAAATCCACCCTGTGTGTTTCCCGTGCTGTGTTGATATATTATTTCTAGAGGCCTGAGCTGGAAATCTGCCTGGTAGGAGGCCCAAAGGAGATCGTTCATGTCGTAGTGCTGGGTTAGCTTCAAGAGCGATGGGTCTCGGAGAAGGCTACGTAGGCTCTGACAAGCTAATGGTCCCAGCAGCATGGAGGGTGCTGTAGGAGGAAGATAGAGATTGCCGCAAGTCCTGTAAAACCCTCAGTGTTGGCTTCCTCTAAACAGGGGACACAGAGTTAGCTGTGGTGAGAAGATATGATACCTCATACAGGTGTTGACACATGGACTACCACTTCTGCTGTGACATATCCACAGGCAGATCAGACTACAGCATCAGGGAGGAAAACAAGAGAGTTTTCCTCTGCACCAAGGTCTTTTGCCAGAGGACAAAAGTGTGTGAATATGTACAGTTCAGTGCCTGTGCTGTTGTTGCCCATCTCCTGCATCAAAAATGTAATTTCCAAAGTGCAGGATTAGAGTAAGATCACTAGAAATGTGGTTGTGACTCTCCAAAGGTTGTTTCCAACCTCTTGCAGGACCCACACTTACCCTGGTGAACAGAGCTTCCTCCAGTGCTCGTCACGCTGGCCAAAGCCAGCACTGCTGCTCGAACAGGCACTTGTGGGTGACAGCACTTTGCAGTGTTCATTATGCAGCAAGGCCAGCTCGGATAGTCAGAAACCAAGCCAAACAGCGAACACAAAGCTTTCCAGCGCCCTGTGAGTCTCTGCAGGGAATTCTGAGGAAGCCTCGAGTCTAAACTATGGGTACCAGCTTTACAGAGAGCAAAGGCGAGGGAAGCAGCCAAGGTCAAGGAAGTGCTTTGGGGTGCTGTGTTGCCAAGAAAATTCCCTGTATCCAAGGATATCCTTTTCCTCCACCAAATGACTATTTCCCATGTGTCCTCCTGTCTATAAACACTATTCACCTGGTGTGAGTGTTGCTTGTGTGTGGTAGCCCCTGCTCCGTCGGGTGCTTTCTAACACTCTTTTTGCCACTGTTTCAGGAAAGCTGTTCTCTAATGTTCTCTCTCCCTCTCCTTGTCCCTTTTCCTAGTCCCCACCAAAAGGTGCCACCATTCCCTACCGCCCAAAGCCCGCCTCCACCCCTGTCATTTTTGCAGGTGGTCAGGTAAGAGCCGACCCGCTTGCAGCCTCCACTGCCAACCTCAGCCTTTTACTGCAGCACCAGCCGCTGCCCGTTAGTGCACTCAGGTTTCTTGCCTTCTGACTTGCATGGTATCATCCCATCCATTTCGTGCCACGACAGATGGACTGAAAGCTCTTTGCAGAAAGGCTGGGAGTTTGCAACAACCCCAGGCCACCCAGCTTAGCTCCTCTGCTTGTCGCTGGAGAGGAAGAAAAGGGCTGGCCAGGGGAAGGAGGTGTTAGCCTCTCAGGGCACTCATGCATTTGTATTCCTCGTAAGAAATGGCTGGGGATAGTGCACAGGTTTTAATGTGGCCTGGGGAAACCCATTTTTTCCAATGACTTCATGTGCCCTAAGTACTGATCTTGCAAGTATTCACAGCCTGGTGAGTACTGGTTATATTTTGTCTTGGTTTTGCTTCATTATACCCAAATTTAGTACTTGCTGACCTGCATGGAAGTGGAAAATACAGAAATTCTCATACAAGGAGAGGCCATGAACATGTTTCTCACTGGCTGCCGATGTTTCACATTTTCTGGCATCTCTCATAACAAAAATAACTTTGCATATTTTTAAGTGAATGGAGATTGGAAAGGCTTCTCCCAGCACTTCCAGGATGGTTCTGAGTGCAGTGTCCATGAAAGGGTCATTGCCATCACTGGTGCTTCCCATCGCACTCCAACAACCATTCTCTGTCTAACCTCCACTGCAAAGCTTGGTCTCATCTGTGTCTGTGTGACAGCCTGCATTGCTCAGCCTTCAGCAGCACTAGGCAGGGGGCAAACCTGTCCTAAAAACGGGGCTTATGATGCAGTTATGATGCAGTATTTCTAATAACCCTTGGGAAGCGGGAACACAACTCTGCATGCAGAATAACCACAGCTTCCATGGCACGTGTGTGCAGCACGGGCCAGAAGTCTGCACATTGGTCTGCGTTCCTGGTTCATGACACTCATTCAGTTAAGATAATTATGTGATTTACTTAAGATATGCATTGGAAATGGATTTAAAGCGTTTTTGCTGAAAAGCAATGTCAAGTTACCCTCTGAACTCCCCTACTGCAAGCCAGGCACCTGCCTTCTGAACCTGGACAGCCACCCCTGGTCTTGGAGAAGCCTCAGGGAGAGTGGTCCATGAGCACTCAATCCCAAATTGCACTCCCTTCATGAGAGGAAAAAGTATAAACTGAATCTGAGATGTCTGATATGTGAGACGAGTGCACATAAACGGATGGCAGCTTTTAAAAAAAGATGATTTTAATCATTCTTTTTTTTCTATCAAATCTAATTGCCTCTCCTTGTAATCAAACCCACGTCCATAGATGCTCCAAGTGCTGTAGCATATGAGTATCTAATCAGATGGGTAGCATCACTGCAGCTCCAGCAGACACATCAATGTGTGAGGCAAGCGGAGACCAACTAGAAACAAAGCCTGATTTTTGGGGGGAAAAAACATGTGCCAGCATGTTCATTGACTTGAAGTCAAGTCCTGAGTTCCTGGTGCATCTGACTCCAGTTGTTTCTGTCTGGACTGAGATGACCCTAAATTGCTCCCTTCTCTCCGCACCCAAGAGCTCTCTGAGCACAGACATCAGCATCCAGTATTTTCCTTTGCATTAGCTATGCCTCTGACTAATGACTTCCAGAATAATGTTGTATGAAATATTTTGTTTCTCCCAAACCGTAATAAATATCAGAAGGGCAAACTACATATAGAAATGCATGACCAAAGTATATGCTATTTCTAGCAGAGTGCTGAATTAGCATCTCCTAGTCTTTACCAGCCACGAGAATGGGGATGAACAGGCCATTTGGTCTGAGCAGCTGTCCTGAAAAAAGAGCTTTGAGTCCAACTGTTTGATGAACTGTATCTTCTCAAAAGGGAGAGTAAGATGGATATATTTTTTTTCTCTTACTATTAAATGGTTGATGTCTTGCATAGAAGCAGCATCATGGGAACACGTGACCTTCCAGAAATAAGAGCTCTTTTGTTGTCCTCTCAATCGCTGCTGTTGAGCCCTTTGGGTCTGACTGATGGGCAACATGGAGTTGACCAGTTTCCTATTCCACACAGAAGATGCCAGGTTATAAACAGGCTACACTGCAAAGTTTTTGCAGCTCCTTTTATCTTTGAATTCCTGGCAGCTCTTCTGTTCATGGTGGGTTTCTTAGTTGTCAACATCCAAACCTCGTGCTGGGGAGCCTTGAGGCCTCTGAGCAGCGCTTCCCTTTAGATAACCAGGGAGACGTTTGTCAGGGACTCATGGAGAGGGCTCAACCTGCAGGAAGTCGGGAAGCTGCGCATAAGTCAGCCAGAGGGTTGTAATGGCAGCTCCAAGTAGCTCAGCTGTACAGTCAGGATTTCCCATCTAAAACGTTAGTGTTCTAAGCAAGTGAGACCTAGGCAATGTAGAGCCATATCTGTGCTGCAGCTTGGTCCTGCCAGAGATTCTGTTTCACTTTTCCAAGATGCTCTCCTGCCATTATTATTATTTTGTAATTGCACAGAGTTTTGGCTAACATTTTAATCGGCAGAGCATCCTGGGGAGGCTAGGTGCTTATCTGAGATGTTGGTGTTGACGTGATGCTGGCCATGGTGCCGAGGAATTGCTGCAGCCTCTGCAGAACAGCACATGTGTGCCCCTAACCCTGCAGGGGGGTTGCATATGTAGTAAATGCCACCTCTGCATAGTGACAGCCGGACAGAGGAGAGAGTGATAAAGCTTAGTCTGCCCCCAACAAACCAAAGACTAAATTGAACGTGCAGAAAAAGCTGAACTTTTTAGAGCACCCTCTGTCACGGGTGCTGGCAGGCAGCAGGACTGCTGTTTCTGTACACGGAGGTTTGCCACCTTCCTTTGCCAGGCTTTTGCGGAGAGAGTCCTTGACACTAAACCCTTCTTTGTTTCCAAATGACGCTGCATTTTTCCAAGCAGTTCATTTTTTTTTCCTCTCGTCTACTTCTTCACTATCTTTACTCTCCCTTTATAAAGTGTTATCCATCTTCTATACCATTTCTTTTGGAATCATCTGAATAATGTGTCAACTAGCAAGATATATTTTGTTAGCTGGTAAAACCCAAAATACTGGGCTCTCTAGAGTTTGGCTCTGTACCTGCAATGGTGCTTGTTCTCAGGGTATTTACAGAAGTGCAAGGATTGCTGCAAATGATGGTAAAAATAACAAGCTGCGTAGCAAGCATCTGCATAGGGGCATTAATTATAAATGGTGAAATGCATTATGGCGCTAATTCTGATTTGAGGAGTATCTTCAGTATAGGAAACCACAGTAACAACCTCCTCCTCCTCCATGGAGTTTGGGGACTCTCAGATAGCTTGTTCCTTATTTTGAAAAAGCCAAACTGAGCTCAAGCCCTTCGAGAGGTGGTGGCTGGGTAGCTCAGCATATTTGTTATCAGAGAAGTACATCTCCGTTGCTGTGGTGGAAGTTATCCAAGGACTTGCTGTCCCAGTGAATTTTACTTTCCTTGCTGCAGCATGGAGGGGATCCTCACCTGGGATAGCCAGGTTGCTGTGCAGGGCATCCTTGTGTTGGACAGGGGAAGCAGTGTCCTCATTTCCTTCAGTGTCAGTGTTCAATGTCCATCATTGGCAGTGGGTGATGGCAATAAAGACTTAAAAAATGTTATTTGTCCAAGCTTCCCCCGCATGCAGGGAACTGAAAGACGTGTGGTCCAACTCCATTTCCCAGGACAGAGCATTGTGCCAAAAACTCCCTGTTTTAGGCTTTTTTTTTTTTTTTTTTTTGTGCAGCCATGGTCATTTCCACTTTGTGAATTACCAAAATC